>JAQFVV010006229.1:5850660-6410660 GCA_028023455.1 Epiperipatus broadwayi | reverse complement strand
TGAAGATGAGGTGAATGGTTTTGTCAAACTATTCAAGAAGACTGATAGCTACTTGTTTCAACAAGTACATTTGCCATGCAAATAATTGTGGAACACAGGGAAAGCCAGGCAGGGACTTAACCACAAACCTTTTATGTTCCAAAAAAGTGATGAACAATGAGAAAATAACATTTGCTTTATATTTTAAAATTAAAATAATACTACAGGAGTGACAAAACCTAAAAAATCAAGAAGATAGTTCATACCAGCAATGTTAAGAATGGAAATGATATAATCATAATATTAAATTTATAGCCAAATTATATATAATATAAATGCTTGACATGACAACTTGGTCAATAATATTAAAATCAAACTAGCGATAGGCAAATGCCTAAATCCAATTACATAATAGTACCCCCTTAGATCATGCTCTCCCCAAACACAACTGCTAACAGATTAGACTTAACTCAGAAGATATATTTTTTTCTTTCACAAAACTTCATCAAACCTTTAATGACTTTAAATTTACACATGTGCAATAATCTTTTAGAAATTAAATAAACTTAATCAAGAGAATAGTAGCTAGAAGTTAAGCTAATAAAATTTATATCAGCTCTTGGTAAAATTATATCAAATAATTATATAAATCTTTCAACTCGATAATTAGTAGAACTATTATTAATTTACTTCCTATAGGAAAGAAATAAGCTATAAAACTTTAATATTTTCTTATGATAAATTTAAACAGAAACATTATCGAATTGAAAGTATTATTGGCATATTATATCGCAAAAATGATATTAGTAAACCTTAAAACAAATACAATTAAGAATTAGTCAAATTAAACTGCCATGAGAAGAAAAAGAAAATTATTAAAGTATTAATTTAGAACAAGAGATGTAACAACATAGAAAATTACTTTTAACATAATTGGCAAGATAGTTCATGAATAAATTGGAAAAGTTATGGTTTAATCAAAATAAAATTATTACCAGTTCTTCGTGACTTGCTTGTTGATTTTAAGAGCACAGAGTCCAGTTAGGTTTAGAAAGAATTGTAGGTACACACTTAACTCAAATAAAATTCATTTTGTAGTTTAGGCAGCTTACGATTTGGTATTTGAGAGTCCTATTTTAGCAGCAACATTTGAAGATTTATTGGGAACATCAGAATCCAGAAATCAGATCCCCAAAGTTAGCCATGTGCCATACTGCAAATCCGATGAAAGTTCAATATTGAAATGGACATAATTTCCTGTGGCAACTCTTCTTAAAATTGAAAGTAATGGCTCCTTAATGGCAATTTTTCAGGGTATTTATATGCTCTTTTCTGTAATTTTTCTACCCATTCTGATCTCTATACCTAACAGCTAAAGCTTTTGTCTTGATACTAAAAGGAATTTATCTAATTAAAGATCGATCCATTACTTTGATAAGACATTCAAATCCATTATTTTGAATTCATTTTCTACTTAGAAAATGAATTCGTAAAATCTAAACAATTGATTTTAAATTAGAACTGCCCTTAAATTAAACTTATCATTTTGAATTAATTAATGAAAGGTTTCCCATTGTTTTTGAAAAAGAACGATTTAAAGCTTATTGAAGGAATGTAACTTTTGATCATAAAATTTTTACAAAAATTGCAAAATATAAAATAAAACATTCCAGTGTAATGAAATCTTATACTAATGTATATTTAACCATTTATAAGCAATACACCTGATCAAATACTAAACATTCTTTAAAGAGCATTATTTATTAATATTTTACTATAATATAATTGGTAATATAAATAGAATTAAATACAACATAATTAGTTTTAATAAATATTTAATAATAGAGCAGTGTTTAACTGAAGTCAGATGTATATGGACAAGGGATAAAATCTCATTACAGGATCTGGAAATATCTACAATTAGTAATACAGTTTAAATTAGCTAAATGGGTGGAATACCATGAAGCTCAGATTTAACTTGAATCCGACTGCTTCACTATAAAATTACATATTTATATCATTATTATTACAAATAAAATTAATATATAAAATGTATATACTCTTATTATAAAAAACAATAACAGTTCCCTTTTATCTATCCATACATCTTTTTACAAGTATATTACATTATATAGTCCACATTTATTTACTTCTTTTTTTCTCTCCAAACTTTTTCTCTTTTTTACATACATATTTCTTTATATATATATATAAATACCAAAATTTTTATTTTCTATTGTCCTTTTTATACTCTTGACCAATTACATTAAAAACAATACTTATTATAACATTTTTAATTTGTTTTTATTTTAATCTAGCTTTTATATAATTCATTCTATTTAAGACAGGTTGTTTTCTCTTTATATATAAACTTTCTTTTATCATTCTTTCTTTATATAATTTTCCTTTTTTAAACATTCTGTCCAAATTCTTTATTATATATATTAATAATTGAATTTCTATCATTCAAATGTTGTTTTAACTGTGTTCTTAATTTATTCTCTGTTGTACCTATATATGATACATTCCTATTATATCTTTTACAAAATAGACTAAAATAAAAACAAATTAAAAATGGTATTAAAAAGAATTTTTTTTAAAGTAATTGGTTAAGAATATAAAAAGGACAAAAAGAAAGAAAATTATTGGCATTTTTTTATATATAAATAAAGAAATGTGTATGTAAAAAAAGAAAAAAGTTTGAAAAGAAAAAAAAGTAAGTAAATGTCGATTATATAATGTAATATTTATATATGTAAAAAAGATTTATGGATAGATGAAAGGGAAAAGTTTTTATAAGAATATATAATTTTTTATATATTAATTTTATTTGTAATAACAATGTTATAAATATGTAATTTTATAGATTCTTGAAAATGATTATGGAAAAAAGTGGTCAAAACATTGGGTGTTTAAAGATGTGAATATGTATGTATAGTTGATGAGAAGAAATAAAGTTTTTTTTAAAAGAAAAAGGGAGTATATAATTTGATTGGATTAAATGAAAAGAACATTATAGTAAATAAAAATACAATTATTATGAATATTGCTTTTTATTTCAGCAATCCCCCTTCCCCGCACTGAATACCATTACAGTTGTACCATGTTAATGGTACTATATATTTATAATTTAAACATCTTTCATATATATATAATTATAACTAAACATCTTTCATATATATATAATTATTAACTATGCAATTCCATTTTATTAAACCAAACATTTAAGACTTAAAAATATTACATATTAACGACAACAAAAAAGTAAAAATAATTTCTTAAATATATCTATAATTGTAAGAAAAAATATTGAAAATAAAACAAATAACATATTTTACTGTGAGTATATTGTTTAGTGCTATAGTAAAGTAGCAGTTTCTTGAGCTTAAAATTCACTTCTGTTTCTCAAAATTGTTTATGAACTCCTGATCATTATATCCATCTGTTGTTATTTTTATTATTTATGTATTGATACTAATTAATTTTTGTACTACTTTTTCCATTAATACATTTTAAATTAATTATTATGTTAACTTTTGGAAGTATGGATATAGTTTTTGAAGTTAAATTTCTAGACTCTTTTAATTTAGTAGAATATGTCACTTTTCAATTTTGGAGAATCCTTGATCAGAAGTAAATAACCTATTGTGTTATCTATATTATGGTTGCATTTTGTCATTCTTTGCCTATGTAACACACATTTATTTTACATAAATATTTTAATATTTGTGCATAGTTTTTTATTAATAAAGCTTTTTAATAAAACATGTATATTGTTTTTCATAGTCTCTATACTATTCAATATTTTTCAAACATATTTTACTCTAAATGTGATTGTCAATATCTATAATACATTTTAGGCAATGACACCTGTTACTAAAATGTGGTTATCTGACAAGCTAAAAAAATGTATTATGTGTACTGCGTTACCCAGTATTTTAATTTTTTTTCTGATAAATTGTTTTAGTGTAAAATATAAATGTATGGGTGTGTTTTAAGCATAAGTTTGGTCAAAGCTAGATGGTTTTATAATTATATTATTGTAATATCACCTCTAATCAGGCCAATCACAATGTTTCTTAAGCAAATCATTATCCAAAACAAAATTTTATGTTGTTTAACTCTGTCAAGTTTGATGGATGAAAAGAAAATACCATTACAAAATTTTAATGTTAGTCAAAAAATGCTATTATTAAAATTAACTAACAAAACAAACTATATAAATTAATCAAGAAAAAAAATATTATATAAAAAAATCATATTCCAATAATATTTATTATTTTTTAAATTTCTATTAAATTTTGTAAATAAATCTTATATAAAATGCATTAGTAAAATATAGTGATTAATGAGATATAGCTGTGATAATAAAATAATATTAAGTTAATGTAATTGTTGCTTTTATTATATATCTATATAATAGCAAGAGCATGTTTATTTGTCAGTGTATGTATTTGTGAATGGAAAAAATAACTAATGGGTGGTCAAGCATTGGTGGTCAAGTGGTCAACACAGCAGCCTCACAAGCAGTTGTCTCAGGTTTGCGGGTTCGCTTCCCGGACGATGCTTTGACACATGAGGAAAAAAAAAACTAATGGTTTTTTTTTTTTAAAAAAGTTTAACATCTGTATTGAAAATTAAGTAAATTTACATAGTATTTAAGTTTTAAAAATAATGTTTTTATTGCAAATATAAACACAATGTAAGATTGCAGTGTTGATATATTATAAATTATGTCATTACAATTTTTAAAACATTGTGTTTTTAAAGTAAACTACTTTTTTTAAAGGTTTGTAATGTAAAGTAATCGTTATTTGCCCTTCTTGCTGAAGACTTAATGATTCAGATTTGGGTGTGATACAAACCCAGGTAAAAATTTTGTAGATAGCTGAAAATTTACCAAGGAAATTTAAAATTTGTTTAGACATCCAGTCTAGCTAGACCTTATTAATTAGGTCTGTATAAATGTATAATCTCAATAAAAAAAACAAAAATAGATTAGATTAATGTTTCTGCAGTAACCAAATAAACATAAGCTTGTGGTTAAGACCTGTAGAGGTCCCTACTATCGCACTTTATGCACATATTCTTGAGGTTACAGCCTTAGTAAATATTAATAACAATATAATATAACTTTCTGAACAAATGGGTATGGTATAACATACATACAAACTATTAAACCCAAGATTTATTTTTATTTTATTGATTTTATTTACAATGTATATATCATTAAAATATTATATTAAAAATACATTAACATACATCATTGTGGTGATTAAATATATAATAATACTTATATATGTGTTTGTTTGCTTTTAGGTAAGTTTTTCCAGTGATTTCTATTGACATTATTTTTCTGATGAATTAGAAACATATTGCAAGAATATATTTTTTGCCTTACTGAAGGTATTTATTTCAATTTTTATTACTTACTGAATATTTACATTAAATTTATTTAAACAGAAAGTGAACTTAAATAATAGTAATTAATATAACTTTTTATATTTGTCTTTTTTTATATTAAAAATTATATTTTCGAGATTTATGCTCTCAAATAGACATAAATACATATACACTTATTATGTTTATTTATTTTATATATTGGTATTTTAGATATTATAGATATTATTCAAGAGTTTTACTTTATCATAATTTTATGTTATTTATGCAAACACATGTGTGTAGCCTAACCACTTGTATTTTTACTTTAAATTTTCAATTCTTAATTTAAATATTATGATCAGATTCTTACCATTATATATATAATCTTATAATTGAATATTTATAAATACAGTAATTGATATATGTAAAGTATTACTTTAAAAAAATTTCTACTGAGGAGCGCTTTTGACTACCCTCATAGTCTTTGTCAACTAGCACTTTGAAAGGGTAACCTTCCCACAATACTGTGATCTTAACATTTGCTGCCTGTGTTAATTAAGCTTTGTTTGTATTTTTATATTAGCATAGCAGAAGGGAAAAAAATAACAATGAAAGGAAAATAAAGAAAGAACAGATACAAACAAGATTTAATTAACAGACAGGCAGTAAATGTTAAGATCATGGAATTGTGGGAAGGTTGGCCTTTCAAAGTGTTAGTTGAGAAAGACTATGAGGATAGTCAAAAGCACTCCTAAGTAGACAAAAATTTTAAAGATATATATATATATATATATATATATATATATATATATATATATATATATATATATATATATATATATATATATATATATATATATATATATATATATAGGCTGCAAAAAGGAGTTTGCTATTAACTGAAAGGAGACCCTTTGATTCCTCTTGGAGGCCTTAAAGGAACCGAGCAGGGCAAATTCCTAATGTCCACTCCATATGTTCTTGTCATTGCAGCTGTTATTACTATGTGATTATTCATATAGTATACAAACATGGATGGGCTGCTCACCAACACGCATTAGCCAGCATGGTGAGTTTATTGGCTTTTTACCTCTGAGTTTAAGATCAAGAAACACCATGGTCTTTCTTCTCAGTGCCTGATAATGCAGAATGAATGTTTGTGTAAATGATAAATATTTTTCCAATACATATATACAATTATGACAGACAAAAATAAAGCATGGCCCTTATTCCCAGGAGGCTGTAAAGTCACAAACCAAGGCAGCGGTTGGTGGCCGAAGGTGGAGGGTGCTAAGAATCCCCTGATTGCGAACCCAGGCTGCCATTTGTTGATGACTTTTTATTTAGGTACTTACAACTGCAGATCACTTTGAAGTGAAGGAGATTGCAAGAAATAGAAGAAGAACTGTCTTATATTAAATGGAACATTATTGGACTTTGTTAAGTTAGAAGAAAAGGAGAAGAAACAATTGATTTAAAAAGTGGACATATACTCTATTATAAAGGCACACATATTGGAAATACAAGTGGAGTAGGATTCATTATAAATAAAAAGTGGAAGAACAATATTGTGGAGATTGATGGTGTATTGGACAGAGTGGCAAGATTAGTTATACAACTTAATAGCAGATACCAAATGCAGATAATTCAGGTTTATGCCCCAACAAGTTCTCATAGTGTTGAAGTAGTAGAAGATTTTTGTATGGATGTACAAAAGGCTTTTGATCAGAGTAAACAACATTTTAAAATTGTTATGGGAGACTTTAATGCTAGAATTGGTAGATGAATGAAAGATGAAATTGCTGTAGGTAATTTTGGTTATGGTAATAGAAATGAGAGAGGACATAGACTTGTGGAGTTTGCAGAAAAAGAAAAACTTTATATTATGAATTCATTTTTTGAGAAAAATGTTAAAAAGAAATGGACATGGAAGCATCCAAATGAAGGTACAGCAGAATTGGATTATATTTTGACTAACAGAAAATACATATTTCAAGATTGTAATGTTCTTAATAAATTTAACACAGGAAGTGATCATCGATTAGTAAAGTGTAAATTACGTGTTAATGTAAAACTAGAGAGACAAAAATTATTAAGAAAAACAATATTTACAGTTGATATTCCTAATCTTCAGAAACATTCTAATGAATTTAAATTAGAACTTACAAATAGGTTTCAAGTGTTAGGAGATTTTGAACATGATTCAGATTTGAATGAAATTAATATGAAAATAACTGATACACTTTTAAAAACTTCAACAAACATAGCTGGTAAAAAAACGCAGCAATTGACTAATAAAATTTCTACTGAGACTAGAGAATTTATGAAGAAAAGAAGGAATATGAAGATATACAAAAATGATGTATTAAAAAGAATTGAATATCTCTAATTTTGTAAAATGGTACAGAAAAGAGTTGAAAATGATATAAGAAAGTATAACTGTGAAATAGCAAGGAAAGCTGTAGAAGAAAATAAAAGTCTCAAAAATGTTAAACAACATTTTGGCATTGGTAGGAAATTTATATCTGCAATAAGAAAAAAAGATGGAATTATTACTAAAAAGAGAGATGACATCATGAAATTGGTAGAAGATTTTTATCAAGAATTATATAGTAATAAAGAACAAGTACCTCCTATATCTATTACATCTTCCGAATTGCCCAGAATTTTAAATGAAGAAGTGAGACATGCAATTAAGTGTATGAAGAAAGGAAAGGATCCAGGAAATGATGAAATTATAATTGATATATTAAAAGAAGCAGGTGAAGAAATAGAAACAATTTTAGCAAAGTTATATAGCAAATGTCTAAATGATAAAGATGTACCGGAAGATTGGAAGAATGCAGTAATAATATTAATATTTAAAAAAGGTGATAAGGAAGATATTAGAAATTACAGACCTATCAGCCTTTTATCAGTTTTATATAAAATTTTTACCAAGATAATTACAACTCGTCTACAGAGAACTTTGGATTTCCACCAACCAAGAGAACAAGATGGATTTAAAAGTGGTTTTAGTACAGTAGATCATATCCAGGTATTGAGAGAAATCATGGAAAGGACAAATGAATATGAGTTGTCATTATGTTTTGGATTTGTAGATTATGTAAAGGCATTCGATTCTATACACATTTCTTCAGTGATTAAAGCATTGGATCATCAAGGTATAGATCCAGGATATTGTCATATTTTAAAGAATATTTATAAAAATGCAACAGCAACAATTAGATTACATAATGATACTGGAAAAATCAACATTGAGAAAGGTGTAAGACAAGGTGACTCCATATCTCCAAAACTCTTTACAGCAGTGCTGCAAGAAGTATTTTGTGGATTAAAATGGAAAACTAAAGGAGTGAAAGTAAATGGAGAGTATTTAAGCCATTTAGATTTCACAGATGATGTAGTTGTTTTTGCAAATAATGCTTCAGAGCTGCAGGAAATGTTGCAGAAGTTAGCAGATGGAAGTAGAAAAGTAGGACTAATGATAAATGTTAAAAAGACTAAAGTAATGTTTAATCGATTTGCTCAAAATATGAAAATAAAGATTGATTATGAAGAATTAGAAGATGTTAACAGTTACAAATACCTTGGTCAGATTATTAATACAGATGGAAACATAATGGAGGAAATTAATCATAGAATTAAACTTGGTTGGAGTGCTTTTGGTAGAAATAACTTGATACTAAAACGAAATATGCCTATGTGTTTGAAAAGGATGGTTTTTAACAATAGTGTTTTTCCAGTTCTTACTTATGGATCTGAGACTTGGACACTTAATAGAAGAGCAATACAGAGACTTCAGACCACTCAAAGGAGTATGGAGAGATTTATGTTGGGAGTAACAAAAAGAGATCGAAAATGCAATGTATGGGTAAGACAACAAACAGGTGTCACTGACCTTATTGAAAAAATTAAAAGATTGAAATGGAGTTGGGCTGGACATATTGCTAGAAGAGATGATAATAGATGGACAATTGAAATTTTAAACTGGATTCCAAGAGATTGTAAAAGACCCAGAAATAGACCACATGTGAGATGGATGGATGAAATAAGAAAATGTGCAGGGGTGTTGTGGAGAAGAGAAGCTAAAGATCGGAGAAGATGGATTAAACTTGGAGAGACCTTCATCCTGCAGTGGATTGATAATGGTTGATGATATATATATACTATATATATATATATATATATATATATATTTAATTACTGTATTTGTAGATATTCAATTATAAGATTACATATATTGATTTAAAGAAATACATCGAATTATAATATTATATATATCATTTAAAAAAATCAATAATAATTTTATTATATTATTTATAATAGATCCATTAATATATTTAAAAAAACAAACAAATTCTTTGAGACACCTTTTCTTTTTAAATCTTGATATTTTTATTTTATGTACCATAAAAAAGTATTCATAAAATTTAAAATAAAACGTGATTTGAAGTGAAAAAGTGTGTGGAAGAATATAGTTGTCAAGCATTAGTGGTTGAGAGGTCAGAACAGCAGCCTTACAAGCAGTTGTTCTGGGTTAAGGTTCACTTCCAGGCCAATGCTATGACACATGAAAAAAAAACAATATATATGTGTGCATATCATAATTATTATTGCATGTATTTATTCTTTTTTAAAAAAAAATCTATGTTTATTGTAATATAAATAAAGGAGAAAAACATTTATATGTAATAGTTAAAGTTTTTTTAAACGCAATTATTTTATATTGTGGATATAAATATATATATATATTTATTTATTTAAAATTTAATAGGACTTATATGTTTAGATTTAATAAATAATTATCATCTATAATTTAATAAAGCAAAGTACTAGCTAATATTACACAGTTTTGCAACATTATTTGTTTGAAATAGTTTAAGCAAAAAGTCTTATTTTTATCCTGATTTCAGGTATTTATATGTGATTTTATATCTATTTACTGTTCAAAAATAAATAACAAAATATTTCTCATGTAATTTTAATTATAATATTTAAGATTTAATATGCTTGACATATAGTGAAATTAAATTCTTAAAAAAATGCCATAATATTTTTAAGGCTAAGCACTTTCAAAGCTTTCATCTCCATATTTATAGCCTTCAACCATAATAATTTATGCAAATCTATGCAAGCTTATTTTTATTGTCCATCTCTTTGAAATAGAAAAGCATGTATCCTTCCTGTTTATTGCCTTCATATTTCTTGCTATATACCATGCCTCCTTAATCTTCCTTTTGATGTCACTCCTCTCAGTGGAAATTATTGTAGCACTTGCAGTTCAAATTCATGATTAGACACTTTTTGATGGTTCACAAACACTGAGCTACTTTCATTTCTGCTCAATACTCTTTTGTGTAAGTATTTGTGTTGAGCCACTCTATTGTTTATAGTGGCCTGAGTCTCACCATAGTATACTGCTCCACAGTTTGCTTGGGGGCATGTCACTTTCTATACCACATGTGGTGTTGTTTGTAGGTCAATTTTGTCCTTGGAATTATTAATCATTCTATTGGTGTTAGGAGGGATTTGAAAACCTACTGGGAATTCATTCTGTAATTTTTTGACTAGTTCTTTTGCAATATTAGTTATGTATGGCAGACATATATGTTGTTTTTTTCCTTGCTTGGTTTGGTTATATTTTCATAAAATGTTTTGATTTTTTTATTGATGGTTATTAAATCATAACCAACCTTTATTAGATCATTAACATACCGGTTGATGTTTATTCTTCTTTCCTCTTTGTATTTACATAAATGGTAATTCCTGAACAAAAAGTCAGACAGCCCTGCCAATTTGTGGATTCTTGGAGTTTTAGATTTAGTATGGATGTATCCTCTAATGTGTAATGGATTGACTTTCATACTGTAATTAAAGCATCTGTGCACTCTCTGTATTTTTAAGTCCAAATAATTTGTGTTTAATTCATTCTCATCTGTGCAGTAAAATATTAAGTTGGCATGTGCTTGCAATTCATTGTGAATGGCTGTTATGATTAGTTTAGGTGCTGTGATGAAAATGTCATCTACATACCTGCAATAAACTATTCCAGGTGTCTGTTCTTGGAATTTTGATATAATCTGTTTTTCAAAATAACCAATTACAATACTAGATACAATGCCACTTATTGGCAGTCCCATAGGCCATCCATTATTCATTTTATACCATTTTTTCTCAAAAGTTGTGAGTATATTCTCATCTAACCATTTCATAAAGTCAATGATAAATTCAATCTTTTGTTCAGGACAGTGATAATTTTGAAGCTCCTCTTTGATTACTCTAATTGATCCTCTTCTGTTTATTGATCCATAGAGTTCAGATATATCCATGGATGCTATTTTAAATCTGTCATTAATGGCTGCATCTTTAATTAAATCAACAAACTCAAAAAAAGATTTTATTGTGTACTCGCCAAATCCTTTTAAATCTATTAGCCATGAGTTTATTAATTTTGCTGTGTTTGCATAATGTACATCTCCAAAATCAAGCATTAGTCTTAATGGAGTCCCTTGTTTATGCATTTTAGCATTTGCAAACATCCATGGTTGTTAATGGTAAAGAAAAAATCTGAAATTACAATTTTAATATTTGCTAAACTCTAAATATTGTTTTTTTTTAATGTATTATACTGCCATGTTTTACTTATTCTTATATTTGTTTAATCATGTACTCTACCACCATAGTTTTACTAACATTTGAAAAAAAATTAAAATTGATTTCAATATTTGATAATCTTTATGTTTTTTTAAAAAAAATTCGGATGACATTTGATTTTTTTTTTGTTGGACAAAATATTCAGAACATTTTACAATGAAATATTTAAAATTGTTTTGATTTTAATATTTCTCATTATAGTAATATGATATTTTTAATTTTTGAACATTCAATGAAATTAATTTTTTTTTCTAGTGGATGCAAATTGAAAACAATTTTGAGGTTCTTTCAATGCAGTAGCTAAAGTTATTTAATGCTTACTTATCCCAGAATTCACCCTAGTTACAAAAAATATCCTAGAACCCTTTACTAAAATGATATCAGTGATTTTTCCTGTTGATGGATTATAAAATGAGATATATTTCTACCAGAGAAATATTGAAATTCATTGAGAGTATAATATTTACAAATTGTTTTACATGTATAGATTATTATATCTTACTTCATCAAAACTCTTTTTTTTTTGGCTATTTCAATTTTAGTTTGATATTTTTTATTAGTTTTGAAATTTGATAATTAATTATTTTTTAAAACTTCTTATTACAACTGGAATAATTATAACACATGTATAATAACATATATGTTTTTTTTTAATTTGAAATATTAATTCCACTACAAAATTCTTGAAGCATTAATTGAATAAAAATATCAGGTAAAAGTCAATAATTCCCAAGATGTATATCGTGCAGTTTTAACTAGGCTTAAAGTGTATACCTGGTGCTGAAATGATGTAATAATCTCTAGCTGTAATAATGTTTATAATTGATTATGGAAAGCCATCTTAAGATCTGGTCTCTCAAGATTGAAGGTGAAATATAGATTGTCGTGATTATTTAAGACTTTTTTTTAAAAAAAAGTAAAAAGCAGAAAATGAAAAAAAAAGGTCAAATTGATTTACAACTAATATTTAATATATAGGGTATATGAGCACAGACTTTTACACGACTCACCACTTTCCACAACATCTCATAACACTGATACACTTGAACACATATATGTTGAAAAGATAAATAATCACCAATATAAGTATTTCATACTAAACCAGCAATCATCAGTTGGTCCAGATTACCATCTCTATAACATTTGTGTTGTTGTTATTATGTATTCTGTTTTTTTTTTTAGTGTTTTCAATTTTTTTAAAAAAGAATTGACTTGTAAAACAGGTACGAAGTTTGATGTTAAAATTATGTATATGATTTGTAATACTTACATACTGGTTAAATAATAAAATATATTAAATTTTTTTAAATGTTGAAATATCATATGGATAAAGACTTTAAATTACTTATTATTTCTAATTTATATATATATATATATATTAAAATTATTTCTAATTTATATATATATATATATCGACTTCTGATAATTCATTTAATCTGTGGGAATACATTCAATGGTGAAATAATTTTGTAGTGTGTTTTATGTGAATTAAAGTAATATATATAATATCCCAAGGACTTAGTCAAAGTCATCTCTAAATATGTGTTTGAAAATTGGTAATCCTTTGATTTATTATATTGTATATTTATTGAATCCCTATTAAATATTATCAAAGTTAAAGTGTTGTATAAGTCTATATAGATATAGTAATGCTTTTGGTCTTATTAAAGTATTTTGCCACCAAATAAAAAGGGAATTTCTTCTGTGAATATTTATATTTAGTCATTTGTAAAGATGTTGTTTAAGGATAATGTTTATATTTAGATAAGATAGATTTCATTTATATAATTGGAGAAATAGTAAATATTCATCTAAAAACAGATTCTCTACGACTTTGAATGATCTGACTATCAGTAAACTAGAGTAATATAATATTTATTTACATGGTATCATCTTTATTCAAATATATCAATCTCTGATAACATTTATTAATTTAAATGTGATGCTCATGAGTTATCTTGAAAGCTCTCATAATGAAATGGCTATTATTCTTATCATTGTTATTCTTATATAAACGCAAATAAAATATGAACTAATTTGTTTTATTTATAGAGAATGACTTAGTTTTATTCTTTTAAAAATTACCTCACTTGTCAAAGACTGTGAGTCATATTATCATACTTAATTTTATTAGTTTATTTACTCTACCCTGAGAATAAAACAATATTTAGATTTTTTTATTATTTTAATAATTCATGTATCAAATTTCTGAATATATTGTTAAGCTTTTACAAGACTTTTTAGGATTTGGAAAAAATATTATTGCTTCATTGTTTGACTTTGTAAATAGTAAACAAAGGCAAAACTCTCCATACAGTAGTGCCACCCTGTGCTAACCAGAGTAATCAATGGATGCCAGAAGGCTTGTGCATAAAATCCCTATCGTGTTCCTACTTATCCAATATCCCCAGACTAGTTTCTGGCTTGTGGCCATAATGAGTGAGGAGCCTTGGATCTGAGAGCACTGCACCTAGATCTTAGGATTACTCTGGTTAGCCCAGGTCGCACTACTGTATGGAGAGTTTTATCTTTATTTACCAAAATTATGTGCTATTATGAGATGGTGACCATGTGATGTTTGTAAATAGTATTAAAAATTTGGTGATTGATGAGAATAATGTTATTGCTTCATTGGATGTAACAGAAATGTATGGATCTATTGACAGAATGAATTCCATAAAAATAATTGAACATACACTAAAAAGTAAAAGTATTTGTAAATATATGATAAAGTTTATTGTTGATTCTTTAAAAATTTTTAATGATAACATTGTTGAATCTTTTGAAGGTCAATATTATAAAATGTCTAAAGTTTGGCCTTTGGGTCTGCCTGTAGTTGCACAAGTTTGCAATTTTATTTTATCTACATATAAGAGTAGTATTTTAAATATGTATACTTTTGGAGAAATTAAAATTTACAAAATATATGTGAATTATGTTTTTGTTTGTGGAAATACTAATACTATATATTTGCTAGTAGAGGAATTAAATAAGTTGAATGGCTTAAAATGGATTATTGAAAAGGAACAGGACAAAAATATTAAATATTTAGATTTAATTATTACAAGAGATAACAGTATATTAAATTATAAATTAATAATCAAGCCACTGCAAAAAAGGGGATATATAAATTGTAAATCAAAAGTACCAATTATGCATAAGATGACAAGTGTTAGATCTTTTTTATTTCATAATAAAAAATTATGTCATTACCAAAATGATAAACTGAAAAATATTGAGATATTTGCCAAGGAATTGCTTGATGTTGGTTATAAAATGGAATAAATAAGCAATACTTTATGTCAATTTAAAAAAAGTTATAATGGTTTAAAGGAAATGAAGATTAATAGTAAACAATGGATATCTATTCCATTTATTTCAAATCCACAGGTGAAATTTTTTAAGGATATATATAAGAATGTGTTTAGTGTTTCATTCTATGTTCCAAACAATATTAATAAATTAGTCAATAATTCTAAGGATATCATACCTGTCAAGCAGAAAAGTAATGTCATATATCAAATTTTTTTGTGGTTGTATGCTATCATACATAGGTGAATCTAGGTGCAGTATTGAGAAAAGATCAAGGGAGCATGAATGTAAGCATGTAAAAAATAAAAATAATGGTGATTTAATGTCTCCTTCAGTTTTCTTTGATCATGAAAAAACATGTAAATATAAGTTTAAATTTGATTTTGAAAATGTGAAAATTCTTCATGAAAAGAGAAACCATAATAAAAAAAAAATTAAGGAAGCAATTTTTATAAATAGGAATAAAATGCATTTAATAAATAGAAAAGCTGCTAACATTAAAATAGATTCATGGGATTTGAATTGAGGATGTTTGCTTCCACTTTTTTTTTAATTTAATGGAAATTGAGGCAGGTTTAAGAAATTAACTGAAAGTACTTCTGTGGATTTAAGGATTGTTTATAATAGTTTGTTACCATTAAATTTATTATTTTTATTATAATATATATATATATATATATATATATATATATATATATATATATATATATATATATATATATATATATATATATATATATATATATATATAAAAAATTATATTTTTTTTAATTTCTTTTGATCATTTAATAAAAATGATCCTAAACTATTTATTGATTGTTTAAATAAACATTTTCAATAAATGTAAGCTTGCATGAAAAAAGTAGAAACAAGGAACATTTTTTAAATGTAAAATCTGGGATAGGAATAGTATTACATTATATATAAAGAACTATTCTACCCATATATAAATAAAGCAATCCACCTCAAGTGTAATTGCATTTATTTTTTATTGCTTAGCAGTGAGCCAACACGTACACAAATATTTTGCATTCTCACATCTTATGAATATAGCTTTGGAAATATTAGGTACTAGTCAATGTTGAAATTTCTTTTATCTATTGTTTATCATTATACATAATATTTGTCTAAATTACATATTGTTAATAAATTGGTAACAATTGAAAGTTTGCAAGTCTTTCACATGTGCAATTATCTCTCAGACAGCCAA
This sequence comes from Epiperipatus broadwayi, assembly GCA_028023455.1. Classification (NCBI taxonomy): domain Eukaryota; kingdom Metazoa; phylum Onychophora; class Udeonychophora; order Euonychophora; family Peripatidae; genus Epiperipatus; species Epiperipatus broadwayi. The sequence continues at coordinate 6,394,120 of JAQFVV010006229.1, read as the reverse complement.
TCAGATTTTAAACAGCTGTCTTAAGAGCAATCAGGCTTCAATACACAACAGAAATTTTGACAAGAAAAGGATGATACACCTTTTCTCAACTTAACTATTTATATATATATATAAGCCAGTCTTAAGCATCTCAACTTAACTATTTATATATATATATAAGCCAGTCTTAAGCATCTGTCATGTGTCAAAGCCTGATCGCTCTTAATACAGCTGTTTAAAATCTGATTGCCTATCTGAGAGATAATTGCGCATGTGAAGGACTTGTAAACTTTCAATTATTACCAATTTATTATCATTATACAGTGAAATCTGTTTTGATTTTTTTTCTACCATTTACATTTTTTAAAAGATCGATCTGTGTTTTTATTTTGCTTTCTGCTTTACTACCAAACATATGCACTGGACAGCAATTGCTTTTATTCATATAAAAGGCAAAATATTATTTAAAACAATGTGAGAAAAACAATCACAAACAATTATGTATCATATGTTCAATTCTGTGTGAGCAAATAAACAAAACATAAAGAAATTAAAAAACAATGAGTCATTCTTTTCTGAGAATACTCAATACTGTTAAAAAAGGAAAAAATGTCTTTCAGTACTGTTGTATTATGCCAAATAATTGAATTAAATTATTTTATATATATCTAATTGAAGATTTTTTTTAAAAAAAAGGAAAAGAAAAATCTGAGGATGCAGTACAATCATAATTGGAATATGAAATGAACATAATATAATCAAAAGAAGCTTGTTGTGTTAATGATGAAATTTGGTCACTCACTCATTTACATTAAGATTTAATAAAGTACAATAAAATTTTCTACGAACTTTAGGTCAGAAAAAGATATTTTTATTCAAACCATAAAGAATAGAGATATAATATTCATGCTGTTTTCAGTGATATAAAAGATATTGCAAAGACTGCCATTGTATTTATTCCTATAAATAATTAACTAATTCTTAAATTATTCATCCAGATTTATTATAATTATTGGTGACTGGAGTGCCAAAATTATAAATGCAAGCTCAGAAAATTCCATTGTAAAAATGAAGTAGAAGAATGAGAATTAATTTTTGATAATTCATTGCTTTACTAACAATACATTTTTAAACAATTAAATTACATGAATATTATCATATGGAGCATTCAAAAATTAAATAAACATTTTATTTTGATATTCACAAATAAAAGGCCTTAACTTTGATTTTAGTAATCAGGATCAGATAATAGAACAATTAAAAAAAAATACTCTTAAATTTATTTTAACTGAAACTAAAAAAGAACCCAACCTTGCTAATATTCTAAAGAACATATTATTATTTTTAGAATTATCATTAGCAATTATTGACAGTTTTTGGATATATTTAACCTTGAATTGAAATAAAATATATACTTAATGATGAAAGACAGATTAAACAGTAGTAATAACAAAAAAGGAGATAACTATAAGTCAAAATTAAAAATGGTAATAATGTTTGAAGTTAATAGAATAATAAAATTTCAATGAACTTTAATAAAAGACAGGGAATAGTATTATAACAACAACTACAAAAATACTGAAAATAGGGGGAAAGCTTGAAAAAGAATGAACATTTTTAAAAGCTTTATAAAATCAAAAAAAAAAATTTTAACATTGAACAATTTTGTTTTAAAAAGTCAATTAGTAGGTTATGATTTGTTGAATAAAGATTTAGCAAGAATAGCAGAATGCAAAGAGATATTCCACAAAATCACCAACCATAGCATTTTAAATGAGGTCCTTCTATAGAAGATAAAATCATTACTAAAAAAATAAGCACTACAATTTGTCTTTGAATCAGAGATTTTGCCAAGACTGAAAAAATATTGGTAAATATAATGTCTAAATTATGTCAATTAATATAGAAAACCTAAAGATTAAAGAAAGGCATGAATTTATATTTGCATACCAAAGGAAGTCTGAACAATGTGAAAGCTAAAGAAACCCATAAAAAATTATTCTAAAAATTATTCAGCACAGATTATATTTTATTTTGAAAAATAAACTACAGCTGTAAAAATAATCATATATTGGACTATTTTCATCACCTCATATTAATTGTTAAATGTTTTTAAAAAAATAATTATCTCATTAAAAAGCAAATTGAAAGAACAAATAAGGACATATATATATATATATATCGTATCCGATAATGTATATTATGTTTGACTGAGAAATGACAAAAATATTCAATAGAAAGGAAAAATCTTTAACAATAAAATTGAAAAAAGTTGTTCACATGACAAGTCAACTTAGTGTGATAATTTATAATGTTTGGAAATCACTGATTAATTTTGCCTTCAAAATAAAATAAGAGAATCACAAAAATTATCGTACTTAAAGTTTATGAAATTTCTACTGATGTTGTCTTTGATAAAATAATCTACATAACTAGATCCTTTATTAAATTCAACATTTATAAATGTAAAGTTCGTAGGTTTTATTCCTTTGTTATTACTGTCACTGGTCAGACCAGCAGCACTTAAGAAGAGAGGAGAGTAATAACACTTAAAGCATTGTGTTCTATAATAATCTGTGTCTATTATTAATAGTTGAAAGTAGTTTGAAAGTTTAAATAAAGTCTTACTTTTTCTAAATACATGTAATAATGAATATTAATGATGAAAATAGTCCAGCATATAGCTGCAATTATAATATCATTTTTACAAACTTAAAAGTTGCTTTCATAAAGTGTGTGTGTGGGGGGGGGGGAGATAGTTGCGTATATGCTAAATAATAGAAAATATCAGGTAACATTGAAAAAGTTTATACTTTATTGATTATAAAGAAACCCATGATACAATCAGTCACATTAAATTATCAATTGTCATTAAAAATTTGGTGTATCAATGTATATAAATGCTTATTTTGAAAGACCTTTATATCATACTAGAAATAAGAATAAAACAGTTCTTATTGAAATAGACAAGCTTTACGTTGATAAATGCCATATACAGTTGCATGGTATTATACTCCTTGTTTATTTTAAATACTCAATATATAATTTTATAAAAGTCAGATTAAACAAAAAATATAGATTTAGGATTTATGAAATGAATGTAAATAATCTTGGATTCAGTAATAATTACAAACATTTACCTAAAAAGAGAAATTATAGTTAATACAATAAAAACATTGTGATTACACCTGATTTTAAAGTCGATAATGAAGACTAAGCTTGCTGATTGTTTTTGTATTTTGGATTACACATCAATAGCATAATTTATAAAGTAATTAACATTAAGCCAATTTTAGTAAAATATGTTTACATAATTTTTATATAGGATCTTATGTTTTAAAACGAAATTCAGATTTATATATGCTATGACATTCATGAGAAATATTTTCTATGAAGGTAATTGTTAAACTCTAAAGACAGTGGGAATGTGCTAAGATGTGTGATGAGATCAGATCTGAACTTCTGATTTAATAACAAGTGTATGGGAGGATATATGAGATTTATTCGACAGTACTTGGTTGCTGAAAAACAAATGCATAAATGAGAATAATAAGTTTCATTATCACTGTATTAATTGAAACACACAAGCTTATTATGTACCTGTGTCTATATATGTAATATATAGGATATAAGAGCACAGACTTTCACATGACCCACCACTCTCCACACTATCTCATAACACTGATACACTTGCACACATATATGTTGAAAAGATAAATAATCACCAATATATGTATTTCATGCTAAACCAGCAATCATCAGTTGGTCCAGATTACCATCTCTACACATATATGCTATAAGTGCTCAGATATATATTAAGATAGCCAAATCTCATACTTTAATAAACAGGCTGCAATCTATTCCACACTCCAACTCTTCAACCATCTACCCAATTGAAAATCATAATATCACTGTATTGAATATACATTTAAGCATCCTAAAAGTCCACACAGATAACAAGCCTTTCTGGAAAATAATTATTTGAATAGTTTATAGATTGAGAATTTATAAAAATTTTGAATACTGGATCAGGATCCTCATATATTAAACTTCTTAGTCTTCCATTTAGCAAACACATCAAATCATGCAGGTTAAAAAATAGTGCTTGAACATTTGTAAGAAATTGGTTTATTGAAAATAACAGAGCTGAAGCTCCAATCCATGGATCTTGAGATTCAGAATTTTTCATCTCTATCATGGAAACAAACTTCATGGGTCATTATATTATTTTTTATCAATCTCCTCATATATACTTTAATGCAATATTTATATAATTCCTCTTTTGTATGATATATGTATATGGGAAGATTAATAAAAAAGTAATATGTATGAATATACGAAGAAATTCAAAAAAGTAAAGGAGAAGATGTAAGAATAATAACACTTCTAAGAAGAAGAAAAGACATGAAGGATTATGAAAATTAAAGAACAATTCATGGGTCATTCATAGAACTTTTCAACAACTAATATAATTAATACTTAAAGTAAAAGTTATTGTATTTTCATTATAATTGTTATATTTCACACATTTATATATTGTTTTTATTCCAAAATAACTGATAGAGTTGTATTTTTACAGAACTACTGCTTTAAGTGCATCAGTGTCTCAGTGTTGTTTTAAATACAGATATTAAGCATTAGTTTTTTTATATTTCTGAGAATCTGGTTTATTAATTCGTATTGCTCATATGTGTCTGACACTAGAAGAACCTTCAAAAATATTAGTTTAGAGTCTTACTAATATTAAATATGAACCTGGTAATTGATGCTTAATCTTTTCTAATGTTGTTCTTATTGCTGTATAACATCTTATGATGCTCAATTGTTAAGCTTCTCTATCCAACCTTAAATTATCCTGACAAATTCTGTCTCTAATTTTATTATCTATTTTCTCAATTACCTTCCTTTTGAATGCTTTTTTTTTTCTTTTTGGGTGATATCCAATTTAATATTTGTTTTGATAATATTCTCTTAGATATCCTCTCTATATATGCACAATATTTCAATTGTCTTGTTTTGATTTCATTTGTTCTAGTTATTGTTTTCATGAGTTTTAACTATTATTGATTCACTGCAGGATTAAGATGCTTCCAAGTTTAATCAGTTGCTGTCATCTGCATTTTTTCTTTTTCACAATAGTCAGCAATTTTTCTATCCAGATTACATGTGATCTCTTTCAAAATCTTTTATATCTTCTGGGAGCAAACTTAAATAGTCATCTACCCATCTATTATAAACTATTTTAGAAATATGTCCAGACTGGCTCCATTTCAGTCTCTTAATTCTTTCAACAATGTCAGTAATGACTATTGTATTCTCACCCATATATTTTGATTTTAATCTCTTCTTGTTACTCCTAATGTGTAAGTCTCCATACTTTATTAATTATTTAAATATCCAAATCAAAGATTCATAAGTAAGAACTAGTAAAACACTTCTATTAAAAACATTTTTTTTCAAATGCATAGAGATATGTTCTTTTAATAATTAGTTATTTCAACTAAAAGCACTCCATATAAACTTAATTCTATGATTAATTTCATCTACTATGCTACTGCCTGCATTAATAATCTGTCCAAGGTAACCTATTCTAATTCATCATTATAAATCTTTTTCTTTTTCTGGAAAATTCTATGGAATATTACTTTTGTCTTTTTATCATTTATTTTTAGTGCAAATTTTTTATTTTTATCTGATAACTTTTGAAACAATTTCTGAAGCCTTATTTGCAAAAACAATTACACATTATTTGTGTAATGTAGATAACATAAGTAATCACCATTTACTCTAACATCATAAGCTTTTCATTTTAATCCACAATTTCCTTCTTATAAAACTATTGTAACTTTTTGAGTCATTCTTTTATTCATATCTTTCAATGTTAACCTTCTTAGTATCACCATAATCTAATCAATGCTAAGCTTTTTGATAAATATTCTTATTACAATATCCTAAGTCTATATCTTGATGATCCAATGCTAGAAACAAATGCCATTTTATAATCTACAAATTCATAGTATAATGACAACTTATATTTATTGAACCTTTCTATAATTTTATTCAATACTTTGATGCTATCCATTCTGTTAAATCATTTTTAAATTCAGCTTATTCTTCTGACTAATTAAAATCCAAAGTTGGCTATAAAGATTTTATATAGAACCGATAGAAAACTGATTAGTCTATAATTTTTATTATTTTCTTTATCACCTTTTTTATATATCAGTATTTCTATTTTATTTTTTCAATTATCTGATATACCTTTATTATTTCAATATTTGATATATAATTTGCGAATAAATTTTATATTTTTTACAAGTTGTTTTTAAAGATATCAATAATTATAAATCCATTAATTTATTGCATGTCTTTATTACTATATTACATTATAGAATTTTTTCACACATTTTAACATATCATTTTTTTTTGTAATGCTTCCATGTTTTTTTCCTTATTGCAGAAAGTTGTTTTACACTTTTGAGATATTTAATTTCTTATGTAGCTTTTTTAGCTAATTTATAATTATATTTTCTTATATAATTATTGTTATTTTTTGCAATCATTTGCAAATATTTTCATACTCCCTTTTTTTCTTCATATTGTACGTCACTTTGATCTTTTTTTGATCACCAAAACTAGGTCACTGTCAACCTAGAAAATTTAATTTACAGTAATTGAAAAGTTAACAATGATGATAAATACTACCAGCTAAACCCAAGGAGAGAAAGAGATCTTTAACATTGTTCAGACAATTGAGGAAGAATACACAGGCAAACATCAGCCAAAAATAATTATAGATAATTATTAAAGTTTATTAAATAAAGAAAAATAATTAATCAAACAAAATATGAAAATTTGATCTAGAAAATTTCCATATCAGAGAGTATACGAGAGTATTGTCATCAAACACTTAGACAGATAAGTTAGTTTTCTCACTGAAGAATTAAAATGAATTTATAATATCTTTCTCACAGCAATTTATATAAACAAATTTCATTTTCCTTTAATTAGAGATTTAAAAACAAAATGAACTTGTATGAAATTCAATGAATCAGTGCAGAACAATATTTTCCTACAGACCAACAAAAATCTTGGGATATTATAGGAGTGTGATTTGCCTGAAAACACCCACGAATGGTCATGTTTAAGACCATAAAATTGATTCCAATAAAAGAAAAAAAAAATATTACAGTATTACATAATCTGAAAGATAGGAAAACCAAAATCTCTATTGCTTAAAAAAAACAGAATAATGCACTCGATAAATTGCTAGACAAAAGATTTACAGTCTGCAGGAAATGCAAACCAAGATTAACTAAATTAATTTCCACAAAAGAATAAAGAATATGTGAGTTAAAAAGAAAATTGCTAATACCCACCCAAGCATTTATCAAGGGTTAATTATATATATATAAAATTAAGAGCGTGCTAATCTCTAAACAAGCTTTTTTTTTTATTTATGATAAATGCTACTACAAGAGAAGGCATTCAAATCATTTTTATCCTGGATTGTCCCCATCCCCAGACCGGTTTCGACCTATGGGTCTCTTCAGTGAGGAGTTGGGACATTAGATCTAAAAAACCAACTCAAGCAAAGCATTTATCTAAAAGATAATTGTTAGAAGAAAATCTGAAACTTTTAGACATCTACATGTCTTTAAAGTCAGCTCTCCAACTGAAAAAATCATATGGGCCTGAACTCAATTCAGATACTCCATATATTAGTAGGCTTAGCTCTTTAATTTAGCTAAAGCTACAACAGCAAAATAATAATAGTAATATATATATATATATATATATATATATATATATATATATAATATATATATATATATATATATATATATATATATATATATATATATATATATATATATATATAAACACTAAGCATATAAAATATAAACTTGCAATACACTCTATAAAATAAATAAATTTAAAACATGAAATCTTAAAACTAAGACTTCAATGCATATACTAAATAAAATACATAATAAAATAATTGGCAATATTTAAATGAGTATGTATAACTTATTATAGAGACAGGTTTTTTTTAGATTAAGCTGAGGCTTTAATAGAGAGATTTAAACAAGAGATTTACACCATGGTTATGATATGAAAAGGTGAGTTTACCTTCAATGCATAATGTACAGTTGGGCTGGTTTCGTCCAGTGGGATATGCAAAGTTCAAATCTGCATAGCGTTCATTTCAATGGCTTTGAGTTCTATTTCTTTGGTCAGAAGTACAAAGGCAATACTTACGATTAGCTCTAGACTAAATTTTTAAGTCATATTCTTGAAGGCAGAATTATGAAGTTCTGGGGTTCATCTTTGGGTTGATTTAGCAATGCATATTGTTAAGAAGATTTCTCATGGTGGGTACTTTTGGCATGGTGAATGGATGGTCACTATTGGAATGGCAAATAGTAGTCAGTAATTTTCCATTTGCAAAATTATAATATCAGCTGTTGTGATATAAGATACAAACAGCAATCTTCACAATATAATGCATCCACAATCCACAATTAGCAAATATAAGAGTTAGCACAGCAATCCAAATAAGAATCACAATAAGAATCCAAATAAGAATAAAAATCAGAAGTATATTCTCTTATTTTTTTCTTTCACTTTTTTGCATATATATATATATATTGCTTATAATACTTCTTTTATATACACTTCAATTAAAGTAGAGGAGGATGAATAAAGCTCTGATGAAGACTGCTGGACAGTCAAACTGTAAAGAAAATAAAGAAATTTTTTAAGAAAATTTGTTTGCAATGAAGTGTATGTGAAAGAAGTATTATAAGCAATATACATATATGAAATAGAAGAATCCCAGTCAAAAACTCAGATATTTATATGAATTGTTATCTCCCACCTCATTTTAATTAAAAAAATTTGATCAGGGTTACTCTTTATCTCCCACTTAATCTTAATTTAAAAAAGCACAATCTGACTGAGGCTCTTATCTATTTCAAAATTAATTAAAAAATAAGTCTCAGCTTTTAAAATAAATTACAATCAACAAAATAAAAAGGAACTAATCACAATTAAAACTTTTTTAAATTAGAATGTTTTTACATTTTTTTTCTATAATTGAGTACATGTGCTATGGCATGTACTCCTAATAAATAAATAAAAATAAAAGTACGAAATTTTAAAATTCTTTTTTTTTTAATCTTTAAAATTGTATATTCTAATTTTGAATTTTCTGATGATGCTTTTGAAATGGATAAAGCATCTGATTCAATATATACTATTGGCTCATAAAAAATTATTAATAAATTATTTTTTTGTATTAATTAATTATCTGTCTAAATTCTTAATATAAAGTATTAGTTATATTCTTGAAATGATAAGAACATCATGTGATTATCATTTCATATGCTTACATGTGCTGTTAATAAGAGTACCAAACCTCTCTATATAGTAATGCCACCAAGTGCATACCTTCATAATCAATGGACACAGGAAGGCCTATGCATAAATTTCTATTTAATGCTTATTTTTACAATATCCCCAGATGAGTTTCTAGCTTGTGGCTTTCATCAGTGAGGAGCCTTGGATTTGAGAGTATTGCACATAGATCTTAGGATCTAATGCAACTCTACAGTGGCTTTCTTTTACCTATTTAATTAACTATAAAGCTACAAGTCCAAGAATGACCTGTGGTTGGAAAAATTATAGTGTTTTTATCTTGGGCTCCTAGCTTTGTATTTAACCAAATATGTAAAACATGGAAACTGGAGGATTGCATTAGATCCTAACATCTAGGTGCAGTGTTCTCAAATCCAATCCTCCTCACTGATGAAAGCCATAAGCTAGAAACTAGTCTGAGAATGTTGGATAAATAGGCACTAGAGAAGGATTTTATGCACAGACCTTTCTGAATCCATTGATTATTTCTGTATGGAGAGTTTGATATTCTTGGTTAGGTTCTTATTGATTTTTCTCAAATCTGAACCATCTTCAAAGACTGTTAATATTTCAATATGATTACAAGTACTAATTTACATTTATTGTAGTTTTTATAAAGATTATGAATATCAACTGTTAATACAAACTTTTTAAAATAATTTTATTCTTTAGTTTTGTATTAATATGTACTATATATCCATTAATATATATATTCATTTCTGGTTATGAATCTATTATGAACAATATAATTTTAAAATATTACAGTAATTTATTAGAGTTTGCTCAATATTTATTATTTCTTGAATTCTTTTATTGCTTATGCAGTCTCACCTTGATCTCCTCCAAATCTTTATCAGTAATCCAATTTTATAGTTATCACATCCTTTCCAATTTTTCTCTCAATTTCCAAACTTGATTTCTGTATATAATGATGCTTTTCATTAATGTGTTATGTTCATCATTTATTAAATTTTGATATATTCTGATCCCTCAATATTACATTTAATATTGCTGTAGGTTTTTCATCCAATATGTTTCTTTTTCTTATAGCATTATGTGCTATTTTCTTTTATGTGATCTTTATGCCTAGATTATTTCTTACAATTTTCAATCCAGTATTTATTTTCCACTGTAATATCTTAGTGCTTCTTCCATATATATATATATATATATTGTAACGATATATAAATATGTCGTTACATTAATTTAAAATAAAAACTTGATAAAAGTTCGCAAATAAAAGTAAAAAACTAAATGCTAAAATTAAAATATTGTTAAACGTATATATTCGCACAGATGCTAAACTTAAAAAAAAATATTTGAACGTATTTTTTTTAATAAAAAAATACAAGGTTGAAATATAAAAATATTTTAATAAAAAAATAACGTAAGTTAAAATAAAAACAGGTATTAATTAATTCCTGTAATCTGTAAATGGAAATGATTGTTTATTAATTATCTAAAAGCTGTTTAATTAAAAAGTCAGATGAAAAGTTAGATAAGAAAAGAAAGAGATTTTAGCTTGACCAATGGAAGCAAATAAAGGCCTGGACCATAACGAAAAAACAGAACAGTGACGTTTTTGTTCATGGAATCCATAGGAGGACTATAAAAAGAAAAAATATTGAGTTCCAGTCAGTTTTTCCAACTTGATTTTGGTGAGTCTGGCGACAAGACGCACTTGTCGTCCTCACTCACTTATTTTAAAAATGCAAAGACTGTGATACCAGAACAGAACCAGCTAATGCTACCTCCAAAATATCAGACCGGTCTTTCAGGAAAGTCTCTGTGGGAATTGCCAACGGGAACAGGGACTCTTCTACCGTAAGCAATAGAACTGAACAATTGTTAAAATCATAATATTAATTAAAAACTTTAAAGATTGATAAGTTAATTTAAATTTTATAAAAAGAACTTTTCTCTGACTTATGTGTCAACTCAATTGATAATGTGTAATTTTATATATGTTTGCGCTTGATAAAAAAAATCATTTCCATTTATTATTTATTTGTATTAATATTTATTGTTTAAATTTTAAATGAGGAAATTTAAGGTTGGGTATAGATGTTGCATAGATTCATTAGCGGTTGATAATGTTGTGGTTTTCACATTCGATTAGAATATATGTCAACGATATCACTGCAAGCATCTTACGATGAATGCTAATGGGATTTGTATATTCCCTATGCAAGTGACGTTTATCGATGACTTTGTATTTTGATCGGTTGTGTTTAATTTGGAATGTTTTTGACCATGGAATCTGTGCAGCTGATCTGTACTCAACATTTTAAAACAAATTTTATAAAATTCATTTGTGCGAACGTATTTAAATGTTAAATTTAAGTCGGGCGTGAATGGCTATATAGATTTGTAAAGTTATATTAGGGGAGGGTAATCTTGGGTTATTTGTGTCATTGAATTGGGTCAATGGATTGGATATATTTGTGTAATGAGTAGATGTAGTATGAGTTTCACTACATGCAGAATCGCTGTATACACCGCACCAACCCTTTGCCTATGGATGGGATTGTAAGTCGGCAAAAAGGATCGCGGTCCCTTCCTATGGAGTTTTTATTTTATTGTTCTTCTTGCTATACAGACGTCATATTCCTGTATTGGACAAGAGTCAATGTTTTCTCTAACTATACTGTTCAGATGTCCTTTCCTGACAGTATAGTATATTTGTGCTGTTGTATTTTCATGCTACATTGAATACATAAATGTATCAGATGGATTGATGCCAGTTTGACTGCGAATTTTAGCCTAAGGTTAAATAAGGATATAATGTTTTATTTTCAGATGCAAATCTATGTAGTCTATTCATACTTGATCATCTAAATAAAATATTAAACTCATTGAAATTTATGTAAATGTACAATTAAAGAGTAATCTAAAAATCTAAAAAAAATGTTAAACCTATTCCTCGAATTTAGAATGATTTTATATGTGCATAAATAAATATTTTTTATGTGTTAATTTCTGGCAGTGGCTTTTATTCTCTTATATTTAAGATATAAAATTTATATTTTATTATCTCTGCTACTCGCTGAGCTAGTGACTTGGGCTAACGGTCAGAATATTTAAATAAAGTGGAATCTTAACAGCGCGTATCTGCCTACTTTATAAATTTTTCTAGGTTTAAATGCCTAGATGGCGCCCTGGTAGTTGCAGATATTGTTTTTGCGGTTAGATTTGATCTTCACTTTCATTTCGATCGTTATAATATATATATTTCCCCATCCCATGTTTTATATTTTATTAATTTTTATGCCATAAAACTCAAATCATCATGTTTCTAAACAAACATTTTTAAATCATTACTAATGCTTAATAATTTTATTTACTGTTTCAAATTGACAATTTTTGTATCAGTATATTTGATAGTTTAATCTTACATCTAATTTAAAATAAAAATCATTTTAAAAACATTTAATTATATGGAAATTGTTGTATTTTTAATTATTGTTCATTATTTCGGAACCAATTTTGGTAAATACATAATTTTTTTTTTAAAATACATAATTTATTATCCAAAATATTAGCAGTCTTTTTTTATGTTCATTTCTTTTGTCGCTTTTGTTTTTAATCTTATAAACAAACGTATAATGATAATATTTTTTTAAAATTTATATTTGTTAATTTAAATTACTGAATATCCGGATTGACGACTTCATGATGAAATTTATATTGATCATTGATTTTTTTAAAAATAAAATAAAAAAAATACATTTCACCATCTCTTTATAAATAAAAAAGATTATGTTTAGAACAATAAAAAATAAAACATTTGTAATTTTCTTAATAATATAACCTTAGGAGAAAATGCTTTCCTACTTAAAAAAATAAAACAAAGATTCACCACTTTTTAAAATCCTTTGCTTCTAGCAGTATTCTGTACTTAAAAATTGTAAGACTTATTTTTTTGCCCTACATAATGAACAAAGAAAAGAAATAATACTTAATTTATTATACCTTAAAGTTTAACGTTTTTACTTAATTATTTTCTTTTTTTAAGAAAAAGAAAAGTACTATTGGTGATATTATCATCACCAGCACATTTTTATCTGTTAGAATCCACAACAAGATTAAGCTTTCTTAAGATTAAATTCAGTCTCTCCAGATTCATGCGCTGTTTTTCTAAATCTTTTACAATTATTTTGTGACCACTTTATAATTCAAACTTTCCAGCTATTATCACATCTTATAGTAACATTTTTTTCCAGTTCTCCAATATAATGCCTTAATATCTAAAGATATCAATGATATTTGTTTGTTCTCACCTTTATGTACTTTATTTTCAATTCACTAAATCTTTTCACACTTTACTGGATGGTTCAAGAATTTGTATTGCTCTTCTATTCAGCTACCAAGTTTCAGATCAATAATTAAGCATTATTAAAATATATTATTAAGAACTTTCTACTGCAAAAGACAGGGGTGGGCAATTATTTTGGATCAGGAGCCACAGAGATTGACAGAGGGCTGCATCAGGGGCCACTTTGTGGAAGCAAAGGTTAACAGAGGGCCACACCTTTTTTTCATGACACAATAAACATACTGCTTTATTCCTTGTATTACCAAAGAAATATTTGTTTGTTCATTCTTCATTAAACACATGACATTCATCACTGATTTTACATTTTGTTGAGAGAGTTCACGGGTTCACTAAAGTTGGAAATATGTATATATATTTGCTAATGTAAAGACAAAATTGAAATTAACCAGATCAACTTGAAAAGCACTGCACATCATATCTATACTGCACATGTGTATTGGCATGGCCATCCTAGTGAAAAATATGAAATGAATCTTCAGTCACACATGGGAAGGAAATCTCAGTACAAGGTGGATTTTTCTGATTATCTTGTTGGGCTGCATGTGGCCCTTGGGCCACTATTTGCCAACCCCTGGAAAAAAAGATTTGTTGGCCTCAAACAATTTTATAACCTTTATAATCTTGTACAAAATATTAATAAAATCCTTTACTATTCCTAATATAAATTGCTTCTGGATTAAGCATGCTGGGAAGCATTGTAGTATTGGTATTTAATATTATTTTAAAACAATAAACTAGATACAGTTGCTTTAATGATATTTGAAATACAGGCAATCTTCATATACCTGGAGCCCAATTGTAAATATAGGGGATTTGAACTCAGACTTTCAAACACCGTTCAACTATCCACATTACTCATATCACTGATACATATGATCATACACATATAGAAAAGATCAATAATCACCAATATACATATTTTGTGCTGAACCAACACTCATCAGTTGATCCAGATTATCATCCCTCACACATATATATAATCAGTGCTCAGTTTATATTAAGATGGTAAACCTTTGTAATTTAATGGACAGGCTCCCATCTACTTCAACTTCTAATTATTGAGCCATCCATACCATTAAAAATCTGATGATGGAAAGCCCAAATCCCAATGCTGATGTCAGTATTTTTGTCATGTCCATGTTGACCTCAAGTCACTCTGACCCCTCATGTATTTTAAAGTATGAAGATTTTCTATCTTAATATAAACTGAGTACTGATTATATATGTGTGTGAGAGATGATAATCTGGACCAACTGATGAGTTCTGGTTCAGTACAAATTACATATATTGGTGATTATCGATTTTTTTCTACATGTGTGTGATCACTTGTATTAATGATATGAGATAGTGTAGATAGTTGAAAGGCACTTGAAAGTCTGAGTTCAAATCCCCTATAGTTGAAATAATATAAAATTCATAAAAAACGTTTCCTGTAATTATTTTTAATGCCGTTAATTCAAGATATTTAATTGAATATGTGATAACATTTTTCCATTTGATTAGTTTACAATATTTACAATTATTTTAATCATACAAAACACAAGTATTTATCTATTTAATAATTATAAACATAATAAAAATGTTCAGTATTTTATTGCCCAAAAAACTTCATCAAGATTACACATTGAATATTAGCTCTATCAGAGATACAGTAGAAACAACAACAGAATTTTATGAGAATAGTTACAGTATATACTGCATGAGTGCATTCAAAACATTGGAAGTAAAAACAATTGAGTACAATTTTATCATAAAGGTGAACTAGCCTTTAAATACATTATTGTACAGCAAATGCCCTTTCAATATACCCTTACAGAAAAATAGCTAAAGAGAAGTCAGAAATCAATAGACTTGCCAAAGTTTCCAGTAATGAGGAATTAAATGGTTTTCTACACAGTTTTACTCTGGTTATAATAAATAGATAGTCACTTATCCATCAATATTGGATAGTTAGTTAATTGATCACATGATTACTATTTAAAGAAAAATTCCAAGCTGAGTAAAAAAAAAATTAACTTTATTTGGTTTAGTTTCAAACCCAAGTTACAATTGTATTATGAGATTATGCAATTTGATCATAAGCTAAAATAAAATAAGCTTCTTTTATTGAAATATTATCAGATGTTTCTTAGTATGGTTTGTAAGTTTTGATACCATATATTTACTATGAGATATTTATTTATTGTTGAAACTAATCATTAATTTCTTAATTTTTAAAGTAAATAAATAATACTTCTGTAAATATATAACTATAAATATAATAACAATTCATTAATTGTTAAAATACAGATTCTTTAATATAAAATAATAATTAAATAATTATTGCCAAGCTCTTTCAGCTCTTACAAGTCCTTATCAAGGCAGTGTAAAAAATTCTATTTTCTTCTAGGTGATGAATTCAACATTTCATTATATTGGCCAGGAATAACTAATCTGAAAGCTGATTAATTTTTAACACATAATCAACAACTGTGTTCAAATGAAATATTTAAAAAAGATAATATAAAATGTTATATGCAAGATTTGATAACAAGTGGGTTATAATAAAAAATGCTATTATTTATTGTATTGAAGCTTTATAAACAATGTTATAATAGTGATCATATAAATATGAATAATAAACCATGGATGTTATTAGCTTTTATTCCCAATATTAATAAAAATGTAATAAAAGTTTTAAGTCAAGATTTCCGATTAGCATGGAGAACTCCACCTAACCTTAATAGATTAATAAATAATTCTAAGGAAATAATAAATAAAGAGGATAAAAGCCGTGTTGTATACTCTATTAGATGCCCATAAATAAATAGTGCAATACATATTGGAGAAACTAAAACAAATATTAAATATTGCCTTCAACAACATAAATATACATATAATAGAGCAAGAGAAGATGATACAGTTTATTCAGCTTTTTATGTTCACCAAAATAGTGCAGGCCATATATGTGGTCCAAAGAATTTTACAATATTAATGCATGAAACACATGATAAAAAATGCAAGATTAAAGAATCGTATCTTATACAAAATTCATTTTGTGCTATGAATTCAAAATTAACCATCTTTCTGGTTAGTTGTTCCTGGCCAATACAATGAAATGTTGAGTTCATTGCCTAATGGAAAATATAATTTTTTATACTGCCTTGATAAGGACTTGTAAGAGTTGAAAGTGCTTGGTTGTAATTATTTAATTATTATTTTATATTAAAGAAACTCTGTTTTAACAATTGACAAATTGTTATATTATATTTAATTTTTAAAGCTAAATACATTTTAAACTGTCCTAAGTTCAGTTTCATAAGAAATGAAAAAAATAAAAACACTTATTTATGCAGAACTTGCTCAACATATCCCTATTATTAAATCATCAGAAACATAATTATATTAGATATGATGTCATTACATGATATCTCAGTAATATAATGCTGTTGCTTGATATTTTAATTTTTTTTTACATACTCCTTTATTTTCATGCATCTCTAAAATAATATCTATTGGTTTGAGAGCTAGATTTGTCAGTGATTTTTTTACTGGCATTTAATATTTTATAGAATGATCAGGAAATTATTGATCTAACTTTCTTTTTTTACTTTGGACAATGTAATGTTCAAGAGCATTATCATGAATCATTCTGGTAATTTCATATCTTCATTTATGATATTACATGATACATTTTCAATCTGAATATTTAATAAGAGATTCCAATTGCTATGTTTCTTAGAATTTTATGCTGTCATTTCTTCAAATGCTTTACCATATCTTAACCATATCTATTTTTAATGATATAGAATAAAACAAACATGAATTAGCTTTATGATGATGACCTTAAGAGGCAATTTTAACATTATCAAGACCTCATAGAAGTATATATAATTTGCATACAGTTTATATGATACTATCCTAAAAGTAATTGCATATTTGGATTCATTTAAAACTGATTTGTCTATTTATAACATATGAATGTGTAAATAACTAGGAAATAAAATTAAGATGTTGTAAATGTGTTTATATACAAATTAAAGCATTCCGACTGTTTTTATAAATAAATGATTGTCTTGGCAGCAAATTGAAGATTCTTAATAGATATAGGCCATTTATGTTTACACTTGTCTATATTAATTTGTTTTATATAATAATAAAGCTTTTGATCTGCTTTTATTTACAATAAGAATGGTTATTAACTTTAGCCTAATTAATATTGACTACCTTTTAATACTTTAATACGGTAAAGATTAGAAATTGTTTTTTTTTTTTTTAGTTTAATGATTAAATATAATTGATTCTTGCAAAAGTATTCCAAAATAAGTATCAATGTTTTTTTTGTTTGTTTGTTTTACAAAATATACATAAAAAGTTTGGTAAGGCCAGTTGCAATGTTTCAAAACTTGCTTAGATAATATTCATCATGGTGTTTATTTTTAAAAATTGAAAGAGTGTTTATGCTATCATATTGAATTTTTATAAAGTTGAATAAAATATTCCAGGAACATGAACTGAAAAATACTTGGCATAAAAACTTAACAACAGATGACCATAATTTTTAATTTAGACAAAAACGAAAACAGTTATTGATGAAAATGTTATTAATCTATATTTATTTATATCCATAAGTGCCTCAAAGTGTAACATTATCTAATCTTTTTAATATGCCTATGACTTAGGTTTTAAACCCAGACCAAACTAATTTGAAAAAAAAAAAATTAACAGACTTAGAATTTTTTTAAAGGCAGCCAATTCTTATCCAATTAAAAAATCATCCAATATTGATTGACAAATGGATATTTAGCTATTTTTATCTAGAGAGTAAAATATGGATTAAAATTACAAATTAGATAACTGGTGAGCCTAATTAATATTGCCTTCTACTTTACTATTTTTCTATGGGAGGTTTTTGTTCCAAAGTGAGTGACATAAAGATTATTTTACAATATTTGTATTAGATTTTAATAAAGTGTATACCTATTTTTATAAAGTGTTTAAATCTACCTTTTCTTCACTTTTTTAAAGGATATAATTTTATTTTTATTATGATTACTTTTATTACTTGATTATGATATAAATGTTTAAATTTTTCCTCGTTTATATTATTTTTGTTTCTTTAAAGCTTATTATGGATGCATAAAATATTTTCATTATTTTTTATTGCCAATGAAAAATGTTTATAATGTTATGTTATGATAAAAAGAACATCTCTTTCATAATCTTTTTTTTTAATTTAATTTAAATAATCATATCTATTTGTTTTAAATTTTGATACAAAAACAATCAATATTCTTTTAATGACTATTAATGAAAAATGGTTGTGAAATGAAATTACCTCAACAAACTAGAATGCAAAAACTCTATAATAACAATTTTTAGAAATAGCTATCTACAGTTATAACTTCAATAAAATAAACATACTAGAATTATAAGTTTAGTGACTGGTATCCTATACTATTAAATGCAAGCATAGAGTGATTGATTAATTTCTAAATGTCAAAGGTCAATTCTTAACTGAATAACATATAGAAACTTAGGGCAGTAAAGCTGAATAGTTCTGTTAAATGCTAAATCTGCAGTAGAAAGCTTGAATGACACCTGACTTTCTAAGCAATTAATCTTATGATTATTTCTTTCACTCTTTTCAGTTTAGTACAGAGATGGACTGATAGAGTAAAGATTTATAGAACTTGTGATCAAAACTCAACCTATTATCTGGTTTTCAAAAATTTCAAGATGTTCTCAATGATTAATGATTACTTTAATAGTTTTTATCATGCAGTAATATTAATATTAAGATTTCGTTTTGCATAAAGCCTTATTGCAAAATGAATTGTTTAAAAAGATAAGCATTTATTGGCAAAGTACAGCAAATATATATTAATTAAAAGATTTGTTTTTCCACACTCCGTTAATCAAGCCTTTATCTTGAACATTTTAGATTGTGATTAGCACAGCTAGTTATAACTGTTTTAGTTACTTAAATATTAAATACTATACTATTAAATCATACAAAAAATCAATTTATGAATCAGTAAAAATTCTTTCATAATAATGCCATTCTTTCTTTTTAATATTATTAAGGTACTTAATTAAAAGTGATTGGGCAGCATATTATCACGTGATGTATTTAGGGCAAATATTTATATATATAAAACTGTCAGTTCAAAATATCTTTTATTTTTGAAATTTAATATTTATTATTGACTTTTTTTATTATTACATTATTTCATTTCGTCAGTGAATTAGCTAATAAGGATCGCATTTCACATCAGGCCACTCCATTTTGTTAGATTACAGCTGTTGTAATTTCTTTATTAGTTAAGGCGGTATTGATTTTATAAAATATATTGATTTTATAATGTCTTGTATAACAGATTTTCTAAAACGTTATTAACTTTTTCAGCTATATACTGTTTTCATTATTATATAAATATACTTAATGCACACATGCATACATTCATATATATATATATATATATATAAATGAACAAACACATTGCATGTGCTTTATACGCAAATTAAATGTAGAAAACAAAAATGTTCTTTATTACTTTTAATTTATTTATTTTACTTTACAGTTTTTTTTTTCTAAATCGCAGTTAACTGAAAGCATATTTATAAAAATTGTGGATATGGGAGAAATTATTTGATTTGAAATTTAGTTATCTTAATAATCACTTAACCATACGATGGATTCAAAAATTATGTATAATAATTGAGACTGGTGTTTTCATAATTATAAAAATTATTGCAATAGTCACAATAATTTTATACAGGTTACTACCATGACAATTGCTAGCAATCATTACAAAGCTCTTGAAAATAAAATATTAATCATAATGTAGAATTTTTACAGAGGAAATGAAAGTGTTTTTTTTTATTATTAGAATATAATTATGATTTCAATCATTATTAAATAATGTTGTTAATATATATATTAATTTATTATTGCTATTTTTTAATATCAAATCATATTTATCTATTAATAATGTTAAGGACAGAATGAATCCATCTCAGGCACCCCAGGTCATATACAGCATTCCATGCCCTTAGGCTGGATGCAGTTACACATACTATGGGGAAACCAAGGCCACTGTCCATAATAGAGCTGCTCAGCACATGTATACATATAGAAGAGCAAAAAAAATAATGATAACTTCTCAATATTTTTCAAACATGAGAAGCAGGCCGGTCATGTGTTCAAACCCTGCAACCCCAAAATAGTGTGCTCTGAAGCCAACAATTATAAAAGAAAGATGAAGGAAGCATATTTTATTATCAGTGATAACATGATCAATAAATGCTACACGTGTTTTGCTATTTCAAGAAAATGGACAAATTAATTTACATATGCATTTGCATACATTATTATTTAGTAATATTGCAGCAATGGTTTATAATTTATTTTGGCCATGAATATGAGGGGAAAACCTCGAAAGTACTAGGCCTAGATTAATTTAATTTAATTGTTTTTGTTACTACTGACAGCTTCTTCTTCAGCATGTTAAAGTGCTTATATATACTATTAATGTATAATAAATTAAATAATCGAAAATCTTTAAGAACATCAATAGTATATTTTTCATAGGAAGATGTCCTTATCATTACCCATAATTGGGATCTGAGTTAAAGATTTAGACATCAATTTTAAGCTGAATAAAATATATAAAAAGATAATTTGGTCAGTTTAATTAATCTATTATGCTTTACTCAATTATTTGAATATTTAAATATTACTTGAAGTTTACTTATTTATTAAAAAGATGATCTTTTCTGAGATTATCAATTTAAATAATGATTGTATATTTTAATATTATTTTCTGTAAATACAAATATCAGTATAGAAATAAGATTTTGGTAATTAAACTGACTTTTAGAAACAATATCAGAAAAAAATACTTTTTTCGTCATGAGAAACAAATTGTGTCCATTTAGCTGACATTCACTATTTATTGCAGGTATACAGTAAGTAGGTAAAGTAAGCTTAGAATAAAATTATATAATATTTGGTGACTTGACATTATTATATTGTAAATAAAAACTTTTATAAAGCTAACTATTGAGAAAAGTAAAGATACTACAAATGGATTGTGAGCTACAACCATTACAGTTAGTAAAAAAAAAAATAGCCTTTTCAAATAGCCACTGCAAGGTGAAATGTTTCCAGAAAAGCAGATCTAACAATTGTTAAGCATTTGTTCTTTCTTATTTTTTAAACCAAAACTATCTAGATCAGGGGTCGGCAACCTATGGCACCCGTGCCATGTTTGGCATGTCAATGATTATCAATGGCACTCGGAATAAATTGAAATAGTAAAAAAAATATATTTTAATTACAGTGTCTTTTTTTTTTGTTTTTACATTCAACATTGAATTATCATTATTTATCAGAAAATAAAACACTTGATTTCATTTAAAAGATATTTTTGTTTGCAAGTAAAATAAATTCTAAATATTCACATTTTACTTCTGATAATATTAAAAAATGAGATTGTAAGCCAAATAAAAAGCTTATTATATTATAAATTCTAGAAAGCTATTTTCTGTGGTTGAATGGTAAATAATCGATGCTCATTGGTGACGCTTCTTTTAAAAAAGAGATTCTCATGGCATACTGACCGAGAGATTCTCAAAATGTCCCACAACAGACAAAAACATGATATTCACTCTTTTCAAGACTCTTGGACAAATGAATATGGATTTGTACAGTAAAAAGATCATGCTGTGTGTACATTATTATGTGTGTGTTACCTCAAGTGTACAAAGACATTATCAAACTAAACGTGTTCATGTTTAAAAACTCAGATGAGAAAAGTGAAGCTATACAAAGAGCTGTTTCTGCCTTTAAAAAACCAGCTACTACTTTTAGTCAAATAATTGGAACCCCAAAAAAGCCACCAAATGTAGTTATACAATTGCTCATTGTGTGGCTTCAAAAGGCAAACTTTTCACAGATAGACAATCCATCAAAGAAACGTTTTAAAAAGTTCTGAAATCTTATTCAGTGAACTACCAAATAAACAAATGATACTGTCTTGAATTTGAGAAATACCAGCTTCTGCAAGATCAATTCAAAGAAGAATAACTAACATGGCTGAAGATGTAACAACAAAACAGAAAAACAGTTTACAACAGGCTGTTGCATTCAGTGTTGCTGTTGATGAAAGCATTGATGTAAATGATGTGACGCACCTAACAATAGTTGCATGATATTGTGACAATAATCATATTTATGAAGAATTGTGTTGCTTGATTCCTCTTACTGGTACAACAAAGGGACATGATATTTTCACTGCATTTTTCAATTATTTTGAAAATCAGAAAATTAACATAAATAAAATATTTAGTGTTACTACTGATGCCAGCCATGCAATGGTCGGAAAGGAAAAGGGATTTGTTAAACTTTTTGAAAATCATATTAAACATAGAGTATTGGGTTTCCACTGCATTATACATCAGGAAAATCTAATTGCAAAAATCTCATCACAATGCTTGAATTCTGTAATGGACACTGTCATTAAAATAATTAATTTCATAGTTTCTCATTCTTCATTAACACATAGGCAATTTAAATCCATTTAGCAAAGAAATGAATGGTGCATATATAAACATTCCCCTTTACAGCAAGGTTCATTGGATTAGTCAAGGTAATGCCTTGAACCATTATCTGGAAATAAATGATGAAGACTGGTTATGCAAATTAATGTTTCTGACTGATATAACTCAATACCTGAATGTGTTAAACTTGCATTTGCAAGGGAAAAATCAAACAGTACTAGAACATTTTAAATATTGGAAAGAATTTGCATCAGAATTAGATATATTTTGGCATGAGAATGGCCACTAACACCTATAAGTACTTTCCAAATGTAAAGGCCCATGGAAATCAGTTTACTGTTAACAAAATGAACTTCAAAAATACCTTGAAGCTCTCAGAGAATAATTTTCCAAACAATGTGAAGACTTAAACCACTAAACATCACATGATCACCATAACTGTTAGTAAACAGGCAAAAACTCTCCATGGAGATATTGGATGAGTAGGCACTAGATAGGGATTTTATGCACAAGCCTTCAGGAATCCACTGATTACTCTGGTTAGCACAAGGTGGCATTATTATATAGAGAGTTTTTGCCTGTTTAATGTAAAGACTTCCAAATACGCACACCGATATTTTCTTTCCTCATCAAACCTGACTTAATTGATTTAAAGATGACTCCATTTGATTTAACTCTTTTTGAATGGATGGATATTGATAGTTTTGAAATGGAATTAATCGAACTAATGTTATCAGAATTGTGGAAAACTAAATTTGTAGAATTGTGGAAAACTCTTGAAAACTCTAGAAAAGTCACCTGTCATTCTCAATTGTTGGATATCATTACCTGAAAGATTTAATTCTTTGAAAAAAAACTGCTTGTGCTCTGCTTTTGGTATTTGGTTCAACTTACTTATGTGAATAAATTTTCTCACATATGAAAAAATATTTTTGAGTTTATAAAGAAGTTGCCTAACACCTGAACATTCAAAAGCATGCATGAAGCTAAGATACCTGACATGCAAAGAGGTTCAAGGGCAAGGTTCACATTAATTTATTTTAATAAAAAAAAGGCTAATCATATTAGAATTCATGATATTTTTTTCTTATTTAAAATATATATTTTGTATAGGTAAAAAGTTGTAATTTATAATTTGTAATATAATTTTTAATAAGCATGTTTCACATGATTCTAAATATTTTAAAATATTGAATGACCAATAATATAAGATCCAGTTATAATGTACTTCAAAACTATATATTATATAGTAGCATATGTTATATACTACAATATTATATATAACTTGATAATGTAATAAGATTGGTAAAATCATGTCGGCACACGGAATAACATTGTAACCTAGGTTCGGCACCACACTACTAAAAGGTTTCTGACCCCTGATCTAGATATCTATTTGCCAACAAATAAGAGATGGCTAATAGTTTTAGATATGGGGCAGTTATTTTTAAAACTCTTGGTTCTATTTTTATAAAATAAATTTTTAATTATCCAAGTGATATCATGACAAGCTGATGCTCTAATTTTGAAAACCTTGGCCATAATTTGTTTATTGGGTATATTGTGTATATTTTATAAAACTGTAAATGTCCATATATTTGGGTTTCATCTATGCAACGTTCATTTTTTAAAGACAGCAACTTAAAAATCACTCAATATGCTAATTTATTTAAGGTGCAAAATCTTATCTTACTTTTTTAATCATTGAAGATGTAGAAGAATCTATAGAAAATCTGTTAAACTGTTAGACTTAAATCAAGTAAAAGTGCAAATTATTGATGGGAAAATGTCAATAATTTAAATATAAAATTATCTGAAAATGAAAAAATCTATAGTATGAAGTTGTTACTTTTTAAAAAAATATAGATTTCATTTTTATTTTATTTCAAAAGTAGGACTTCTATTTGTGTAAGATAAAAATGGTGACTGTAGCAATATATATTATTTCTTTTTTACAATGGTCTTAAGTAAACTCATGATTGATACGAAAACCCAATAACATATTTGATGTGCAATTACTAACAGGTGAATGTATTTGGAATATTTAAATAAAATTAATTTTTTCTAAACACATTCAATACTCATATTAGATGATAGAAATAGCCAATATATAAATACAACATATTTATATGTATATGCATTCAAAAATATATAAAAAAACTAACCAAAGGAAATATATATAAAAAACAAAAAAATACTTATATATCCATGAAACAGTTTAATATTTCTTCAGAAAGAAAGAAATATTTTTGTAATTAAGTTTGGTTAATACAAAATGTAGTTTTTTTTTGTTTGTTTTAAGTATACATTGTAATTAATTTGTCATTGGTTGGTTTAATATCCTGAGTAAGTTTTTCTGATAAATCGGGGGGGGGGGGTGAATTTGTAATCTTTTATCAAATCTGTAATTTTTTAATATTGACATTTTGGTTGAAAAATTAAACTATTTCGTTGATATATAAGTATTTTTTTTGTTTTTTTTTTATGTATATACATTCTAATATATTGTAAGCATTATGTCAGTCCAATTCTTACAAAATTGTATATTTAAGAAATAAGAGAAAAAGGGGCGAAAAATATTATTTACCTTGAATACTAAGTAAATGTTTTATCAACATTTGCATATCTACAATTGTAAAAAAAAATTTTTTTGAAAGAACTTTAATTTAACAACCTTATTATCATCATCATCATTATCAACAATTACCAATTCACTGCAGGATGAAGGTCTCTCCAAGTTCAATCCATATTCTCCTATTTTTAGCTTCTCTTCTCCACATCACCCCTGCACATTTTTTTATTTCATCCATCCATCTCACATGTGGTAGATTTCTGGGTCTTTAACAATCTCTTGGAATTCAGTTTAAGATTTCAATTGTCCATCTATTATCATCTCTTCTAGCAATATGTCCAGGCCAACTCCACTTCAGTCTTTAATTTTATCAATGAGGTCAGTAACACCTGTTTGTTATCTTACCCATATATTGTGTTTTCGATCTCTTCTTGTTACTTCCAACATGCAACTCTCCATACTTCTTTGAATGATATAAAGTCTCTGTATTGCTCTTCTATTAAGTGTCCAAGTCTCAGATCCATAAGTAAAAACTGGTAAAACACATTTATTAAAAATATTCCTTTTCAAACACATAGGTATATTTCCTTTAATATCAAGTTATTTCTACCAATAGCACTCCAACCAAGTTTAATTATGATACGTGATTTTAAAAAAAATTAAGTAAATAAAACATTCTAATTTTTGTTTCTTATTATTTAAGTTCCAAGTTATTATTTTGTTTACATTTTACAATATGAGTGCAATATAATATAATAATAAAAGAATAATAAAATTATGGGTTAAATTTCTAAAGTATCCCTTGATTATGATAATAATTATAGGATGTGTACATGTAAATAGATTATAAAAAAATGAAGAAATGCTTTTCTTTGTTTAAGATTATTTATTTGAAATTATGTACTTATTTATTTTATTGTAAAATACAAATATTTAATGCTTTACTTTGAATTCTGGAACATTCTAAAAGATTATTATCTACTGCAGTGGTCTTCAACCTTTTTACACCTGCAGCCCGGCAACAATAAGGATAAGATTTCACGGACTGGCAGAAGTTTACAGATAAATTTTCTTAAAGATGTAACCTGCTTAGCCTTAGATACGCATAGTTGTTATAACTGACCAAAACAGCACACTAGTTATTGTGTATTGTAATGGTGTTGCTTACCTTCACATGCTGAACACAGAAAATGGTACAATAACAATCATTCTCATTAATGTGCTTGCATTTCTATGTTTATTATTTCATTGTTAAAACAATCAACAATAAAATGTTATTCACCTGAATGTTGGGAAATATAGCTAGTGTAATTACATGGCAATGATTATGATAAATGTAATATCTGTATTTAATGTTAAATATACAAGATGGTTATATATATATATATATATATATATATATATATATATATATATATGGAGGTTGTCTTTTGATAGTAGTAAGAGCAAAATAGAAATCGTGTAATTAATCACCGTACAGTCAAAAAAATATTGCCATATTTTAAATCTGAAAAAATAAAACGAAACGTGTAAAAGTCTGAAGTTTTGATGTTATTGTAATTTTTTTTGTGTGTGCTGGTGTGTTGAAAGGATCAAAAAATGTAATTAATAGGAAAAGTTTTTTTTTAAAAAAATGGTAAAATAGATATCGCGTAATAGAAATAAAGCCAAAAAAAAAAAAAAAATTGCAAAGTTATTTTTTGTTTGTTTTTATTTTTTAAAAAAGGTTAACAGAAATTGGTTTTAAAAATAAAAGTTTTAGTATATTAGCAGTATACAAATAAAACCAAAAAATATCGCCTTATAGGCCAAAAAAAAGTGGGCATATTTTTAAACAAAAAAGAAAATGAAACTTGAAAAAGTCAAAAGTTTTGATCTTGTTTTAACACATAAACAATGCCGACAAGCAACTGTGATTGGCTATCAAAAGACAACTGGAGTTTGTATAATAAAAAAACTTTTTTTTTAAAAATTTTGAATTTTTTTAGAAAAATAATAAATTTAATTCTATCTCTCCATAAACATCTGTGATAAATAGGAAAAAAAAATTATTTATGTATGATTAGATTTCATTTTTATTCTGTTTCTTATTTTTTAACAGGGTAAAAATGCGATGAAAAAATAAATAAAAACTGTTTATATTAATTAAAAGTTTAAAATCTTATTATTTTGTTATTACTAACTTTCGTGCCAGTCTATCCAGCAGAACACTTCTGCAGCCCGGTGGTTGAAGACCACTGGTCTACTGTGTGCACTAGTCTTTATTGATAACAACAAGTGGATTATTGTGAGATACATGAGAACCTGGATATTTAAAAAGTGCCATGGAAATGCTGATCCAATAAGAGAACAAATAGAGAAGTTAACAAATATATGAAAGGATTATTATTATTAGGTGTTTTTTTTTTTAGCTTTTTATCTTAGACAGTCAAAAAATTTGTTTATTCTTGATTTTACACTGCTAAATTTAAAAGAAAAAAAATTCACCATGAAGTGTGAACAAACTGCAAACATGTATTGTTAAAGTGTTAACTTGTCTGGGGTTCCTGAACTCTTTTGTTCATTACTTGCTAATCCCATCAAGTTGAAAAGGTCATCACAAAATGTATTCTTGAAAAAAAGATGTAAAAAAAACAAAAAACAATCTATCTGAATTCCTGTAACAAAGTTGTCAAATGTCAAGAATAATTAAAGCATTTCCAAGAATTGCTAATTGGTGTCAGATATTTACCACAATTGTCAAAAAATGAGGGGAGGGTTAAAGTACTTAAACAATACACTATTACCTGCCTTTATCAATTTTTTGAAGCAATACCCCAATCTATCCAAATATATCAATTAATCTTTTTTAATGCTGTTATGAAAATCAATTTAATGTCAAAGTATGACTTAAGATAAATTAGCCTATTTCAATGAGGCAAAGTAGAATTAAAGATTATTATTAAAAACTTTAATTAAAAAATACAAATTTAAAATATGTAATAAATAGGTTAAACTATTTATTACCAGAAGATGTGTAATCATTACAATTACTAAAAAAATATGAATACATTGCACAGCCTTAAACCTGCATTTACATATGTAATATAGGCAGGGTTCCAACTCAGACTTTCATGCAACCCACTACTCTCAGTGCCATCTCATATTGCTGACTTACCTGATCACATGTTATTTATCTTTTCAATGTGTGTGTGATCAGGTGAGTCAGCAATATGAGATGGCACTGAGAGTAGTGGGTCATGTGAAAGTCTGACTTCGAATCCTGCCTAAAAAATATTATAATTTACAATTTTTCTAATGTATTCACTTCATTTAGGTCATAGCTTTCTATAAATAAATTAAAGTATGGATAACATCAAATATTATATACTATACATATTTAAAATTTATAAATGTATCAAGCTCTGACCATTATTAGTATTATTATCTAAGTAATACATAGTTTTAGTGCAATTTGAAAGTTATAATTGACTATTTGTTAGTCTGCTTTCAGAATAAGTTATATTTGCCTGTTTAATAAGTTTTATTTGAACTTCTTTAAATTAACAATCTCAATCTCTTCAATATAGTTTTATTCTTTACTATCTATATAAACATATTAGACAATATATAAAGATGTGTATCCACCTTAATTATAAAAAGAGATTGCTTTAACAACAGATTGTTTATTGTTGATATTAATATTGTTTAAGTGAAAACTACAGAAATATTATTCATTATTGGGTAATATTTAGTCTAATGAATGACTACTTAAAATTATTAATATACTTCTATTAAGTGTTTTGTGTCAATATTGTAAGGGTAGCAAGTTTAATACTTATAAATTAAACTATTGTAGTTTGCTATTCATATATATATATATATATATATATATATATATATATATATATATATATATATATATATATATATATATATATATATATATATATATATATATATTTAACCCTCACCTATAACCTCCATCCTCTTCACTTATTTACTTTATTATATTTATAATTGCCCAGGCGCCAATTCTATGCAAAATAGAATAAAATTTATAATTATAAATTATATTTAAACTTATTTAAAAGGTTTTATATGGTAACTATTCTATGGCTTAGCTCAGTTGAGATTATAGGATATGATCTTTATATATGAGGCCAATAAGGATGATAAAAACATCTATAAACAATAATACTATAACGTTAATTTAAATATGTTCAGAGCATCTATTCAATACTAAAACTGTTGCAAAATTGACAATTCTTACATTTATTATGGTATAGACAATGATGAGGATTGGGTATCTTTTTATCCAAATCACCACCTATTCTAAGCAAAGTAAAATATATTATTAGCACTGTAATACTGAGGTTTATTACCACCAGACAAATTAAATAAAACTTGACTTATATTGACAAACTTATATCTTCTATAACTATGTTATGTTAACCAGATGTGTGTGTGTGGAAATGGAGAATCGAATGTATATATAATCAAGCAATTCATATGGGCTATTTATTCAATATAACAATTATTAAAATAAATCAAAAATAAACAATAACTAAAAAAATATATTATTTATACACCTTGATAACCAATTACATCTCTTCTAAGGTAAAATCAAAATTGACTACTATTTAATATGTTAATCATATATTTTCAAATATGTGCATTTGATTATATTGTAAATATAATGTATTTCTGAAACATATTTTATTAGATTATTTATAGGACTTGGATGATGCCATAAATCAATCATCTTTTATATATATGATAAAAATTTATACAACACATATTTGTTATAATCAATGTATACAATCTAACACTAACTATACAAAACTAAAGACAAGCATGGAAAAACATTAACCAAACACTTATCCTTATATTTATATACATGAGGGTTAATTAATATCTCCAAACCCAATCTAAATAATCTACTCATCTCTGACCATTTCTACCTTCAACTTATAACAGACACGGTTTTAATTCTTTATTTTTTAAATAAAGTTCATTAGCGAAATTAAGCCTAATAAATACAATTAAAAAAAATAAAAATAATAATAATAATAATTTATATCATCACGCACACACTCGAATATATATAATCACCTATAGTTTAATTTCTAGATCATACAAAATATGTTATCATATTATAATATATAAGAAGTTACATTGTTTTGTTTTTTTTAAAAGAAAAATGAAAAAATAGGTTGTTCATCTATTGTAATCAATAAAAAAAAATATTTGTCACTATCCCATTATTACATGTTACGTTTTTTTTTAAAAATTTGAAAGTTTAAAAAAACATACATATTAATTTCAAAGATAATAGTAAATTATAACATAAAAAATAAATGTCTATCCGATTGTTAAGCATAACTTGTTAAGAATGATAAGAGTTTTTTTTATCCTAGAATTCTGTGACGGGTGTTAAAATGACATTTGCATGCATTGAAATTATTTCACTATATATACGTGAATAGCAAAGTTATACAGTAGAAAATTATGTTCTTGATATAAAATTAAGTAGATAAACTTTTTCATTTTAAGTTTTAATTTGCAGAAGATTGATAGAAAATGATTAGAATTGAATATTAAGCATCTGATTCTAGCGTTTAACAAGAAAAATTTATCTAGCTTTACTTTAAATAATTTTGTCATTTTAATATTATTTACTTTTGGCAATACTTTAAAAATAAATTATAATTACTTATCTTGTGTGACATCCAGGTATTTTTAAAGGTAGTGAACTTGAACCATCATTTAACAAAAGTTTGGAGCTGATTTCCTTCTGAGTTTATCTCTTCATGATTTTATTACTCCAGTAGTATAATAGAAATTTTCCATAAATATATCATTAGAATCCTTGCGATGTTTCTTTTAATATTTGTTGTAATATTTTTAGAGAGTTTTTTGATTCTTTTAAGTTTTTTTTTTTTTTACATTTTCTCCCTTGGAATTTTTTACTTTTTTCAAGTTTTGAAAATCTTTGTCTTTTTTCACTCACGCCTCTGTGTTTCTATGACAATCAACTTTGGAAGCTTTCCAGAAATATTATTTATAAAAATTTTAACAATACAATATTTGAATATAATAAACATAGTAATAAAAAATATTAAATATTAATTATTAATTTTAGAAGTGTTATTTACTATTACAAATAATCTTTATTATTTTTAAAACATATGATTCTAAGACAATATATAATCAGTAACTTATAAATAAAACATAGAAAAGAAAATTCTAATTAATAATACATTTATGCATCTGCCTATTATGACATGTAAATCCTCTACTATACACAAACATTTACCACTAAACATATAGTCCAAAACTTCACCAATCAATATACCCATTTAAAATTTTAATTTTGTTAAAATCCTAACTTTAGCTAGCAAATTACATCACAATTTAAGTTTAGTTTTCCTAAAAACTCACTTTTAAATATTAAATTATATCACAATTCATTTTTCTCATCTAATTACCTTTAGCCATTGTTAGCACAAATGTGACCTTCCCACATTTCTTTCTGGTGCCAACCTAGAAGGTTACAATCCTTCCCCCTTATGAAAGAAAAATGAATTGGATAAACAACAATCAATATTAATAGCACATCAAATTTTACATTAAGATCATTCCTCAATTAGAAAATTATGTTTATCGAATAAACATAAAGAATAAAACATTTAATGCTTTTACAAACACTTGTTTCTATTATATTTTAGCAACATTAAATAAGCAAAAAAAATAAATAACTAAATTCTATATTGAACAATATGTATAACTTTTATTAATCATGTATTGCAGGACATGGAACCAAACTGCAAGCATTATAGGCAACTTTAAACCTTGCTTGATTATTCTTTATTTTCTTTCTTCTGACAAGTTCATCTCTACAAGATTTCATTTTTACTTTACTAGATTTAACTCTAATCTTCTTAATATATCTTACTTTATTCTTCTCTTTCTTAAGATGATTTATAGTAAATACTTCTTCCTTTATTCCTTTGAGTTTGATCTTAGCCTTTCCAACTTCTTTTTCTTCATCAACAATCTTTCTAAGATAATTTATATTAACCTTCTCTTTACTCATCTCTTTGAACTTAACTTTAATTTTCTTCATATGTTCGTTGTGATTAATTATCTCTCTCATAAAATTTACTTTGGTTTTCTTCTTACTTTTATGTTTAAGCTTTACTTTAGCTTTGCCTAAATTTCTTTCTGGATTAATGACTTTTCTAAGAAAATTTACATCAAAGTTTTCTGTATTTTTAATTTTACATTTTATTTTCAGCTTACTGACTTCTCTAGCATGACTAACACTTTCTATGAAACATTTCATACTACATATTACATGTTTAGTATCTCTATAAAATATTTTTTTGAAAACATTTGCCTTCACCTTATGTTCTAAATAATCAAGAACACACTTTGGAATTATGTCTTCATTTTTATTTTTAAATGTATTACCTGTAATATCAGTAACCTTAAGCAATTCGTTCTCCAAAATTTCTAGATACTTCATATCTAAAGAGATTATTTCTGTCTTCATTGATTTACTAATTTCTTTCTCTTTACCAAGATTCTTCTTGAAATCCTTAAGTGTGTCTATATCTTCAATTTTCTCTAATTTTGAGTCCTGATTAACTATTTCTCTAAGTTCTTTGTATACATTTATTTCATCACTGGCTAAACTAACATTCTTATTAATTAATACCACATGTTATTTGGTTATGTCTACATCTGTACTAACTTTTTCTACAGATTGTGCAACTTCTTTATTTTCTATCTTAATATCAATTTTCTCAGATTCTTTATTTATTTGCTCATTTTCACTAATTATTTCTACAACCAATTCTTGATTTTCTTTATACTGACTCTGCAAAATCAAGTCTACCTCTTCTGACTGATTAGGAGTATTTAGTTTTATCTCTTTGGGATAACCTTGAAAATTTGCACTCATCTCTACTGACTGTTTTTGTGATCTCTCTCATGATTCCCTAAGTTTCTCTGCTATTTCTATTCTATGCACTTCTAATTCTTGATTACATCTTTGTATCTCCACTACTGTTTGCTTCATTTCCTGTATATGTCTTAGAGAATCTGCTTTCATTGCTTTTATGTTTTGCAATAAAATTTGATAATCTAATCTCATTTCTTTTGGCATATCCAAACTCGCTTGACTTTGAGAAACACATTCGGTTCTTTCTTGTAATTTTTGAGAGTTAATTTTAATCTTTTCTGGTGAACTTAATTCAACTTCTAAAGTTTGAACACCTTCATTCATTTTATTGTAATGCATTTTTATTTCTCCTAACTCTAAAGCACTTTTGTCTAACCCTTGAAAACCTAACTATCCAATTTCTAAATTCTGAACAGTGTCCTTTAGTCTTTCGCAACTTAATTCGGCTTTTGACAAATCTTCCTCATCTACTAAATCCATCAATGGTTTATCTTTTGCCATACTATCTATTAACTTAATATCTGGTTTTTCTTCATTTACATTTTTATCATCTATTTTAATAACTTCTGAACCTGCTTCCTCATTTTCATTAGATAGATCACTAGTCTTAATAAATATCTCTACAGATTTAGGTTCTTCCTTTTCTATTAGATTTAATTCCAATTTTTGGGTTCCCTCTACTAATGTTTAAGTTCTCTTCTTTTCATCTCTTCCTGAAATACTCCATCATTCCCACATAAATGCATTTCCATCCATCTTCCCCATACAAAGCTTTTCTAAACTCCCTTCCTTCCTTTGAATCTGCATAGAGATGCAATGACAGTCTCCAAAGTGACTCTATTCTCTTAAAATCCTCCTCATCCTTAAACATCTTAAAATTTTCCATTATATAATCTTTTGAAAAATTATCAATACTACTTAAGAAAATAAGGTTTACCAGCTCCAACTTCCACCAAATCAACAATTCAAATTCACCATCACTACTAAAATAACACAAAATTTCCACAATTTTATTTTCCCATATACTGTTCGATTTTCCACACACACATAGGCAAGAAGACATTTAGTTTTCACTAGATAACATTAATCTAAACATAGCTGGAATTATAAATAAAATTTTTTATGATCCACTATAGTTCTATTGCAAACTACACCAATTCAAACAACTGATAAAAGACCAAAATAATTTAAACATATTCATTTATATTTATGCTGTATTTGGTGCATTCAAATATTATAACCACCATTTATAACAAAAAAAAAATCATAACCAAAATAAAATTAATGATGACATGCATTCACTATGACAATTGATATACAATTTTTTACTTAAATACGGTAAATGCCAATCTTTGCATAAGAATATAGAAAATAGCCTTTTAAGAATGAGCTATATATTCAAGTTATATATTCATCTATTCTTCTAAAGATCCAACAGATACTGAAAGTCAAAATAATTATCAGCAGTTCACAATTTTGAGATGGATAGAAGAACTCCATCACTGCTCTTCAAACAGACAATGCTCCATGAACACTCTGATGATCATCCCACTTTAGTCACTCTAAGCAAACACTATCACAATGTCCTGCTTACATCCAAGTCTTAGGGTCTATTTATAAAATATTGTCTTGCTCATCTTTGGGAGACTTAGAAACAAATATTACATATATATTAGAAAGAACTATGCCTTGCTCTCTCTGGAGTCTTAGAGGCAAAATCATGGCAGGACTACTGTTAACTGCTTCATGATAACTAACAACTGATATCATAATTTGGGTTGGAGTAATGAATGAGAACGATCAGTCACCAGTGACATGAATACACCATATACTTAAGACAATAACAAAAATTCTCCATCCATCACCACAACTTGCAACACAACCAACAAAACTCCAACAATCAAGTATGCTATCTAACCTTCAAAATTATAGACTTTCTATAACAGAAGTGTTCCAAATATGAACACTATTAACACTTTATAATTTAATACTAATAATAATTTTATGTTTATCTAGCATCAGTACTATATTTAATTGATAAGCAATATATATATATATAATAAATAAAGTTTGATATCTGTATTCGTTTCACAATATATGTAATATACAAATCAATATATATATCAAAATACAGTACAATTTATATAAATTATATTCTTTTAGAAGTATTTTCGACTATACACTTTGTAGTCTTTATCAACTATATAACATTGAATAATCAAAACAAGACAACCCTTAACAATACCCATAGTTCAATTCAGATTTCCCACAATTCTGTTATCTTAACATTTGATGACTGGCGATTCATTAACATTTGACGATTTCTTGAAATCAACATAGCCTCTTTTATTTTACGTTTATTATGACAACATTCAATTTGAATAATTTTCATATTTTTATAATCAAATTTAAATCCATATTGACAAGATTTATTATGATCAAATATAACAGATGATGAAGGTTTATTTACATCTGTTCCATATTGATTCTCTTTTTGAATTCTATTATATAAAAGCATATGTTCTTTTATTCTCTTCTCAAATGTACACTTAGATTCACCAATGTATTGTACGCCGCATCCACATATCATTCTATATATAATAGAATTTTGATTAAACTTTGAATTTTGAATTTTAGAATTATTAAGCAATCTATTTATTTTATTTGTCATATTGCTTTTTTTTTCTCTACAAATAACATAAATAGATTGCTTAATAATTCTAAAATTCAAAATTCAAAGTTTAATCAAAATTATATTATATATAGATTGATATGTGGATGCGGCATACAATACATTGGTGAATCTAAGCGTACATTTGAGAAGAGAATAAAAGAACATATGCTTTTATATAATAGAATTCAAAAAGAGAATCAATATGGAACAGATGTAAATAAACCTTCATCATCTGTTATATTTGATCATAATAAATCTTGTCAATATGGATTTAAATTTGATTATAAAAATATGAAAATTATTCAAATTGAACGTTGTCATAATAAACGTAAAATAAAAGAGGCTATGTTGATTTCAAGAAATCGTCAAATGTTAATGAATCGCCAGTCATCAAATGTTAAGATAACAGAATTGTGGGAAATCTGAATTGAACTATGGGTATTGTTAAGGGTTGTCTCGTTTTGATTATTCAACGTTATATAGTTGATAAAGACTACAAAGTGTATAGTCGAAAGTACTTCTAAAAGAATATAATTTATATAAATTGTACTGTATTTTTGATATATATATATATATATTGATTGTATATTATATATATATACAATATATATATATATATATATATATATATATATATATATATATATATATATATATATATATATATATATATATATATATATATATATAAATGTTATCAACTTTAACATTTACTAAAAGTTGTGATATTTATATAGCTTTATAATTAAAACTAAGCTGTCTCATGGCTGTATTTATTTATTTATTTCACCTAAAATGTTTTTTTTTTTAAACTATACATCTGAGATTCATATATCTATTACACATCTTTCAGGTATGGGCTTATTTCAAACTCTAATTTGCTTATTTCAAACCTTAGTTAATGCTCCATTTACCCCTAGTTCCATTTTATCAAACATTTCCATTAATCTTCCAGATTGATATCAAAAATCATTGAATAAGAAAAACTGCCAACTTGATTCTATTTTGGAACCAATTCTACAATAACTGTATATTTAAAACAGGATTAAAGTAATTCTAATGGCACTGGATTACTTCTCATCTCAGATATATGCCAATATATATCAACAAAAATATAAACACTCTATAAGATATGAGACTTAAGTAATCAAGATCCCACGATTGGACACCCATTTAACCCAATCGTATATCTAGCATTTAACCCATAAATGTCGAGGTCCCAGTTGGGCATCCACTTAACCCCTATCTACAATAATCATCATCAAATCCAACATACTGGCTGTTATTCCACTCCACTATCATTAATTAATCATGCTGCCACTTTGTGTGTCATTCATAATAAAATGTATAATATATAATCTCCAATAAAGAACAAAATACACATATGAACAAAGATGAATCGATCACCAATCATTGTCCAACCATTTAACCCATAAATATATTGAGTGCTTAACCCATGTATATCAGGCCATCCACATTGCATGCCACCACTTAACTGTAAATATATCAGGCTATGAGACTTAATTAAACAGGGACATGATTGGACAGCCACTTAACCCTAGCAGTTGTGGCCTCTATATCTATAACAGGCCATCCACATTGTGCACCACTTTAACCCTCACCTATAACCTCCATCCTCTTCACTTATTTACTTTATTATATTTATAATTGCCCAGGTGCCAATTGTATGCAAAATAGAATAAAATTTATAATTATAAATTATATTTAAACTTATTTAAAAGGTTTTATATGGTAACTATTCTATGGCTTAGCTCAGTTGAGATTATAGGATATGGTGTTTATATATGAGGCCAATAAGAATGATAAAAACGACCATAAACAATAATACTATAAACTTAATTTAAATATGTTCAGAGCATCTATTCAATACTAAAACTGTTGCAAAATTGACAATTCTTACATTTATTATGGTATAGACAATGATGAGGATTGGGTATCTTTTTATCCAAATCACCACCTATTCTAAGCAAAGTAAAATATATTATTAGCATTGTAATACTGAAATTTATTACCACCAGACAAATTAAATAAAACTTGACTTATATTGACAAACTTATATCTTCTATAACTATGTTATGTTAACCAGATGTGTGTGTGTGGAAATGGAGAATCGAACGTATATATAAACAAGCAATTCATATGGGCTATTTATTCAATATAACATTTATTAAAATAAATCAAAAATAAATAATAACTAAAAAAATATATTATTTATACACCTTGATAACCAATTACATCTTTTCTAAGGTAAAGTCAAAATTGAGTACTATTTAATATGTTAATCATATATTTTCAAATATGTGCATTTGATTATATTGTAAATATAATGTATTTCTGAAACATATTTTATTAGATTATTTATAGGACTTTGATGATGCCATAAATCAATCATCTTTTATACATATGATAAAAATTTATACAACACATATCTGTTATAATCAATGTATACAATCTAACACTAACTATACAAAACTAAAGACAAGCATGGAAAAACACTAACCAAACACTTATCCTTATACTTATATACGTGAGGGTTAATTAATATCTCCAAACCCAATCTAAATAATCCACTTGTCTCTGACCATTTCTACATTTAACTAATAACAGACACGGTTTTCTTTATTTTTTTAAATAAAGTTCATTAGTGAAATTAAGCATAATAAATACAATTAAAAAAAAATTAAAAAAAATAATAATAATAATTTATAGCATCATGCACAGACTCGAATATATATGATCACCTATAGTTTAATTTCTAGATCATACAAAATATGTTATCATATTATAATATATAAGAAGTTACATTGTTTTGTTCTTTTAAAAGAAAAATGAAAAAAAAAATAGGTTGTACATCTATTGTAATCAATAAAAAAAAAATTTGTCACTATCCCATTATTACATGTTAAGTTTTTTTTAAAAAATTGAAAGTTGAAAGAAACATACATATTAATTTCAAAGATAATAGTAAATTATATCATAAAAAAAAATGTCTATCCGATTGTTAAGCATAACTTGTTAAGAATGATAAGAGTTTTTTTTTTTATCCTAGAATTCCGTGATGGGCGTTAAAATGGCATTTGCATGCATTGAAATTATTTCACTATATATACGCGAATAGCAAAGTTATACAGTAGAAAATTATTTTCTTGATATAAAATTAAGTAGATAAACTTTTTCATTTTAAGTTTTAATTTGCAGAAGATTGATAGAAAATGATTAGAATTGAATATTAAGCATCTGAACCTAGCGTTTAACATGAAAAATTTATCTAGCTTTACTTTAAATAATTTTGTCATTTTAATATTATTTACTTTTGGCAATACTTTAAAAATAAATTATAATTACTTATCTTGTGTGACATCCAGGTATTTTTAAAGGTAGTGAACTTGAACCATCGTTTAACAAAAGTTTGGAGCTGATTTCCCTCTGGGTTTATCTCTTCATAGTTTTATTACTCCAGTAGTATAATAGAAATTTTCCATAAATATATCATTAGAATCCTTGCGATGTTTCTTTTAATATTCGCTGTAATATTTTTAGAGTTTTTTGATTCTTTTAAGTTTTTTTTTTTTTTTACATTTTCTCCCTTGGAAATTTTTACTTTCTTCAAGTTTTGAAAATCTTTGTCTCTCTTCACTCACGCCCTCTGTGTTTCTATGACCATCAACTTTGGAAGCTTTCCAGAAATATGATTTATAAAAATTTTAACAATACAATGTTTGAATATAATAAACATAGTAATAAAAAAATATTAAATATTAATTATTAATTTTAGAAGTGTTATTTACTATTACAAAAATCTTTATCATTTTTAAAACATAAGATTCTAAGACAATATATAATCAGTAACTTATAAATAAAATATAGAAAAGAAAATTCTAATTAATAATACATTTATGCATCTGCCTATTATGACATGTAAATCCTCTACTATACACAAACATCTACCACTAAATATATAGTCCAAAACTCCACCAATCAATATACCCATTTAAAATTTTAATTTTGTTAAAATCCTAATTTTAACTAGCAAATTACATCACAATTTAAGTTTAGTTTTCCTAAAAACTCACTTTTAAATATTAAATTATATCACAATTCATTTTTCTCAACTAATTACCTTTAGCCATTGTTAGCACAAATGTGACCTTCCCACATTTCTTTCTGGTCCCAACCTGGAAGGTTACAATATATATATATATATATATATGTAATATATATATATATATATATATATATATATATATATATATATATATATATATATATATATATATATATTTAACAATGTTATAAGATATATTGTAACTAAATAAAATATGTTAAATAAGTAATTTATAATATATAGTGTTTCATTAAATAGCTTCCAAAATAGCTTGCATGGAAAAGAAAACATGGCAACAGGTATTTGCCCTATTTCAAACCCTAATTGGGCAGCCATTGTAACCTCACTAAAAAGTAGTAACACATTGTAATTTAAATAAAATATCAAGACATTATAATTTATGAAATAATATCAAGTGGGTGAGTACATTTAATCAAAATATTTTAAAACAAATCCAACAGCATTTGTACCCACTATTTATTTCTTAGTTTTATTAAGTGAATATCTAAGTTAATAATAAGTGAATATGGTCTATCAGGGCACCATTAAGTTATCTGAATGTAGACAAGGCTATATTCTATACCTATTTTTAATGCACCAGATTTGAACCCCCTTTGTACCTTATTTATTACAAAATGTAGGATATTTGATTTTAGACCCATATCACATTTGCACTAATACTAAGGAAATCACAAAACATCCTTATGCTTTAGTGGTGCATAT
This sequence comes from Epiperipatus broadwayi, assembly GCA_028023455.1. NCBI lineage: Eukaryota > Metazoa > Onychophora > Udeonychophora > Euonychophora > Peripatidae > Epiperipatus > Epiperipatus broadwayi. The sequence continues at coordinate 6,352,799 of JAQFVV010006229.1, read as the reverse complement.
AAAATTCATCAGACAAATATTATCACTTAGATTTTAATCTTATGAATGCATTTTAACATTTTCATAAGTTTTATTAGCTCATATTAAAACTTTGAGTAAAATTCATTTTAAAATCCTGAAACAATATAATGTTTCCACCCTTTTAATTACTTTTGGAGAGTTAACGGGTTTTCTATCTTGAATTTTTATGTAATTATATAAAGAAAATAATTGCAAAGTAAAAAAATATATATAATTTTAAAAGATACAAAATTATTTACAATATTTAATGTTTGTAATTATATATGTATATATCTGAGTTGCATCAATATATATATATATATATATATATATATGAACATATATATATATATATATATATGTTCACACATACTACTATGTTGTTGTGTGCCATGAAACACATAATCATCTCAATATATATATATTAATGTAAAAATCTATTAAAGTAAATAAATTCTGGAAGTGATGGGTAACAAAGTCTAAAAATCCTTAATATGTTCTATTTCAAAATGTTAATTTAAAATCTGAACATTAAATTAGATTGTCACTAAAAATATTTAAAATAAAAGTGGAAGTCAAGTAAACATTTTAACACTTAATTTAAACTCAAAAATACAACTCATTGTTTTTCTAAATAAATTGTAAAAAAATTGTACAACACTATACAACAAAGGATACTCTATTAATCTTCAAACTGATGATCTAACATGTTTTTTTAATTATGAAAAACTTATGAGGTTTAGCATGAATTACAATTTATTCAAATATTTTTATTAATCATGATTAATCACAGATTATACAAGATGGAATTTTGTAACCAAATCACAGTGATGATGACTTCTATTAAATTACTTTGTAAGGTATTATGTGAATAATGCAACAATCTCTTACTCCTAGAACTATATATATATATATATATATATATAGTTCTATCTCTTACTCCTAGAACTATATATTTCATGAAAAAAACGTTACTTATACAAATAAGATTGTGATCTAAATACCCAAATGTTTTCACCAAAAAAATAGTCTATCAACCTCCATAAATAATATGATTGCTTATTAATTGTTTTTAAAGCATGAATTTATAGCAAGTCAGGCTATCATTTTTTAAATGTTTAATTTTTTTTTTAATAAAATATGTATATATAAAACAAAAGTTTGGAATTAACTGTACAATTTTCAATATATCCTGTATATATATATATATATTTTTATTCTAATTTTTCCGATGAAAGATGTCATATTATAACTATTTCATATTCTTAGTAAAAACTAAATGCTGACATTTCATACAAACAACCTTCCTCAGAGTCCTCTTTCTCAAATCATGCATTCTTATGATTTGAGAAGAGGAGCTCTGAGGGTACTGTTTGTTGCACATTCTTTTCCTACAAATCCCAAAATAATAATATACTATATAAACAACCAAGCTAGTTTACTTTATGACTGCCACATTGAATAATGAGAGGAACCAGTCTCTCATATTTTTTATTAGGATGAGAGATTATAAAATTATAGCATGCATTTCAGGAGATATATGAATCAGAAAAAATATAACATAATTTGCAGTAGGTCAAAGGTCTCTCAAATAGCTCCACAGTGAAATAATGCTAAAGAAAATATTATTCTTAAGATAAAAAAATGCTGAAGTAAAATTTAAGCAATTTTTATCTTTCTTTTAATCTTTAACTTATGTTACTTGATCTATGTAGTAAAATAATATTCGATTTTCAGTTGTGCAATTTGAAACTCAAAAAAAAAAAATCTGATTGGAAAGTAAAAAATTATATATTTTACCTAATTAGAATTTTAATTTTTGGTTATGGGTATGGATATATAAGTTATCACAGTGCCCATATAAAATAATTCATTGGAATTTTTAAGAACATCAGCAAAAAGTATTAAAATTCTAATGATGTACTGATATTTCAGAAAAATAATAACTGCCTTTCAATTATGATAAAGATATTATTTTAAAGTCATTCCCAAGAAATAGATAGTTATTCTAAAATAATAATATTAAATTCATATATTTAAATAAGTGTATAAGTATTTTAACTACTAGCTTTGAGAGTTAATTAGTTGTCAAATATTTTGTTGCTCAGGATATTATAAGAATTTGAATTGGAATTAATCCAAGGATCTTCAATTTCAGATCTTACATTCTATCACTGCACTAAACCACCCAAGGTTTAAGTAGTATTGCTTTGTTATAATACATCACTACTAAGTTATTCTACCATTTTTCATAGAGAATTTAATATATGTACATTAATTAATTAATTACATTATCAATTTTTCAGTAGCTCTGGTATTATTCAAGCATCAAACTAACATATTGAGCATTCCAATTCTATTTAATTAACCAATGATCTCTTTTTTAAGACTGGAATATTTTAGCTCTCATGTATATTCTTCTGATTAGCAAAGTAAGTATTTCATGCAAAATAATATTAGCAAAATTCTATAAATAAAATTAAGTGCTAAGAAACATATTTTTCTTTCTTATCAGGAAATTTCTCAGATTAGTATTCATTAGTGTTAAGATATAAACCATTTTCTTCAACTTTTTTCTGACAAAATATAAGCAATTATTAATATCATAACACTGACAAATACTTGTAAGTTATTTGATCTATTGTTACAAATTTAATAAGGTCTTATCTTTTTAATATTAAGTGGTTTATAATTTTATACCATATCTTACAATGAAATCAGAGCACATTTGCTTACCATTTTCTTAATCAGAATTTGAATGTAAGATATATAGAATTTGGAAATTGTTTTCAGTTTTTAATCAGGCTTAGAGGTATATATTTAAATATCTATCTTACAGCTCAACCCAACTATTTATTTACTGTTGTTTGTAAATAAGTATTTAACTATTTGTAAAAACAAAAAACTTCCAAACTCTCACTATCTGTCTTTTATTATGCTTTCATAATTGTTTTTCTATGGAAGATTATTGAAAAAGTGATGATTGAAAAACTGATTTGCACATATATGCCTATATTTAAATAATACTAAACATAGTAAATATAATGGTAATTAGCTATTAGATACAGTCTCAATCTACAGAAGTACTTTTGGTTAATTCCTTAACCTTCCTCAACTGCCATTAAATTCAGAAAACATAACGGAAGCAAACATCATAAACTCAAATCTGATAAATCCCAAATTTTAATTTAAAAAGGTTTACAATGATATTGATAATAAAAAATGGCTATCTATTCCATATATTTTCAATGCTCAAGTGAAATTTTTTAAGGATATATATAATAATATGTTTAATGTTTTATTTTGTGTTACAAATAATGTTAATAAATTAGTGAATAATTCTAAAAATGTTATACTTGTCAAGAAGAAAAGTAATGTTGTATATTAAATGTTTTGTGGGTGTATGTTATCACATATAGATGAATCAAAGTGTAGAATTAAAAAAAAATTAAAGGAGTATAATTTATTTTGTAAGTCTTTGAAAAATAAAAATGATAGTGATTTAATGACTGCTTCATTTTTATTGGGTCATGAAAGGACATGTAAATATAAATTTAAGCTTGATATTGAAAATGTTAAGATTTTTTATGGAGAGAGAAACCATAATAAAAGAAAAATTAAGGAAGCCATTTTAATAAATAGAAAGAAAATGAATATAATTAATAGACAAGTGCTGACATTAAAATTTGAGTTTCATGGGATTTGAGTTGATGATGTTTGCTTCCTTATGATTTCTGAATTTTACAGCAGTTGAGGAGGGTTAAGAAATTAGCCAAAAGATCTTCTGAAGATTGAGAGACTGCATATAATAGTTAGTTACTGTTATATTTATTATTTTTATTGTTATTACAATAGTTTTTCATTAACAGACATTTTATTTATATATACTAAAATAAATGTAAAATTAATTAATTTTTGTTTAGAATGTTAATAATGAGTTTATAGTACTTTTAGAAAAAAATTATAAAGTAATGGTTTTCAAATATTTACATATCAAGCTTGTATCATGCCCATTCCTCTTCTGTGTATTTAAATGGATGCAGTCCTATACATGAGGGATCAGAGTGACTTCATGTCAACATGGGCATGGTGATAATGTTGGCATCAGAATGGGATTTGGGCTTTTCATCATCATATTTTCAATGATATAGATGGCTGAAGAATTGGAGGTTTGAGTAGATTGAAGCCTGTCCATTAAAGTGTGAGGATTTGCTATCTTAATATTAACTGAGCACTGATTATATATATGTGTGGGAAATGATAATCTGGACCAACTAATGATTGCTGGTTTAGCATGAATTATGTAGAAAAGATACATAATCATCAATATACATGTGCATCAGTTGTATGAGATAGTGTGAATAGTTGGTGAGTGCTTGAAAGTCTGAGTTCAAATTCCTATATTTAGTAATAGTAAAACGAAATTATATTATAAAATATTTACCTGTTAATCAGATGAAAGTAAATTATGAAAGGATATCAATGTAAAGTGCGAAATAAGAAATTTTATGTTAAATGTCTGATCCATACTAATTTATTATGTATTATCAAATAAATTTTTATATCTTTCTAAGCACTTTTCTTTTATAATATTTTAATATTCTCATAACGTAATTGATGATTCCTTTGAAATTCTACAATATACTGAACAGAACTTGAAACAAATATGAATTCCTTCTCTTTTTTTTTATTTGAAATAGCCAAACATTACATCTAGGTGCAATGCTCTCAGATCCAAGACTCCTCACTGATAAAAGCTACAAGCTAGAAACTGATGAGTGGCCAATAGGTAGAGATTTTATGCACAAACCCCCCTGCATCCATTAATTACTCTGGCTTGCACTGAGTGGCGCTACTGTATGGAGATTTATGCCTCTGTGTAGCCAAACATTATTGAAATGGATTAATGCTTGGAAATTTATAGGTTCGAACATCAATAGTTTCAGAGCTGATCCCTATTATAAGGTCTTTGAGTTCTAGTACTTTCATTTTACTACTGTACTAAACAAAATCGGGCAAAAGTTTTCCAATTGACTAATGACTTTTCAAGTTGATGACTTCAAAATTTCTTACTGCTCTCCATTGTGAAGCATCAACTCTTACACTTGATAGCAATGTTTTGAGCCTAATCAGTCTGGAATAGTAAAATAATAAAATGTCCATGTCCTGGCTTTAGATATAGTTTGCATATATATATATATATATATTGAAAACTCAACTAGAAATTTCGGAAAAATAATTTCTAAAATTTTATATTCTGAACATTTTTTTAAGAAGCTGTAATGCATGTAGATTTTTTTTAGACTGTAAATGTCAAACAAAAAAAAAAGTGCTAATTGAATGAAATAAAACATGAAAGGAAACTATTTAATAGAAAATGAAACTGAACTGTAATTGAATTTATCGTTGTGTGACAGCCATCGTTTTTCATCAGTTTCACTCCAAAGTGATAAAAAAAGCAATGAATAATCTCTCCTTATTTTTTTCTAGATTGAATGTTGCAAATTCACTATCAGTAGCTTAATGATTCATTTGTGATTGGTGATTAAAGAGAAAGTTACTTGCATTTAATTATTCAGAACATATATCAGAGGAGTTTTTATGAATTGATTTCTATTCTATATATATATAGTAAATTATTATCAAGAATTTCAACGCTTTATTAATCGTCAAGTAATATTCTTTTTTTTTTCTCCAGTAGCAATTCTCACATCATTATTACTAATTCTTCGAGTACTATAAAGAGACAATCTTCACTCTATATATAAATGCTGCTATAAATACATTCAAAATAAAGGATCATCTAGAATTTATTCAGCTGTCTTTATGATGTAGCAACAACGCTAAAGATCTATTCTGAATTGTGTTAAGACGGTAATAAGAATGGATAATTGTCAAGCGTTGGTGGCCTAGTGGTTAGCGTAGCCGCCTTTCAAGCAGATGGCCCGGGTTCGGTTTCTGATCAACGCATTTGACATACGAAAAAAAAGAATGGATACTTAACAGTGCCAATAATCAAATGATATAGCTGTGATCAAGTTGTAACAATGATCGCAATTTCTAGTACTTACTCATATTAGCGACCTTTGGGCACACAATTTAACATGCATGCTTAATATTAACATAGTGATTGTTACATCTTATACATAGTCAATAAAATAACTATTAAGTACAAACTTATTATAATTAATCTTGATATTTTTGTACAAAGTTGGTACAATAATATGAATAACATGTACACAGAACATTTTATTTTTTCAGTAAATGTGATTACATTAAGAACAAGTTTTTGATTCTTTTTTCTTTCTCATTGTTTGTTCTTAACACTACCATGATTGAAATTGTATTACTCAGATATTTTATTTTTCAAAATACAACAGAAACTAATTTATGACTTGTTTCAAACTAGACATGGCAAAAATCATTATCATCATACGATTTAACAAATGTGGTTCATACATACTAACCTTAAATCTTATTATTTTGACAGCATATTCCTAAATTTTAAAGCCTTTATATAATTTAGTTTTTCCAATTAATTATTGCATCTTTTCCATTACTCATAATAGATTTTCTATAGAAACAGCTATATTAAAAAAAGATATTAAAATAATTATATGTAAATATTATAATTTTAATAATAATTTTATTAAAAGATACTGCATATTATTTTTATGTTATTTATATTTTGTTTCTTTTTTTTTCCAGTCTTTATAACTTCATATATAAAAATAGAAAATATTTTTTTTGTAATTTGCATATTATTTTAATATATAATGAGTATTCTGTTTTTCATTTCTAGATAAATATTTTATTTAATTTTCTTACTTATCTTAGTGGCTTTTATATATCAAAAGTTCAGTATAAAATAGAGATTTGTTTTCATGTGGAAATCAGTTTCACCAAATAATCTTATAAAAGCTCATGCTCATTTAATCTATTCTCTTTTGTTTATTATCCTGAGAGTTTTGATGCAGGTGGATGCGGTTAGAGTTCAAAATTCACAATTTATGCCCCAGTTCTCTCATTTCCAGTGTTCAAACTTTATGAACTTTTGAGTAATAAACAATTTGATTATTATTATTTTACTTTTCTTAGTATTTTATTATAACAAAATATTTTTATTCTACATATTTCTATTGATTTGTATGATATAGAATTTCTCAGTATGATCTTTTAAAATAGTTTAGAAAAATATATGCATACATTTATAATATCTTTAGTCATTGAGCATTTAACCTTTTCTATGTTGTTGTTCTTAGTCATAAATTTTAGATATGTCTTTATGATATCTATTTTTATAAGATTCTTGTCGATATATTATTGATGCATGTGTATACTATTTTAATACTACAACATTATTAAATGAGTTTGTCTAATAATGATTAATTCATTAGACATCTTTTTTTCAGAATATTTATCTTTCAGATTAATGAATATAATGCTTAAACTTATGAAATCAGATTTTGTAATGTATTAAAAATTATCTACAATGTATTTTAAAATTTGGAATTCATAACCGCTTCTACTAACTAATGGATATAAATTATTAGATGTATTAAATTGTCAGCACATTTTTATAAATGTATATGATTAATTTGTATGTTTTTATCAAATACTATAATAATATGACCTATTTATAATGTTTGTCTGAAAGTTTTTGATGATGGTATCTACTTTAATTGTAACTATATGTTAGACTATAATGGATAAATGGCTTTCAGGAAAATTTTAATTTTATTTAAACTTTTCAAATAAATTAAACTGTTAATAGTGGCTCACAAGTTAGTACATACCACAATGTTTCAAAAGGTATTAATCTTCTCTGTTTTTCATTTGTTGCTGACCTGATCAATGACAGTATTATCATCAGTTTCAAACCCATATCTAAAGATAATGAAAATTATATATACTCATCTGTTAGAGTCCTCCTGATTTCTCCATTTTTTAAGGGCAACATTAATGAGTTGTTTTCAAATATTATAAATTATAATAATAGATTGACCTATGGTATTATTTGCCATTATAATGTGAAAAGTTTTTTTAATTTTTTTATTTTTTCTTCTTTATTCTGTATTCTTGTTTTTTCCAATAGAATATACATTCATTGGTACATGCAAGGTTTTGTCATGTAGGTATTTTTTTTTATTCTTAATCATTAGTTTGTGTTTTTGTAATACTTTTTCAATGGACCATTTGATAACACTGATATATGTCTTTCCACATTCACATATTATTTCATAGCTGCAGTTTTTGACTTTCTGCATTTATAGTTTAAAACTAAAATACTGTAATATATCAATACATATTAGGCATAGTGGTGCAATATGCATACTATTATAACAGCTTTTCAAATTCATAGTACACTACAAGAAATTCTAATTTTTATAAAACTCAAATTAAAATGCTGAAAAATAAAAACTGCATCTAAGAAATATCATGTAAGTCTTAAAGGGTATATATCAGTGAAACGACCAATTAAAAATGATTAAACATGTATAAAGTAATGAATAAGGAGGATTATATATATATATATATATATATATATATATATATATATATATATATATATATATATATATAGGTACTTAAAGTAACAAACCATGTATATATCAATACACATTTGTTGATTTGGGAAAAACAAGAATATTGTATAAGGGATGAAAAAAATTAAAGTAGTTTCTCATATCATTATGACAAAAAACTTCTTAAGTCAATTTGTGTAATAATTCATTGGATTTGGAAATCCCTCATTAGTTTTCCTTGGGTGAAAAAAAGGAAAAATCCAGAAAATTTTTATTGACTGCTGCCTTTGTCAAAATGGCCTAGTTTGACAGAGCATCACAAATTCAGTAATCACAAATTCTAAACATCACAGGTTTGCTTCTCATGCTATCACTGCTCAGAATAAAAATGTTTGAAAAAAGAGAAGAAAGATATCACTTAAACCATTATGTTATATACGAATTTGTGTGTCATTATTAAGTGTTGAATATATTTAAAAAGTTTAAACAAAATGTGGCTTTTTCTAAAGACATTTAACAATCAATTTTAGATGATGGAAATAATTCAACATATATATAAAATTTACATTAATTTTAATTTATGATCTCTCAAGCATTAATATTTAATACAAGAAGTAACTAATATATGATAACACATGTTTTGTTTTATAAGTGATGTCATCAGCAATTTGGAAATAGTTGAAATCCTATCAAACATGACAAAGCAATTTCTATGTAATGGCAATTGCATTATTCAATACTAAAGCTAAAATGTAAATTTCCACTAAATTTGCATTCAAACTTTAATGTGGAATTGAATGTAGTGATATATTTTATATAATAATCATGTTGCAATGTTTTATGAAGTTGCAGTTAGTTTTCAGGCTATGAATGATGACAGTTATTGATAAAATATATTGAAGCAATCGATGTCTAATCATCATCGATGCTTTATGTTTCACCACCTATACTAACCCCCTAGGGGTCTGCAATTCAGACTTTGCTGTAAATATATGCTATTCACTCACACATTGTATGCCGAATCATTAGAAAGATTAGTAAAATTAATTTTTATTTAGTAAAATAAAACAGTAGTTTGAGTGATGCGTATATGTATATTATGACTAAAGCAATAATTTCATTGCTATGTTTATTGCTGGAAAATACATTTGCTTATATATTTGTGATTATTTTTATATATGTGTATATTTAATGTGACAACAAAAAAGAATGGGGGAGACTCAAAATGCTAAAATAATCTTTGTTTAAATTCAGCTTGTTGCCTTTAATTAAAATTGTCAATCGCAATTAAGATCAAAAACAAATTGTTTATCGTTTGTTGTCGAATGATTTAAAATAGCCAAAAATGGTATTTTGAGCCTTATCTATATAAAAACATGTTGTTAATTAAATGTTGTTTTTAAAGGGATTACAGAGATAGGGTTGGTATATGAAATTACATTCTGGGTGGTATTAAAATGTTATAAAAAGAGCCACAGAACAAAGGAAGTGAGTTTTTGAGTTACTTTCAGTTTTTAGTTATCTTTCAGTGAGTTGAGATTTTTGTCAGTCAGTTTAGTTTTGAAGTGTTTCAAGACCTTAACTTTAAGAAGCCAGTACAAGTCCTGCATGATGAAGCATGAGTAGAGGAATCTAGCACCTTTCTCTTCTCTCAGAGAACTGTCTGCCTGCCACTGCCATGTTCTATCCGCTGACCATACAAGATGATTACTTCTGACTGCTGATTGCTAATGACACTGCTATGCTGTTTTCCTTAGGTAACCTTTAAAGTAGAGCTGCCTTAATAAGTCAATACTTTTGTAATTTGTAATCTATATTTCAACCTTCATATCTTAATTTATATATTGATTTATAAGCTTCTGCTAATTTTGCTTTTAAACTCTCTCTCTGTAATCTTTTATTAATATAATGTATTTTAACCTACATTTCATGCGTAATTAACTTATATATATATATATAACTGTGTGCAGCTCCATTAAGATTTTATGTATTTTGTTTAATGTATTTATTTTTGTTAATATGCCAAAATCACCAAATTCACAAGTAAGGGGGAAAATAATTGTTTTACTTGGAAAAAGGGTAGGCTTTATTTAAAACCTATCAATAAAGTTTTGTTTATATTAAATAGAAATTGCTCACGAGTTTGGTTTCATTTTAAATTTGTTATTCTTGAAGTCAATCAAAAACTTTTATTGTGGATGAATTTTGCTAAGTTTACTGCTTTGAAATTGTATTTAAAATTTCATTTTAAAAGATCATGAACCTTGATTAAAATAATTAATCTATCCTTTTTTGCTGTTGCCTAAGAGCTAATGTAATCTGTAATATGTATATGGGAATCAAATTTAAATATAAATTTTATTAGCTTAATATTATAAATAAAAGTTATTATTCATTATGATTTGTTAAATGACTCAGAATTGAAAACAGATTATTGCGCAAGAGGTTAGACCCTTTTCGAAACTTTAAGTAATAATATAAAATTATATAAATGTTGCTGGCATACCTTTTTTTTATTCTATTTTATCTTTTCCATTTTTCGATTGTATTATCATTAGGGACAGGCCTGAAGCTCCCACCCTACTTTTCAAAATCATTCATAATCAGGGACACTACTTCCTGTGGAACGTAAGGTTTATAAGGATTATGTGCTGCATATAACAGCACATCCAGATCTGTGCTCTCAAACCCAGACTCTCCTTCGATATCGCTCCACCAGAATGCGCGGACATATCCAATCTAAGTTTGTTTCAAATATTCTTTTAAAATGATAAAATATCCACAATCACCATGAGGCCTTATTTCTTTATTGTATGCTAGTACCATTACTCTGCTCTTTAATTTGATCACTGTCCACCTAACCTTAGTAAGTCACAATGATGTGTTAAAGATAATGATTCATTTTGTAAAATACGTTCAATATGTTGATCTTAAAACTGCTTTCATTTAAAAAAATGTTTTCGATTCCCAGAGACATAAATCAATTTGTATAATTTATTCTCATAAATATTGTGCATTGTTTGTTTTTTATGTATACTTATTCTAAAGACGCTATGTCCAACCAATGCCTATCAAACATATGTAATGATTTTAAGATTTTAAATAAATGATTGAGACCATACATTTATATTTATTTGTCAAAATGATTAATGTTAAATTATCATGTATCTTTCTGTAATCCGAATCTGTTCCGATCTTGTAGATTGTTTTGTACATCCACAGATTTTACTTGTAAAAATTTATTAAATTGGCGTATTAACTCTGCACAAGTTATAAAACACTATAAAATTGTATCTGTAAAATTATGTTTATTAAATGAGTGATAGAGGGGATTTTATACAACAAATTCCCAAGTCTTGTAAATAAACAATATTGTCCCAAGCGTGAAACTATTTGGTAAAATATATATATGTTTCCTTAATCTTTTGTAATATATATATGCGTTTGTTTAATATTTATCAAATATATCTATTTCATGTAAATCCTGGTTTGTCATTGAATTATTAGTTTCGAGTTAATATTTAGAACTATTTTCTTTAGCTAATAGCTTAACATTAATGAATAACTTTCATAAACGTGATTCTTGGGCTACTCTGACCTTGATCATCATCATCAGTCTGATCTTATGCTCTACCATTTTGCTTCTAGGCACAAAATTAAAATAATTTTACTGTGTCATCAGAATTTTTGTTCATTGGGTCAGAGATTCGAAGAATAGGCAAATAGGTTAGAATTCAGGATTGCTCCAGACCTATGTATCTCGAGCATGATCGGATTCGAGGTACTTTTGCTTAGGATTTGAATCTTGTTAAATGAGCATAATATTTTGACCGGTACAATATAATTAGCAAAGATTGGTTATATTTTCAACAAACATTGGCATCTGAAAAATCATGTACATTTCTACAGAGAGCATATAATAATAATAATAATAATAATAATAATAATAATAATAATAATAATAGTAGTAGTAGTAGTAGTAGTAGTAGTAATAATAATAATAATAATAATAATAATAATAATAATAATAATAATAATAATAATAATAATAATAATAATAATAATAATAATAATAATAATAATAATAATAATAATAATAATAATAATAATAATAATAATAATAATAATAATAATAATAATAATAATAATTAATATCTCATCTTAATAAAATTACAGCTCATTATATGTATGATAGTGTTTATATGCTCTCTCTTTCTCTCTCTCTCTCTCTCTCTCTCTCTCTCTCTCTCTCTCTCTCTCTCTATATATATATATATATATATATATATATAATATCAAATGCAATAAATATAACAATTAAAATATTCTAGACTAAAGCAATCAAGATGATATACAATGCTGTACACTGGCTACAACAAAGATTTTATTTTTATTTTACATAGGCATATTGAATTTTTGAATATTTAATCTAGAATATTTTACTTTTAAAAGCAATGTAGTATTTTTTTTTGTTAAAATGATTTTTTAAATTTTATGTCATATTATATTCAATTAAAATTGTAACTTTTTTTTGCTGATTTAACTTAATACTAAAAATCAAAACACATGTGAATGGCAGATTTTATTAAATAAGATTGTGCCTCAAGGTTTAGTTCATTCTTTTGTAAAAAAAAATAATAACAATAGAACTTTTTTTGTCATTTGTTTAAAACATTTTGTATTATGTATTTTAATGTGAGTTAGCATTTATACTTTATTTTATAATGGAGGTTGCCTTGACAACAGTTTAAAATTGTTGATTGTTATTGATATTGGGATTGCCTAAGTGTTGACTGTTTTTTAATGATATAAGTTGTAATGGTATGAAGAATTAGGGGTTAACCTAGGGTGATGGCACTCATCATCAACAATCCCAAGTCAATACAAAATTTAAATATAAATTTAAATACAAATGAATATCATGCAGAATGAGCATGAACATAAGAAATTAGTGCAGAACTAATTATAAGTTCACCCAACATTATAGTCAAGAATAATTACTCATCATCAACAATAAAAATAAATCAACAGTTAATCCTGTGACTGGATTTGAAATGAGTCCACTACAGACCAGGCTAATTATTTAATCCTTGCCAAACTTAAGGCCAATTATATAAATAATAACTTGGATACACAAACTTAGGTGTTAATGCATAAGAATATAATTAAAACAGTAATACTGATATACAGAAACATGCTGATCATCATCAATGCTCTGGCCATTTATTACCATTAATGTATTGGACAACTATAAACTTAATTTCCAAATAAATAATTAAAATAAAATGTAGTACATAGACTTTAAAGAATATCCTTTTTGTGCCATCCATTATTAGAAAAGTAATAAAATTCATCAACTGGATACCTATAAACACTAAATGTAATATAAAAGACCATTATGCACAAATCCAGCCCAATGTAAAAGCTCCTGTTACAGTGAACAAGAGATATTATACAATATATAATAATTTATAATATTTTAGTATTAAATAAATCTCTGGAATAATTTAAATATTAAATTAAAATTTATTAATAATAATTAAAATAAAATTAAGGTCAGTGAAATATGATTATAAATATAAATTAAGAATTCCGATTTTGATTAAAATACAAAAAGAAATAAGCTATCACATTATCACTTACAAATATGTTTCAATAAGATTACATAAAACACACTTAAATATAAGCACACAGACATGGTATAATAATTTCTGAATATATTTGAATTGTCATAAACCTATAAGTGAAGTTCATTTTTATAATAACTAATTAATAACTGATTTAACATATATGTGTGGATATATAAAAATATGTGTACACACTTACATTTATAACTTAATGATATTTTATTAGTTAATAAATAAATTTATTCGAATAAAATATGTTCACAAGTCATAAGTAATCCAATGTCAAAAATATACATTAATTCACATGTATGTATATATATGTAAAAAAATAGATAATATGAATTAACATTATTAATTACTTCATTATTTCTAATGGTAAAAACAAAATTTCTTTTATAAAAAAATTATCATGAGATTCAGTTTGGAAAGTTATTTTCTTTAAAAAGACCTTTGGCTTTTTGTTTTTTTTAAAATTTACAATAAGATTTTCTGAGTTTACATTTTTTTTTAAATTTCAAAATACAATCATTTATGTATCAGTCCTTTGTTTTTAGATGTTTTGCTTTTAAATTAAAAATTTTAAAAATCATTTTTATTAAAGAAAGTTTCTGAGTTTCACTTTTAATAAATAAAACTGAAGACAGCTCTTTATTTTTTTTCATTCTAGGTTTAATTGAATAATTTAGTCTAAAAGTATTTACCTTTAAAACCAGTTGATCTCTGTAAGTATTTTATATACATGATTCAGTACTTTTGTCAGTGTTTCTTTTAATATTGATAAAATTCTGTATATGGCACACTAATCTCTTGGTAAGCTGGTCCTTCTAAAATCATAAACTGGCTTATTGTCATCTCCAGAAAATGTATAATCCAGTAACTGTTGACATTCAATCATCTCCATTCACCATCAAATATTCAAATATATATGGGCTATGAACCACAAAAGCTGAGACTTGCTTCCATGTAACTTTAAACTCTACCAATGTTGCACTAGTAACAATAGCTGAATCCACTGTCTTTAGCCTTCAGTTATAACTTCATACTCATCATCTATCATAATCTGTTAAAAACTGTAAAACTCATTTAATCTTTTTTTCCAATCTTTTTATAGTCGGGATGGAATTTTAAAAAAAAAAACAGTAATTAAAAGTAAGTTTTCTTTACCTTGATTGAAAAAAGTTATGGATTTTTTCAAGTCACCTTAATTCTTCCAAAAACAATTTTGTAAGATTTTTATCAAAATATGTTATATAAGATTTAATTTAAAAAAATTTCTTTAAGCAAAATAAATAGTGAAATTTTATAATTACCAGTATTTTTATTGTAACATATAAACATGCTTGATTTAATTTCAAAATCAGAATCAATAAAATATTAATTAGAACTGTTTAAAATGTTTAATTTGTTATAATTTTTTAAAATTCAAAATTAGTTAATCCTTAACTGTTATTCCAGTATAATGTTGGAAATATCTATAGAAACATTTTGTTTGTTTATTTTTACTTTTCTTTTCAACTTTACATATATATATATATATATACTGCTTTGTTGTTGTATGTCATGAGACATATATTTACTTTTCTTTTCAACTTTACATATATATATATATATATACTGCTTTGTTGTTGTATGTCATGAGACATATAACTATTTCAAAATATATCTATATGTGTATGTGTAAGAGTCTGACATTTTTTAAATTAAAAATGTTATGATTCAAACATGTTCTTACATTAGTGTTTATTTTATTTTATTTCTAATCTTATTTTGCATTTGCAAAACAGTTATTTTTTTATCTCAGTTAAGTGAAATGTATTAAAATAGGAATCATAAAATAAAAAGGTAGTTACATTTTTAAATAATCCATTGTGAAAAAGGTCCTTCAATAACTCTAATCAAAAAACAATGAAAGAAAAAGCATTATTTACTTTCTAGTTAAGAATATATAAATTATCCATTTACTGATCAATATTTTATGGTTTGCTATACTTTCTATGAACAATTTAATTCTGAGCTAATTTTCCATATTTAATCCAAATAAAATTCAAAGTAATATCATAAACATGACAACTGTATAAACTACTCTATATTATAAATTTGTTTTACCCAAAAGACAAAATATATTCATATTTACATAAAATAATATTAGCATAAACAATATAGAACATAAATTACTTATTGCAATGTATTTATACCAGACTGAACAATTTAGATTAAGCATTACACAGAATTGATGAACACATTTCAAATAATTTATCTTACACTAATACTTGCACAATATTGGTTTGTTGTTGTTAATAATAATAATAATAATAATAATAATAATAATAAAAATAATAATAATAATAATAATAATAATAATAATAATAATAATAATAATAATAATAATAATAATAATAATAATAATAATAATAATAATAATAATAATAATAATAATAATAATAATAATAATAATAATAATAATAATAATAATAATAATAATAATAATAATAATAATTCTCTAAAAAACTTGAGCTGAGTCAAGCCACATTGAAAATGTATAACCACATGTGTATATTTCTCCTTAATAACACTGAGTTAACTTTTAGAAAATTCTTACCAAAATCATAGTGAAAAATTAATTAACTAATC
This sequence comes from Epiperipatus broadwayi, assembly GCA_028023455.1. NCBI lineage: Eukaryota > Metazoa > Onychophora > Udeonychophora > Euonychophora > Peripatidae > Epiperipatus > Epiperipatus broadwayi. The sequence continues at coordinate 6,336,016 of JAQFVV010006229.1, read as the reverse complement.
GTTCTAGGAGCAGAATGAATATATAGTTCATAAAATATGCAAATTATTGCAGTGAGAAATGTAAATTGTAGATGTCAGATGTTCAATTTTTTGACAAAGAGACACAAGACTGCTTTCTGTTGATTGAATTGGGGTCTATTGCAATAACTCATGCCTCTTTGAACTTTTTCTTGTGATCATTCCTCTCTATGTAGATGATTTTAATGGTAAAAGGGGAAATAGGTGTCATTTAGCAAACTTGTGATCCAGAAAAATTGACTTATGTTGCCAATCTTGTTTAACCTTTTTATAAGGACAGGAGTGCTGGTGACTCTTGCAGATCTATTAACTTGAGACTTTCTATAGTATGCTGCTTTACAATCTGAAGATGGGTATGGAAATTTTATAGACTATTTGAGGAGTGTGTTTGAATGGAGCTCTGTGTTTAGTGTTATTCAGAACATTGTTAAGATAGAACAGTGTTCTAAATACTATAGGAACAGTATTCAAGCAAATTTTTCAAAGTTTTGTTGCTATGTTAGGAATATATAGGAGGCTAATCCATGGCACATGTGGAATACCATTGATAACAGTTTTGGTACTATAAGTCTTAAATTGAAAACACAATATTTTCAATTCAAGCTCATTTGCTTATATAGACATATAGGTCTAAACTCAGTTCAGTACCTATACATTTTGGTGACTTGGTTCTTTAATGATCATAGCCATCATTATCTTATTAGGCAAGATTGGTTTTAAGCCAATAAACATCACATGATCACCATTCCTTATGCTTGCTTATAACTGTTATTAAAACAGGAAAAACTCTCCATATAGTATTGCCATTCAGTGCAAGCCAGAGTAATCAATGGATGCCAGAAGGCATATAAATAAAATAACTTTAAATTAATCAAAAATAATATATAATTTTAAGAATATTATAAAATTACTTAGTATTTAAATTAAAATGATTAATATTACTAACACCTGATTATGTAAAAAAAAAAAAAAGCAACGTAAATAAAGAGAAAAATTTAGACACATTATAAAAACAAAATTGAATATAAAAATAATAGAGATAAAAAAAATGTATATGAAATACCTTTATTGACTGTGTAATAAAAAAAAAGAAAAAAAATCTTTCTATAACAACAATTGGGATTTTCATATTTAACTAGAAATAAAAGCATGGGGGGGGGGGGAAGGCTTCAGAAATAAAGTAAATCAATCCCTTGTTATTAAAAATTTGGACTGAATTAATTTCTAGAACTCCCAATGTTTTTATTTCAGGTTATACCAAAAACCTCAATTGTGGTTGAAGAAACATGTATTTTAATTTTTAGTGCACAATCAATAAAAGTATTTAATATAAAAAAGGTATTTTAGTTTTAAAAGAAACTTTATTCAAGGAAATATATATCTACAAATATTTCAGTTTAAAGGGGAGAAATACTTGTATACATATAGATATTTCAGTTTAAAAGGGGGGAAATGTGTATAAAACTAATCAAAGAATACTACAATGAGTATTTTCAATATCTTTTGGTGGAATATGCTATTATTAAAAACATTTACAATAAAATAAAAAACAAAGTACATCTTACTAGAAATTAGATCACTGATGAACAAGTGATCAAATGACTGTCAAAATGTCTGGGGAGACGTTTTTATCTCTTTGTTTTATTGTCTCTATTTTCTTTTTAAAAGTTTTCAAATTTCTTACATTACTATTGTAAAGATAAGTGCACCTTTTCAAATTTCTTATATTACTATTGTAAAGATAAGTGCACCTTTTGCACTATAACACATATAGTATAAATGTTGTACTTCTTATTTCTGCAAAGTAGGCATTTGGAAAAGATTTTATAACTACACTTACAATGGCATTCTGTTTGTGATAAATTTTTATATAAGATCATGTGTGTTACAGGCTACTTACACTCAAAGAATACATGCTTTTGGTTCTCTTCTGATATGTGGAAAACTCCCATATAGTGTCAATGTTAATTATATTTTTCTTATATCTCACGAAATATAATGTTGTTAATGACCACATGTTGATTTTGAGTAGAAATTAAAAAAATTTGAGCTCGAGTGTCCAATATTTAAATCTATGTATTAGCTGTTTATTGTTAATTTCTAGCATTGGCAAGTCTAAGTTATAATTTGTGCTTGTATGTATAAGTACATATGCATTCCTAAGTGCTATTTGTCTTGAAGGAAAGTTATGTTAGGATTAGATATTAATTTACTAGTTTCTAAGATTGTATGCAGATATTTTGTGTGTAGAAGAGGTTTGTTTAAATGTGATATTTTAAAAATGACTTCTAAATGTGGGTATATTCTTGTCATGGATTATACAAAAAAACTATTAATCTATTATTTTTAAGTTTGCATTATTGGCACAGTAAATAAAAATGTAAAACTATATCATACTTTAAATTGACTGAACACTTATAGTTGATATATTGTACCAGGAATGATATTGATCAAGTCCCATCACAAAGTCATTACAGTTTGTGCTATCCATAAAGATATATCTGCAGACATATATGTGGGTGCCAGCAATTAATAGTTGTGAGTTATTATTTAAAGTAATAACAATTTTTTTACTCAGAATATGCATACTTTTATTTTGTTTTTAATTTAAAAACTAAAGTAAAAATTCCTTAATTTTTACTTATCATTAGGATTATCTTGTTGTTCATGAAAAAAAATAATAATCAGATAATATTTTGTAAATTTTTGTTATAAATTAATTAGAGAAAATATTTTTTTTGTTATTAAATAGGTAAGAAAAAAACAGTACTACCCAGGTGCTTAAAAATTATTTATGTGACTATAAAACATAGGCCAGGGACACAAAAATCAGATCAATCTTTTTTTGTTTTGGCATCTGCAGAGAGAGCAGTTTACTGTAGTAAAGTGATTGTGGCTTTAGTACAAAGTTTTGATTTCATATTGAATGATTTTGCCCAGAGAGAAAATATCAAATCTTATTTAGGAATCTTGGTATGAATTGAAGCAATCTAAGAAAACTTTAGACTCTGGAGCTATATAAAAAACCCTGAGAAAATTAAATTTAATATTGTTTGGAGATCAAATTATATAATGACCACATTTAGAACAAATAAGTTGGTAAAAGCTAGCAATATGGAATAAATACTAAAAGCTTATAACTTCAAAAATACAAATTTTCTTTCAATACATGCCTGTAACCCATATTAAAATAGTGTAAAATTGATCAAACCAAGCTTACAATTTCAAAATACTAAAATGTTATAACTTTTAAAATACAGTATCTGAAAAAGAAATTGGCTGAAATAAAGCTTATTAATGTTACAATTATTCAGATTTTTTTTATCAGAAAGAAATTTACATTATATGCTTCCTTTGTTACATGTAATTAGAAAAAAATGGAGATTATATATGTGTTGTTCACTTTTGATCAACTGATGTGGATATTGGATGTATACTTGATCACATGATGTCTTTACAAACTCTTGAAATTGATACATGTGACCAATGCTAACTTTTTCTCATCTTTATCTTTTTTTTATAACAGCATGTGAGAAATGAAGCACATAACAGTACTCACTTTGATAAGAAAAAAACCTGCTTTATTAATTTTTATTAATTCTAAAATTAATATTCTTTACTTTGGAGAATTATTATTTTGGCTAATGTTAAGATGAAGTGTGGTTTATTATTAATTATAAAATTAATATGCTTTAGCAGTTGTTTCTACATTTATTCAACCTTTATATTATTTCAATATGTTATAGGCTTATATTGTAATAAAATTTGTATTTTAAAAATTATAAGCTTTTAGTGTTTTTAAAATCATAAGCTTGGTTTGATCAATTTTATGTTTATACAACATGTGTTTATGGGCATATATTGTAATAAAATTGTGTTAATGATGATGCTTCGACAAAGGGAGGATGTTTTTGATGATACAAAGTATCATCCAGAAAATATACATATCACAAGTACATGGTTTATTTACTTTTTTAATGTCTTTTTCATTTTTTAATTAAAATGGTCCATTATTTTTTGTTCACTTTTTCTCTTTAAGTATTTTAAATTTATATTTTAAAAATTATAACCTTTTAGTATTTTGAAATTTATTCATCATCCCATTTTTTATATTTTATATATTTTAGTCACATGATTTGATCAAGGATAGTTGTATAAAATTTGCACTTTAATTATTTAAATATTGATGTAAATTACAATTTTGTAATGAATGTTCATATTGTGATTACATGTGGGATATTATATGTCATTTATCACTTGGATATGTCAGTGATAATTTTGGGTAATCCTTAGAATTCAAAATGGTGAAGAGCACACTTTAAATTAGTACCAAATATTTTATAATAAATGCTTTTACCTAAAAAGATAAAAAAAAATAATTTTCTTCAACCACATTTGGTTTTTTATATTTACCTTTAAATAAATATATGGTTTGGACAGAAATTAATTAATTGAATAACTATTTTTTATAAGTGATTGAATGAATTAATTTCTGGACACTCCATACTTTTGTTTCAAGCTAAATATAAAAAATTCTAATTGTGTTTGAAGAAAATAACTATTTTTTGTATTTTAATGCACAGTGAATAAAATTGTTTACTATATAAAAATATCATTATTATTTTTTTGTATTTAGCTTAGGCTGTTAATTTTCTGTGTGGAAATTTCATTATATAAATAATTAGCTGGTTAAAATAATCATATCAAAGTTAATGAAAACTGTAAAAATATATTTTTATATGTTTTAATACTATATTCCATTATTGATCATAATTTATATATATTTTTTGGATCATAATTTATTTGTATATATAGTACAACTTCAATGAAAACTACATTAATTGCACGTTATTGATAACGAAATTGGATGATTTTGTTTTATTGCTAGAAGCATAAAACTGGTTTGCATTTACTAGTTTATCTTCTTCAAAAATTAGTATAAGTGTGAAAAAATAAATAAACACCACATTAATTTGCTCCTGAAATTTTAATAATATCGTGTTAAAATACATAAATCTTTTTTTTTATACTTCTGTAACTTTTTTATGTGAATGTTGAAATTTTTTTTATGTATAAAATGAGTTAAAAACATTTTCAAAAGAAATCAATTAAAGACATTAAAAATTTAATACACACAGTATATATATATATATGTTTTTATTATACGTCTATTTAAGCATAAGATATCTGCTTTTTTAAAATTATTATTAAAAAATATACATCATTTTAATACTGATAAAAAATATTAAATTGTTTACTATTTTACTAATGCTCTGGAGAATTGGCAGCAAATAAATAACTAAATGATTTATTGTTCTATAGTTCATTAGAAGTTTAAAGACTGGTGCTTTAAAGTTTGCAGCTTTATTATAAATATCCTTTAATCCAAATTATATAAATATAAGCAGACATATATTTATATTACAAAAGAGTCTGTAATAATTAGTAATTATTATAGTTTTAATATTTAAAATTGCTAACACGTGATTTTAATTAATGCAAGGCAACTGTGTCAAAACAACTCTGAAGGAATTTATGGTTTAGTAGATAGGATATTAATAGGTCATAATTTTAACCTGGATACCAAACAATTTTAAGAATTTTTTCAGGTAGATAACATAAAATCAATTCAGTCATTCATTTATTGATTGATAAGTGATTGCCAATTTGTTCTTAACGAGATGATAAAACAAGAATACAATATTGCTAAAATATTTCTTTTCAATTTCTTTTTTTTAACGTTATTGAAGAGTCTAAGATATTTATTTTGTGATACATTATTTCAAGTAGTTGTATCTTTTTACTTATATGTAATATTATGAAAAAAGTATTAAAGGTTGCATCTTATAGTGGCTTATTTATCCTTAATCATGCTATATATTTAGATTCCTTTAATATATATAAAATTAATAAATCAAGACACAAATTGTGTAACTTGCTTTTAAACTTCTATTAAAATGTTCACTAGAGGGAGTATTATGAAAAAAGTATTAAAGATTGCATCTTATAGTGGCTTATTTATCCTTAATTATGCTATATATTTAGATTCATTTGTTGTGTTCTGTGCTAAGAAGCATGTGGAGATAGTAAATAATATATAAATATAATTAATTAATAAATCAAGACACAAATTGTGTAACTTGCTTTTAACCTTCTATTAAAATGTTCACTAGAGGGAGCTTACCAATAGCTTCAATCAAGCTTTAATTTATAAATGTCAAAAGAGAAAGAATTCAAAATATCTATCAGAAAATCTTCATCCCTAGACCAAATGGTTTTGAGCTTATGGCTCACTTCAGTGAGGAGCTAGGTCCAGACACTAGTTCTAAAATACCAAGTAAAAAGCCAGCACTTATTTAATATGTTACTATCAATTTGAAAACTTGAATTTTTCAGACATGTAACTGTCTTCAAATCCAGCCTTACAAACCAAATAGCTATGTGGGTATGAACTCAGTTTAGTTTCACCATATATTAATAGTTTCAGCAATATAACATCACAAAAGCCTATTTGGTTTATAAACTATTTGGGTTGTAAGGCTGGATTTGAAGACATTTATGTGTGTGAAAAATTCAGGTTTTCAAATTGATAGTAATGTATTAGATAAGAACTGACTTTTGAGTTGGTATTTTAGATCTAATGTCTGGAGTCCTAGTTCCTTACTGAGGTGAGCCATAAGTTTGAAACCAATTGGTCTGGGGATGAGGACTTTTCGATAGAGATTTTGAATTCTTTTTGTTTTGGCACTTTTAAATTAAAGCTTGATTGGAGCTATAGATAAGTTCCCTCTAGTGAACATTTTAATACAAGCTTAAAAGCAAATTACACAATTTGTGTCTTGTTTTATTAATTATTCTAAGTGTGTATCCTTGAAGGCTTTTGTGATGTTATATTGCTGATGCTATTAATATATGGTGAAACTGAACTGAGTTCAGACCATATAGCAATTTGGTTTGTAAGGCTGGATTTGAAGACATTTACATGTCTGAAAAATTCAAGTTTTCAAATTGATAGTAACATATTAGATAAGTGCTGACTTATATTAAATGAATATAAACCAATTCTAGAATATTTATTCAGTTCTGTCTGCATTTAGAAACACAAAGTCTGAATCAAAGAATAAAGGTATTTCTTTTATCTATGTTGTTTTATTTAGACCCTGTGTTTCTAACTATACTGTTGAAATATTCTGACATTTGTTTGTATTCACTTATTATATTTCAGTTGAAAGTAGCATTGTGCAATCATTACTTGTCATCCTAATAAATAACCAGGAAGCAGTCTTAACATAGTTTTTTTTTCATTTGTGGAAGTAGTTGGATGCTGCTATAATGTGAGATATAAAATGTTAGGATAGATAGCAATGATATATTACATCATCTTCTAAAAATAATTATATAATATTAATAGAAAGGTTATCTTAAAATGCATATACCATCATATGATTCATAAGTCAGATTTATAAGAGTCATTTTATGAAATTTGCAATGGATACCTTTTTTAATATGATGCTAATTTATTAATTACATAAACAATAGTGTACTTTTGTCTACATTTTTATGCTGTTATATGAATAATTAAATAGGTCATTGATGCCAACAGAATTGAAACTTATACTAATTGCAATCTTCATAAAGTGTTAAACTCACAGTTTCATAATGAAGATGTAAATTCTAATAATATTAATAACTCACAAATAAAGAATGACTATTAAATTTATTATACAGAATTAAGAATATATAAGAATATATTTGGCTTGAAAATATTATTGTGTTTTAAATTTAAGACTCATGATTTTGTAGTTAAGTGGAAATAAAAGGTGGTTGCTGGAATATCCTAAGATCGAGGTGCAATGCTCTCAGATACAAGGCTTTTCACTAATGAAGGCCATAAGCCAGAAACTATTCTGGGGATATTGGAAACAATTCTGGGGATATTGGATGAATAGGTACTAGATGGGGATTTTATGCACAAACCTTCTGACATCCATTGATTATTCTGGCTTGCACTGAGTTGCAATAATGTGTGGAGAGTTTTGCCTGTTTTAATTTTATATTTAGTAAGGAATTATTAAAGTTTACTTAGTCATTACATTAGTATCTAAATATCTTTGGAATTTGAAAAAATGATGCCTGTTATTAATAGCATAATAAATTAGATTTGTATTATAATCATAAAAATGATGTTATAAATTATGAAATTTAGGTCATATAAATTAGAACACTAGAATAGACAAAGTCTTCTGTTACATAGAAGGTATAATTATATTTTATGGGAAGCTCAATAAATTTTTTGATACTTTCATTTGAAAAAAAGAAAGAAAATATTTGATATAAAATGAAGTCTAGATGCTCAAAATAATTTTTGAAAAAGAAAGAAAAAAAATCAAGAATTACATATGGATAGTAAATATATAAATATCAGTTAAGATCCAAGGAATAGAAAATGAGAAAATTTCAAATTTAAAATGTCATATTAATGCCGAAGAATAAAATTTTAATGAGTAAGTATAATGAAAATTGATAGTGTATTAAAAAACCTGGAATTAACAAAGGAGATTGGTGCTTGTTCCCATCATTGGAAAGCCTAAAAGATTTAAATTATATTTAAAAATGAAAATAAAGAAAATGGAAATAAGCAGAAAGTAAAAGAAAATGTTCAGATCTGATCATTGGTAACATAAAGACTAATGTTAATGATGCTACAAACTCTTGAATTGAGAGAGAAAATTAATATATATATATAATTAAATAATGCATATTGCCAATACTAAACTTAATGTAATTATAAGGGACTTGAACTCATACTTTCAAACCCCCACAGCTATCCAATCCATTTTATGCAACTGATACACATGACCCTATAAATGTGATAAATGATCTCCAATAAACATATTTTGTGCTGTAGCAGCACTCATCAGTTGGTCTAGATCATTATCTCCAACACATATACACAATCACTACTCAGTTTATATTAAGATAGCAAATCTTCAAACGTTAATGAACAGGCTTTAATCTTCTCAACTCTCCAACTCTCAGCGGTCAATATTATACAATATATCAAGATTTATACTCTAACACTGATTTATTAATTACAATGAAATTGTCTCAATCCAGAGTACAAGATATTTTTTTAAAGAAAAGATCGATCCATTCTTCTCTCTTTACAGGCTGGCGTTTTTTTTTTTAAAGTTTTATCTTGTGTTTTGTATTGAGAGTATTTCATTTACTTAATAGATCAGTGTTGGAGTAATTGCTTACATTAATAAAATAATAATAAAAGTATAAAAGAATATATATATAGTTGAAAATTAAAATATCTTTCAAATATATATCTTGTACTTTGGATTGAAAGTACTTTATTTATTTAATAAACTAGTGTCAGAGTATTAATCTAGTTGTTATTATATAATATTAACTTCTAGGAAAAGTTTATATTTATATATTTTGTTATTTCATCAAATATTGACAAGCTGTAAATTGAAAAACTTTGCCAATGTCAATAAAATTAATAAAAAGCAAATGAAAATTAGCTTTAAAGAAGTAATTTGATCAAGTTAAGATCTTTATGCTTTCATTACAAAGTACTTTAGATTTGCTTAGACAAATAAATTTAGGTAAAAAAACAAGAATGTTAATCTAATTATATATATATCATTATCATTAAAACCAGTCAAAACTTAGATAATTCCAGCATCAATAACAATCAACAATTTCAGAGGGTTGGCAAGGCAACTTCCTTTTATAAAAATTCGACTTGTGATGTAATAAATAGCAAATTTGAAATTTCCCTCATTAATTCTTCCACTTTCTCTAGTTGTCCCCTCACTTTAATAGAAATTTGTGAAATTAAAATATATTTACATATTTCATTTTCAATTTTTGATGTATTGAATACCAAATAAAAATTTCTTCCACTAATTCTCTAGATCTCTCTAACTGTACTCTCATGCCAGTAGAATGTTTGATATATATTTACATATTATCTAAATTTATATTTGATGTATTGAATTCCAACTAAATTTTTTTCTGTCTTTACCTAAAACTATAATTCTCTCCATTTCTCTATCTGTTCAAGCACATTAGTAGAAAGTTTGATAAACAAAATATATTTACATAATGTTTACATGGCTGCAGAAAGGAGTTTTGCTATTAACTGAAAGGAGACCCTTTGATTCCTCTTGGAGGCCTTAAAGGAACTGAGCAGGGCAAATTCCTAATGTCCACTCCATACGTTCTTGTCGTTGCAGCTGTTATTACTTTGTGATTATTCATATAGTATACGAACATGGATGGGATGCTCACCAACATGCATTAGCCAGCGTGGTGAGTTTATTGGCTTTTTACCTCTGAGTTTAAGATCAAGAAACATCATGGCCTTTCTTCTCAGTGCCTGATAAGGCAGAATGAATGTTTGTGTAAATGATAAATATTTTCCCAATACATATATACAATTATGACAGACAAAAATAAAGCATGGCCCTTATTCCCAGGAGGCTGTAAAGTCACCAACCAAGGCAGCGGTTGGTGGCCGAAGGCGGAGGGTGCTAAGAATCCCCTGATTGCGGACCCAGGCTGCCATTTGATGACGACTTTTTATTTAGGTACTTACAACTGCAGATGACTTTCAAGTGAAGGAAGATTGCAAGAATTAGAAGAAGAACTCTCTTATATTAAATGGGACATTATTGGACTTTGTGAAGTTAGAAGGAAAGGTGAAGAGACAATTAATTTAAAAAGTGGACATATACTCTATTATAAAGGCACAAATATTGGAAATACAAGTGGAGTAGGATTCATTATAAATAAAAAGTGGAAGAACAATATTGTGGAGATTGATGGTGTATCAGACAGAGTGGCAAGATTAGTTATACAACTTAATAGCAGATACCAAATGCAGATAATTCAGGTTTATGCCCCAACAAGTTCTCATAGTGATGAAGTAGTAGAAGATTTTTATATGGATGTACAAAAGGCTTTTTATCAGAGTAAACACCATTTTAAAATTGTTATGGGAGACTTTATTGCTAGAATTGGTAAAAAAATGAAAGATGAAAGTGATGTGGGTAATTTTGGTTATGGTAATAGAAATGAGAGAGGACATAGACTTGTGGAGTTTGCAGAAAAAGAAAAACTTTATATTATGAATTCTTTTTTTGAGAAAAATGTTAAAAGGAAATGGACATGGAAGCATCCAAATGAAGGTGCAGCAGAATTGGATTATATTTTGAATAACAGGAAATACAAATTTCAAGATTGTAATGTTCTTAATAAATTTAACACAGGAAGTGATCATCGATTAGTAAGGTGTAAGATACGTGTTAATGTAAAACTAGAGAGACAAAAATTATTAAGAAAAACAATATTTACAGTTGATATTCCTAATCTTCAGAAACATTCTAATGAATTTAAATTAGAACTTACAAATAGGTTTCAAGTGTTAGGAGATTTTGAACATGATTCAGATTTGAATGAAATTAATATGAAAATAACTGATACACTTTTGAAAACTGCAACAAAGATAGCTGGTAGAAAGAAACAGCAATTGACCAATAAAATTTCTACTGAGACTAGAGAATTTATGAAGAAAAGAAGGAATATGAAGATATACAAAAATGATGCATTAAAAAGAATTGAATATCTCGAATTTTGTAAAATGGTGCGGAAAAGAGTTGAAAATGATATAAGAAAGTATAACTGTGAACTAGCAAGGAAAGCTGTAGAAGAAAATAAAAGTCTTAAGAATGTAAAACAACATTTTGGTATTGGTAGGAAATTTATATCTACAATAAGAAAAAAAGATGGAATTATTACTAAAAGGAGAGATGACATCATGAAATTGGTAGAAGATTTTTATCAAGAATTTTATAGTAATAAAGAACAAGTACCTCCTATATCTATTACATCTTCCAAATTGCCCAGAATTTTAAATGAAGAAGTGAGACATGCAATTAAATGTATGAAGAAAGGAAAGGCTCCAGTTAATGATGGAATTATAATTGATATATTAAAAGAAGCAGGTGAAGAAATACAAAAATTTTTAGCAAAGTTATATACCAAATGTCTAAATGATAAAGATGTACCGGATGATTGGAAGAATGCAGTAATAATATTAATATTTAAAAAAAGGTGATAAAGAAGATATTAGCAATTACAGACCTATCAGCCTTTTATCAGTTTTATATAAAATTTTTACCAAGATAATTACTACTCGTCTACAGAGAACATTGGATTTCCACCAAGCAAGAGAACAAGCCGGATTTAAAAGTGGTTTTAGTACAGTAGATCATATCCAGGTATTGAGAGAAGTTATAGAAAGAACAAATGAATATGAGTTGCCATTATGCTTAGGATTTGTAGATTATGAAAAGGCATTTGATTCTATAAACATTTCTTCAGTGATTAAAGCATTAGATCATCAAGGTATAGATCCAGGATATTGTCATATTTTTAAAGAATATTTATAAAAATGCAACAGCAACAATTAGATTACATAATGACACTAGGAAAGTCAACATTGAGAAAGGTGTAAGACAAGGTGACTCCATATCTCCAAAACTTTTTACAGCAGTGCTGCATGAAGTATTTTGTGGATTAAAATGGGAAACTAAAGGAGTGAAAGTAAATGGTGATTATTTAAGTCATTTAGATTTCGCAGATGATGTAGTTGTTTTTGCAAATAATGCTTCAGATCTGCAGGAAATGTTGCAGGAATTATCAGATGAAAGTAGGAAAGTAGGACTAAAGATAAATGTTAAAAAGACTAAAGTAATGTTTAATCGATTTGCTCAAAATATGAAAATAAAGATTGATTATGATGAATTAGAAGAAGTTAACAGTTACAAATACCTTGGTCAGATTATTAATACAGATGGAAACATAATGGAGGAAATTAATCATAGAATTAAACTTGGTTGGAGTGCTTTTGGTAGAAGTAACTTGATACTAAAAGGAAATATGCCTATGTGTTTGAAAAGGAAGGTTTTTAACAAATGTGTTTAACCAGTTCTTACTTATGGATCTGAGACTTGGACACTTAATAAAAGAGCAATTCAGAGACTTCAGACCACTGAAAGAAATATGGAGAGATGTATGTTGGGAGTAACAAGAAGAGATTGTAAACGCAATGTATGGGTAAGAGAACAAACAGGTGTTACTGACCTCATTGAAAAAATTAAAAGATTGAAGTGGAGTTGGGCTGGACATATTGTTAGAAAAGATGATAATAGATGGACAATTGACATTTTAAACTTGATTCCAAGAGATTGTAAAAGACCCAGAAAGAGACCACATGTGAGATGGATGGATGAAATAAGAAAGTGTGCAGGGGTGATGTGGAAAAGAGAAGCTAAAGATCGGAGAAGATGGATTAAACTTGGAGAGACCTTCATCCTGCAGTGGATTGATAATGGTTGATAATGATGATGATGAATGTTTACATGAAATAATTATCAACAGCAGTATAACAAGAAATATAACTTTTATTAAATACACCTGGGTCTCTTTTTACATGGACTTATTTAACACAATTTTGAAGTTACGTGATTCATGTTTCAACGGAAGTCGACCTCCGAAAATGCGCTACGTTAAATAATAAATTTCGCGCACTTACGTTATCTTGAAAGTAATAGCACATTATTGGAATTCGACTTTCATCTTAGTAATTTCAATATTTTCAGTGCTTTATAATAGTAATATTTTATGCAATAATGAAATTAAAATCATTATTTCCACATTTTATGTATACCCACATTAAATTTTACAAGATTATAATGTAAATTTGTTCAAACATTGTGCATGTTAATTTTGCATTTTAAATCACATTCTGTTTTTGCTTTTTAAAAAAAGAACGTAATCAATTATTATTTTCTTATTAATGACACTAATCATTAACGTGCTCTTAAATTCCAATGAGAGATAAATTGTGTGTCTGGATATCACAAGCTTCATAAACAATTAATAAAATCATTGTCTCAAAGTTTAATTACTAATTACATTGTCATGAGAAAATCATTAACACAACATGAGAGTGAAGTTGGTGCTAGTTGTATTTCCTCTTGAAAAGAATTTGATTTTTTACCAGTTTGCAAACGAACTTGTTTATCGATAATAATTAAAACGTGTATAAAAAAATGTAAATTACTGTATAGTAAATTATGCATAAAAATATATTATTTTGAATAAAATTAAATATTATAGTTAAAAAAAGTTTGTCTTGTATCAATTTTTTTCAAATTTAAAATTTTTTTTTAGTCATATTTTATTTCCTTATTTTTTTGCGTGCGAATTTTAAAGTAATTTTATGTTGGTGCTTTGCTTTTACACGAATTTTGAAAAATCACAGACTGCATCCCCCCCTTTTTCAATGTAAGTTACATCTATTTTTGTGCGGTTTTGTTTGCGTGTGTTTTCTGAGGAACCTATCTTTCACGTAAAATGAGACCAAGGTGTACAACAAATAATAATTTTGAAATAAAATATATGACTATGAAATTTTAACTTTGTAGTATTTTCAAGTGAGAAATTAAATATATAGTCCAAATGTAATTTAAGCAATTTAAAATACATTTACACAATAAAATTTTACTCAGATTATCATAAACTATAATTTCATTTCTCTAATGTGTATTTCAATATGGAGGTCACAATGTTTTTTAATTTCTGTAATCTTTTACAGAGTGTAGCTATCTTCTTGTGTTTTTATGATGCCATTAGAAAATGGGTGCTATATTGATGGGCTTTTCATATTGCAAATTACCAAAGTTTTTTTAAAAAATTAAGTACCATAAAACAAAGATTTATACCTATAAGTCATGCGATAAGTGAAAGAAGAAAATAAGCAAGATTTATTAATATTGGTGGAAAAACTGTTGAGTTACAAACAAAAATCAAACAATTTCACATTTATATAGTATTATAAATAAAATAATAATTAGAAAATAATAAATTCTTACAATAGCTATATAAATATCAAATTTTTTCTTTCAACTTTATTGAGGAAATATACAATGGTTACATTAGTTTTACATATTGTTACTATGGATTATACAGGTTATTACATGCATGTGTTATAAAGTTCTGTGGTGTTGTGTTCAGGAGTAATCTTAGAGCACTTCTTCACTGGGTAGATCAACTAGGGCCCATGTGTTTTCTGCAATGCCAAGGTAGGCTGTGGAAAAATCAGTTTTGTGAATTTTATTCAGCATTTGATATAAGGATGTCTCAATGTTCAGGTATTCAGACTTGCTTATGACCAGCTTACATCAAAGAGACCAGATTGTAAAGTTCACAAAGGTTGCCAGTCTAAGCTGTGCATAAGTTCCTTGATCTATCACATTGGTTAGAGACAAAGAGTTGTGGGTTTGGTTCTTGAATCGGTTCTGTAATCCTGATTGGAGCTTTTGTAGACCTGGGCAGTTTGTTAGCGTGTGATTGGTGGTTTCATCTTTCTCTCTGGCAGGGTGCGCATGTGCTTGCTAGATTTTTGAAGCTTCTCTTATAGTAGAGAAGGGCATTTGTGGGAAGGGCTTCCAGATTTACTTTAATGAGGAAGTCAACATACTTTGGGGGAAGGTGCCAGTGTTTTGTTAGTTTGATGAGTCTTTGGTTGGAAGTATGGAGGTAGGCAGAGATAGTGGAACTCTTGTGGTGTGTAATATTGAAGATCTTCCAATATGTGAGTTTGCATGTGAATAGGCTTGCATTGGCTGAAAGTTGGTTCAAGATTAGAGTCACTGATTGTCGAAGCCAGTTGTTTTGTTTAGAGGGTGGTGGCCTATCTGTGGACTCGACAGGTATTGGGCATTCAATGGTATCATTGTCCTTAAAAAGTCTGTGAAGCACATTGTGGGTTCTTTGTAGGTTGATTGTTTCAATGGAGTGGAGTGAGATACCATTCTCTCTCCTGGGGCGATGCATTGTCTTGATACTGATGGCTACAACTTTTCCTCCCCAGCAAAGTTTGGTACATGCAGAGTTTATTTTATTTATGAATTCTTTGGTGGGGTTGAATCCAGAAAGGAAGTATGTTATTTTGGGAAGCAGGATGGCATTTAGTAATGCGACCTTTCCAAAGGGGGACAAGTAAATTTTTGATATTGATGCTATTGTGGGTTTTTTTTTTCAGCAGTGAGTTTTGGATGTCCTGTTTTATGAGTGAGTAAGACTTTGCTACAGGGAATCCCAAGAACTTCTGTGGTTGGGCATTGAACATGACTAGAATTTGTTTTCCTGTGAGTAATGACCATATTGCTGACTTCTCACTGTTGAATGTGAGGCCATGCATTGTTGTGTAACTGTCAAGTATGTTTACTAGATTGTTAAGGTGATCAATGGAGGGAAGAAAGATGACAACATCGTCCACGTAGGAAATGTGTTTTATGTTTTCATTGATGTAATCTACTTGGATGCCTGGAAGTGTGTTTTCTATTTGGAGTAGGAGAGGGTTTATGTAAGCTGTGGATAACAGCATGCTTAGTGGGGGTCCCTGTGGGATGGATAAACTTGGTTTGAATCCCAGAGCTATGTGTCCATCTAGCGTGAGGAAAATTTCTCAGTTGTTTAAAAGGTTTTCTGTGATTTGTAGAAGAGGTTGAGGTACTTGGTATTGTTCAAGTGTTTTAATTAGCACATCAATGCATACAGAGTCGAATTTCCCTGCAATGTTGAGTTGAATGGCAACTGGCTTGGACCTTCTTTTTGTGTGCATTTGGTCTATTACTAGACGGAAGCGGCTTATTGCATCTGATGTGGTTGCACCCTTCTTGGCGAACTGGTATTTTGAGAAGTGCTTGAGGACATTGCCTTGCATTTTGTCTTTGATTATAGACTCAATTATCTTGATCATGAGTGGGATCATTGAGATAGGCCTTAGGTTTTGTAGTTCAGTTGCGGCATCACTCTTTTTAAGTAGTGGCACCATTGCGATGGGATATAGAAAATCAAGATGGCAAGTCTCACTGCTGAGTAGATCAATCATTTCCTTGATGTTTGGGATGGTGTATTTGCTCAGGTGGAGTATAATAAACTTCAGGATGCCATGTAGGCCAGGATGTATTTTGTCTGGCATCACGTTTAATTTTTTTGGATTGTAGCATGGGTAATGTCATGAGAGTTGTCTGGATTTATTTTGAAAGTTCTTCTGTCACTGGGTGTGATGTTGTTTTGAAACTTTTTTTTTAAATGTTCTTGGAGTTTACCTAGCATTGCAGGTCCAATGTATCGTTCACCATCAATGGTGATGTCACTTGGGCCTTTTCTATTCTTTCCTAATCCCAAGGCCCATCTGATGTATCCTCTGGTCCAGCAGTGTTGATGTACCAGGTAGCTCTAGGCTCTTTTTGTTGCTATGTGTTCTGCTAGAATCTTTTGGGTGGTCCTATATTTAGTCTTTAGTTGTAAGATTGTTTTTATGTTTTGTCCTTCCAGTGTTAGGTGCTTGAGGGTATCTGCAATGTTGTCTAAGCTGTTTAAAAGTTTCAAGGGTCCTGGTCTTCGGAAGGAGTAGGTGGTTATTAGTTTCTGTAGTGTTTTTGTGAATAGAGGCCATGCCTCTGTGATTGGCCTGGAGAGTAGGTTTGTTCGATGGAATTGTATGTAGGCTTCTGAGAACAGGCAGGCTGGTGTAGTTTCCCTGGTTATGAGTCTTATTGTTCTTTGGTAGTTGTTTGGGTCTGGGGAGCTGGAGGAAAACTGGAGTTTTATCTCTTGTAACAGGTGGTCTGAAAAAAACCACTGGCCAGAGTCTGGCTTGAGTGGTAGGCAGTAATTTTGGTGAAAAAAAGGTTAAGTTGATGAGGGACTTATATTTAGTTGTGTAGAATGAAAATGTTGTCTCAGGGAGCAGGTTTCGTGCTCTCATTAGCTTTAGACTGATCAATGGGAGGTAATCAGACTGGAAGGTTTCATAGGAGTGTTTGAAGTCTTCTATCAGGATGGAAGGAAATGGGTTGGTTCGAAGTGTCACATTTATTGTGTGAATAATTCTGCGGATGTTGTCAGGAGCCTTTGTCATGTATATGTTGCATTGTTGTAGTGAAGGATGGCTATGAGACAGTGGTTGTTTATGTATAGTATTTTGAAGAAGGTTATGGGAGATAATTTGTTAATTAGTATGGCCACTCCAGATCCTGGTGTTTGGGCTATGGAGTAGTGAAAGTAGCCCAGTGAGTTTAGTTTCATGATGTGTGGGCCAGACTGTATGTGTAGTTTTGTTTCAGAGAGAGAGAATATCTAGTTGATATTTAATAAACCATCTGTGAAGTGCTTCAAATCTTTCTTTGGAGTTTAAGTCTCTGATATTTACTGCTGTGATTGTAATAGTCATGGTGTGGTGAGTATTTTAAGTGAAGGTATCTTCTGGGATGGTGTCTTCTGGTAGGGATTTTTCTGAGGGGCTGTTCTCTGACTCAGAAAATGAGATAAGGAGTATTTCATTTTCTGTGGTTGTCGGCACGGGGTCTTCAGTTGGTCTGAAAATTGGTAGAGTCTCTTCTTCTGTGGTTGTCAACAAAGGGTCTTCGGGTGGTCTGACTTTTGGTAGAGTCTCATCTTTGGTGATTGTCAGCATAGGGTTTCCAGATTGTTTGAATTTTGGTAGAGTCTCATCTTCCCTTGATTGAATTTCTCGTCTTTTGTCTGATGGTTTATGTGATTCCTGTGATCTGGTAGTTTTTGTTCTGAGGGCTGCTTGGACTGGGTCTGAGGTACTGAAGTCATCAGTTGATTTTTCTTGTGTGCTAGAATTATTATGTCTTGATCTTTTGCGGTTGCGTGGCTTGGAGGGTTTAGTAGATGTTTTGGTGGTTCCCTCATCTGGTTTCTGATGATGACCGCTATCTAGTGAGCTTTGAGTCCTCTTCCAGTCTGTGGTGGATTAGGGATTTGCCAGTATCTGGGATGCTTGTGTGGCTATGGTTTGATCCCATTGGGGTGTGTATGGACTGATGTGTGTTTTCGGTTTCTGTTTGTGGTTTTGGATAGGTTTTAATTGGGTGTGTAGAATCAGTGGGGTCTTCGATGGTGCTGTTGTGATTTTTTGGATTTGCCTGACTGCTTATGTCACTTCTATTAAGGGGACACACCTTCATTATGTGTCCTCTGTTCCGACAGTTGAAGCACAATGGGGGTATATCCTGGAAGCTGATAAGGATTGTAGCCTTGTTGTTGCTGACTGTTGCTGGTAGTGTAAGTGGCTGGATTCCTGTCTTGAGGACTAGATGGAAGACTGCAGTGTTGGTAAATACCATTGTTTCTACTCTTGATTCTTGGATGTGTTTAAAGCCTTTAACAGTACCATAATTGGCAAGGGCCTGTTGTAAGTGGGACTCTTCAAAGTTGACAGTACAGTTACTCACTCTGCCCTGAAGAATCTGTGGATGGTTCATGTTAATGTGGACCAGGTATTTGTTGTCTAACTGTTTGAATTTAGTTTCAAAGAGTTGCTTTCCTGATAGGTCTTTGAATTGAATTGCAATATACCTTTTATTTGTGTGGAACAGTATTTTATAAACTGGTGACCAGAACTTGGGGTCAGTGAGTAGATCATAGAGTGAGAGTATTGGGAATTTGTATAAGGAGCAGTTGATATCTGTTATTGTTAGGATACTTGTACATTCATTGGTATACTCTGTGAAGGAGCGAAAGAGAAAATTTGGTATGGTTCTATTAAAGCATTCTGTTACTGAAGATTGGTAGTCTATGTTAACTGGTTGTTGCAAGTCATCATGTTCATTTTGTTCTTGTTTCCCATCTCTTAATTGGATGAATTTATTGTATGGGTCTTCTGTAGTTTGTGTGTTGATTGCTTGAGTTTTGGCTTGGGTTGATTGCCTAGTGGCTATCCTAAGGCTATTAGCATATGAGAATTGGGGATGGAGTTGTGAGGATATTGCATGGTAATGTTCTGAGTTGTTAGCATTGTTTTACTGTGCTGGTTCTGGGCGGCTGTTGGTGTGTTGGGTTGTGAATCTGGAACTGCGTTGAAGTTTTGGAAAAGAATCATTGTTGTTTTCCAATGTTGTGTCATTTTCTTCACTGTTGAAACTGAAAACTGATTTTCTTTGCTGTTTGGAAATTTCATTTTGTGTTGTTTGTTTTGGTTTCTGGAACTTTGGTTTATTGGTGGTGTTGCTGCTTGTTGATTTTCTTGGGACGTCGGTGTTAGTTGGTGTTGTCTTTTGGATTGGGGCGTTTGTTTTTATTTGATTGAAGTTTAAGTTTGTTTTTCCATTGCTATTAGTATTGGTTGTTAGTGCAGTTTTCAGCTTTGTTTTTGAATCTTTACTTGTTTGTTTTTGAGGTTGGAAAGGTGAGTTCAAACTGGCTTTATGTGCAGTTAAATTAACTGGAGAATTCGAATAAAGTGGTGTATTCGACTGTGCTGGATGATTTAATTGTGTCCCCCCCTAAGTTGGAATACGTAAATAAATCGCTAGAGTTAAAATTTAAGTCATTTTTTGTGTTATGAGGGCGATCTAGTGTGGCTTCCGGTTTAGTTTTTGATTTGTAACTTTTTTGTTTTTCGTGCTGGGAGTCTGATTTTTGTCGGGTATTATAGCAGGTGGAATTCTCTGTCAAAGCAGTATAACCTTCTGTCTCTGACTGTGGAATCACTCAACTGGTCTCTGTGAACTTAGTGTATGTGGATTTGTCTCTAGTGATAGAATTTACATCTTTTTCCGTGTTATGAGTGTGAACGTGTGTAGCTTCCGGTTTGGTTTTTTGACTATAACTTTTTTGTTTTTCAAGTTGGAAGTCTAGTTTTGGGACAAGATTATAGCTGTTGAAATTATCTATGGTATTTATATAACTTTTTTCCTTCGACTGTGTGGGATCATAACGCAATGCTTCAGCAAACTTTAGATATGTGAGTTCATCACCAACGGCAAGATTGCGGTTGATATTTTCGTTATAAATATTATATTTCTGAGATTCCTGTTCAGTTTTTGAGGCATAACTTTTTTGTTTTTGACTCTGGAGATCTTTTTTTTGGATTAAAGGTAGAAAAATTCTATATAAAATCATTGTCATCAGAAGTTTGGGATTGATCGGAAATATTATTTTCAGACCCCTCAAAATCTGTTTCTAGTTCACATTTTCTATTTGTTTTCTCAGTAGATTTTTCCCTTGAAGGATTTTTCCTTTTTTCGGTCAAAGGAAGAGTTATTTCTTTTGGTTTGTCCTGACATATGAATTTAGGGATTTTTAGAGTTGTTTTCACTTTTTAAAGGTAGTCCCTCTTCCCTTTTAGAGGCTATGACTGAATTTGCTGAGGTGGCAGTTTTTTTTTGGGGGAGCCATGTTTGTTTTGACAGTGATTGTTTAACTTAGTAATAATTAACAATTATATATGGATTTAAATGTTGTTGTTTTTTTTTAATAATAAAAAGATATTTACAATATTTCCTGTGTGGTTATTTCTCCTCAATAAATGGTATAGAAGCATCTAAGTCACAGTCAAAGTAGCTACCATGCAAGGGTGAACTTGCCTAAAAGCTGCCACTAGAGGGCGACTAATATCAAATTTTTTATACACATAAAAAGCCTTTTTCAGCATCTGGTTTGGTGCCCTTTTCAAATGTTAATTAACAAACTATTTAACGTAATAAATTATTAACGAACTATTTAATGTAATAAATTATTAATATTTGAAAAGAGCACCAATTCAGGTGCTGAAAAATGCTTTTTATGTGTATAAAAAATTTGATATTTTTATAGCTGTTGTAAGAATTTATTATTTTCTGATTATTACTTTATGGAAGAACAGCTTTAAGATATTTATTTTTTTACAATTTGAGTATTATAGATATAGGTAAAGATAGTAACAATACAATTGGTTATAAGTATCATTAGTTTATGATTTTAATTCCATTGCAAGTGAAATCATTCATATTGCAAAGTCACATTGTCACCAAATTTATCTTATAAAAAAATATAAATCGATTTATGAATGCATATATGTACATACATGTGCATGCATGTACATATAATATGTAATATCTTTGTTTTTTGGATTTAATAAATTCATAAACTATTTTATAAAGGAATGTATTATGTAAAACAGTGGTGGCAAACCTTTTTATGTAAGTGTGTCATAAAATTTTCAAAAAAATATTTATTGAATGATTGGCATGCCATATAGTTATTAAATCAAAATATAAACAACTTAATTATTGAGTTTATTAAAAGTTAATAATAATAATAATAATAATAATAATAATAATAATAATAATAATAATAATAATAATAATAATAATAATAATAATAATAATAATAATAATAATAATAATAATAATAATAATAATAATAATAATAATAATAATAATAATAATAATAATAATAATAATAATAATAATAATAATAATAATAATAATAATAATAATAATAATAATAATAATAATAATAATAATAATAATAATACAAAATTTCTAAGTAGCTAAATACAAGTGAATGATATTTATTTAGAAGAGCACAAGGTGAATAAAATATAACAATAAAAAATTAATTGTAATCAAAACAATTTTTTTTAAAAATATAATAGATATTATTTAATGAGATTTTTGCTGTTGTACATTGGATGCCAAATATTTTATATATGGTTTATATTTTGTCATTTTTAATAATATATATGCTGAACTAGATTCCTTTGTCATTCTATTTCTCAAGCTGAGTTTAATTAAATTTGTTTCTGAAAACAATGATTCACATGCATATGTAGAAGAAGAAAATGGTAATATAATGGTCGCTAATTTTTTTAAACAATTAAATGTTTTAGGAATAGCATTCTAGGCAGTCAAAAGTTCCTCTTCAGCATTCTTTTTACATGTATCCAATAATCAACCATATTCCATTATTTCTAACGCACTCCTCAAATCAACAAATTTCTGTTTCCAGATAGAACTGGATTAAAAATCGACTGATTGCATTTTCATATCTTTCAAATTAAGCCATTCAGAATGTCTAATTTGACACTATCCATTGATGGTATGTCTGGATATAAAATAAATTTTTGATATTTCTGAAAACTGTTTGAACTGTATAAATGTTAAAGAAAATTCATCTCTATTGATTGAATAACAGCACAAAAGTCTTGCATCAATTTTACTTGATCTGGTTTCTCATGAGATTCTAAATCAGTCAAGAACATTTTTAGATTTGGAAAATATTCAAAGGTGTAAAAAATAATATTACAGTTGAAAATTTGTAATTTAACTTCAAATGCTTTAATCAAATCAAACATGACAACAATTGTCTTTCACCATGCAGTTTCACATTTAATTCATTTAGATGTGGACACATATCAATAGAAAACATTAATTTTGAAAGCCATTTAACATTCATTAATTCATTATATTTTTCAACGATTTTCTCATTATAGTCCATTTTTTTTAAAACACTCAATGAATCTTTGAAGAACTTTTCCTCAACTTAACCATGAACATTGTTGTACATAAGTAAACCATAGTATACTGAGTTTATCTCATTCAATGTGTAGACATAAATTTGGTTAAATTAGTCACAATGTTCATAATATCATCCAGTAGCTTAAAGCTGGACTTTATGCATAAAACCTACTGATGTATAATGCAGTGAAAACTCCAAATTGAATGTCCAATATGGCTGGTAAATAAAATGAGAAAACTATTTTATTTTCCAATCATAAGCATCAATTGTAGTTACTGATACAATTTGGCAACATCTATGTTGCAAATATCTATTCCTTTTGTTGTTGTTACTAATGAAATTAAACTGATCAATTCTTTTTTGATACTATTCCCAACACAATAATGAATAAAAATAGCAAAACAAGTTGATCCATTTATGTCTTTACTTTCATCAAGACAAAGAGAAAATAAACTAGAAGATTTTATATCTCTTTTTTTGTTGGTAAGTTATGTTGTTAGCCATTTTCAGGATTCTTTCATTAACTGTATTTCTGGCCAATGATAAATCTTTTATGCTCTGAATAATTTTTGCTTTGTTTTCAAAATCTTCAAAAAGAATTGGTGCACATATCATCCAAGCTTTTTTTTTATATATATTCTCCATTATTAAAAGGTTTCCCATGTTTGGCCATTGCATTTGAAATAGAAAAACTATCAGCAGTTATATTTGAATGATTTTCGATAAATTTTATTATAGATGTTGATCGAATATTTATATTTTTAAATTCTTGGGCAATATATTCTTTTTCTTCAACTTTACTTTTTTGACAGAGCGATTTATGATTGGTCTCACAATGACATTTTACTAATGATGTTCTCAATACAACTGTTCTAAATATAAAAACATACTACCTGGTACCTTTGTTAATCATTCCATAGTCATCAGTTCACCAATTTTGAAATTCTCTACTGTTTGATAATTTTTGTTTTTTTATTTTCACTAGTCATATTAATAAAATGGTAACAAATTTATTTAAAAGTAAATTTAAATGAGCTTTAATAATTTTATATATAAATGATTTATCATTTCACTTTTACAGCAAAACTTCAAGCAAAAAAAAAAAAAAAAAAAATTTAATGGCATTGATTATTCATTTTATAAATAATCTTTTGTTTGCGACTTTGATTCCTTTAAAAAATGAATGAGGTCAACATGTTTAGGTGAAAAAAGGTTAGGACAGAAAACCAGTTGAATGTTTATACTTTAGATTTAAAAACCTTCAAAGAGTTATACAATATTTTACTGAATTTACTTTTTTTTTCTTTTTTTTTTCATATGTCATAGCATCGGCCGGGACGTGAACCCACAACCGTCTGCAACCAACTTCTTGCTTGCATGGCGGTTGCGATACCTCTCGGCTAACAACGCAAGACTTTCTAGTTTTATTGAAATCATTTGACAGGTTTATAAAAAATGATACCACAGTACCACTTTATTTGACTTAAAATATTATAATTTATTGCTTCTAATCAGAGTTCAATTATAAATTGAATTCTAATATAATATTATGTTTATTTATTTTACTTTTAGTTTATAGTGAATTTTTATTAGTACAGATTTTAGCAACAAAAAAAAATATTGAAGAATATTATGATATATAAATAGTTTGTGTGCCAGTAAAAAAATTGAACGTGCCATCTCTGGCACATGCCATAGGTTTGCCATCACTGATGTAAAATAAAAACTATATTGTAAGGAGGAGGAGGATAATTGATTTATTTAAGTTTTATATAATACTGAAATACTAGTATAATGAGTATAATGTATATATTTAACCTAGATGCAATTAAAAGAGATCTAAACCCACATTTTCAAGCTTCATACAGTCATTGACTATATCCAATATAACCGATACATATGATCACATATATGTGAAAAAGATAAATAACCTCCAATATACATGTTTCATGCCAAACCAGCACTCACCAGAAATACATATATTGGAGATCATTAATCTTTATATGGTCACAAGTATCGGTTATATTGGATAGAGAGGATGACTGTAGGGAATTGAAAGTCTGGTTCAGATCCCCTTTAATTGTGCATATTTCTTGTTTTTTATATTAAAAACAAGAAATAAAATGCACTGTATTTTATAACTTTTCAAAATTGCCTTCTGGAAAAGGGGTAATCTAAATATTTATTGCAAATTATATGGAATTAAAATGAAATAGGTTACAAAAAAAAATGTCAAAGTTTAGTTAGGATTTTTTATTCCATCTCTTTCTTACCAGTTACTGCAAATGAAAACTAATTTATAATTATCTCAACTATCTGAATGTGGGAAGAGACACATTTTGTATAATTAAATCTGATTTTCAAATTTCAGATAAAGATGTTTTGTATAACATTCCAATATAAATTATTAAAGAATTAATTAGTTTGTCCAATGTGATAAACATGTTTATCAAGATTACAAAAATAATTATCATTAAAAATTTAGGATGATGGGAGATAGTGTTCTCACTATGACATAAAAGTATAAATACATCTGAAAAATAACAGTAGTGTTTAGACTTGAAAAAGAAAAGTCACCAGGCTAAACTGATTCTGGGAAGAGAGGTGAAAATGATGTTAAAGAAAAAGAGCCATTTTATGACCAAGAAAGCAAAAAAGTTAAAAGTCTGTAACTAATCAAAGAATAAGTCTGACATAGCTATTGATATAACTTTATTTCTAATAAAAAAGAAAAACCACTAGCTAAAATACTTTTCTAAAGAGTTGTAGAATAGATTTACATTACACATTGATTAACAGTATTTTTCAATGTTATATCTAATATAGCAGTCAAAATAGTATTTGCTACCAGAAGAATACATATGATGTGCAGCTAAAAGCCCAGTAACTCATCAATAAAAAGTAAGTCAAGCATTGGTAGCTGAGAGGTCAGTGTAGCTGTGTTGCAAGCAATTGCTTGCAGACAGTTGTTGGGGATTCGCTTTGCTTTGACATAAGAAAAAAAATCTAAGACTGTTATTTTATCAAGATATGAATGCTGATCAGGAATATGATACAACTTTTGCCTGTTTATGAGAAGAAAACCATGTCACAAGAAAACAAGAGAGAACGATCATAAGACCTACCATATATAGTGAGAGTCATTTCTATTGTATACAATCATTGATGCCCAAAGAAAATAATTAAAATAAAAATTGAATTTATAAATACTATTATCAAAGATGTATAAAAAAATATAAAAATTATGCTTATGATATCTACAAAAATTATGGTTAAAAACATTTTATTAATTGCAAAAACAAAAACTTTTGTATTCAAATATAAGGTCTTAGTATTAGTATTTCTGTATTTAATATTTGTTAATTTGAATTAAATGAGAAGCACTAGGAGTGCTAAATAAGAAAGTTTGCATAAAAATTTATTATAGTCTTATGCTAAGCCATTTTGAATATCTTGATTGATATCATATTCAATATTTTTTTTATTGTATAATTTGTAGATGTAAATTATTATTTTATTAACAAATTTAGTCATTTTTCTGTGTGAACTCACTCTAAGCATATATCATTAATATACCACTAAATCTGAGAAGTTATGCAAATCCCATGGAAGACATGCTAAGATAACAAAAGTATGTCAAGATGATAATAATAAGAGATAATTCCTCCATAATTGTTCTTTCAAAAAAAGAACCTCCTAAGCTAATTTAAATCAGACCTAAAATAAATAAATAAATGTTCATAGGGAGTGTTAATATCATTTAAATCATTATTGCTACAGTATTTTGTTATACTTGATGTAAACCATTACATTTTGATGTCCTATGCATTATAGGTTGATGTAATACTATTACAACATGTATATGCATTGACATTTTATCTGAGATTTAAATAAAAATGAAAAGTGATAAAAATGATCATCATTCATTAATTGGCACATTTGGTAATGATTTCTCAATAATTGTTTTTATATAAAAGAATATTCTGGAAGAATATTTACTTTGCAAGTAGTTATTTGAAAACTGTATTTGATTTTGCATAAAGCTAGACTGTTCACAGATTTAAATTTGATAATAACAGTCAAAGGTTACTAATGCCTGAAATCTTCAGTTTATTGTCAAAGCAACTTTCTGGGATTAAAAATGTAACCCTTTTATATATAGAAGTTGTTTTGATAACAGATTGAAGATTCCAGATATAGATAAGGATGGGCTATTACTATGTCATACACACATGTGTGTGCGCGCGCACACACACATATATATAAATTACCACTATCACATAGAATTCATTAATTTTAAAAATGCTATCCTATGAAACAAATATAGATTCTGCATTAACAGCATAAGCACAAAATTATTATGCATTTTACCTGTACTGTTGATTCAGGTTTTATGTTGTTTCACAGGGTAGCACTCCTGAAGTTAATGTAACAATATGTGATAGCAATAATTTAAATTTCAGATTATGAATGCAACTTATTCTATTTCCTATATGTATAAATTAAAACTTGGAATATAAGTAAGCAATCAGATTCAAAATAAGCAGTAGTTTATAAAATAGCAAATTTTCATCCATGAGATAAGTTATTCTTAGTGCACAAGCCAAAAGTTGAACATCTGATGATCATATAATTATAATATGACCATCATATATAATATTTTAAATATGAGTTGTTTTATTTTAAAACGTGAATAAATTCTAAGACTATCAGAAATATATATAATGTTTAAATGAGTGATATTAAAAATACCATCAACCATATCTTATATTTAAAAATCCTATATGTAATATGAATGCATCACATTATAAAAATATATATATATCTAATAATTATTTTTGCATATAGAAGATATGTAACCAAACATATTCGAACATTTACACTGCATTCCAAAATTTTGCTTTAATATAAAATTGAAACATTGGCCTGTGTAAAAATTCACTTTTGAAAATAAATAAGTCACATTTGCAATATATAACTGTAAAGTTGGATAGTCCTGATATGTAAATTACATATTCAAATCTTGGATTTATCTGTTGAGAATAGGTTGATTCCTACATGCATAATAAGTGAGAGTTGATTTCAATTTATACACCAGAGGAAAGGTTGCGATCTTATAAATAAGAAAAATTGAAAAATCACTAGTCATGAATTTTTTCTTAAATATGTGTTAAAAGTTACTATTACATATGCTTTTTTGCAATATAATGTATTCACTTTTAATATAAAATTTTAAAATAAGAAGTACTGTATCTCCATGCCATATAGTTTGTTAAATATTATACCATTCATTTAACAATGTTACATATTTGTTAAAGTCTAAGAATGTTTACAATAGATAGATAAAGAGTGAATGGTTGTTCTGGTGTGGAAGTCTAATATTTACATTTTTGGTTTATTGACTAGGTTAGTTTGATATGCAAAATACATTTAAAACACCTGAGGGCTGATCTGATTTTTATTACATTGGACAAAAGTATATAACTTTTATGGAAACAAAATTAAAGGATATTAAATTAAAAAGTATCAAATAATATAAAACAGAATCACAAAGATAAATTTTTAATTTCAGTGTGTATGTTATAATTAAATCAAAGGAGATATCTATGCAGACTTATTGAAATTGTTTTAGAATGTAATTACAAAAGGATAGTTAATTGCTACTAATTTTAATAATCTTATAAATAGACAACAAATTATCATATATATATTATAACGATCAAAAAGAAAGTGAAGATCGAATCTAACCACAATCTGCACTACAGGGGCGCCATCTAGGCATTTGAACCCTAGAAAAATTTATAAAGTAGGCAGATATGCACTGTTAAGATCCCACTTTATTTAAATATTCAGATCATTAGCCCAAGTCACTAGCTCAGTGGAACAGCAGATATTATAAAATATAACTTTATATCTTAAATATAAAAAATAAAAGCCACTGCCAGAAATTAACACATAAAAATATTTATTTACGCACATATAAAATCATTCTAATTTGAGGAATAAGTTTAACATTTTAGATTTTTATATTAATCTTCAATTTTACATTTAAATAGATTGCCATAATGAATTTAATATTTATTTAGTGAGTCGAGTATGAATAGACTATATAGATTGTATTTGAAAAGAAAAATGTTCTATCCCTTATTTAACTTTAGGCCAAAAAGTTCGCAGTCAAACTGGTGCCAACCCATCTGATACATTTATGTATTCAATGTAGCATGAAAATACGACAACACAAAATACTATACTGTCAGGAATGTACATCTGAACAGTAAGTAGAGTTAGAGAAGACATTGTCTCTCCACCAACAGGAATGCTACATCTGTTGGCAAGTAGAACAATAAACAAAAAAACTCCATAGAATGGACTGCGGTCCTTTGCCGACTTATAAACCCATCCATAGGCAAACAGAAGGTATGTTGTGTATGTGTGCAATCCTGCCTGTAGCAGATCTCATATTACATCTACTAATTACACAAATATATCCAATCCATTGAGCTAATTCAACTACAAAACGAATAACCTAAGATTACCCTCCCTTAAACTATATATAACTTTACAAATCTATACAGCCATTCTTGCCCGACTTAAATTTAACATTTGTTATGTTCGCACAGATGAATTTTATAAAATGTTTTAAAATGTTGAGTATAGATCGGCTGCACAGATTCCACAGTTAAAAACATTCCAAAATAAACATAACCGATCAAAATATAAAGTCATCGATAATGTCAATTGCATAGAGAATACAAAAAAACCCAATAGCATTCATCATAAGATGCCACAGTGACATGATGACTTATATATTCCAATCGACTATGAAACAGCAACATAATTAATTGCTAATGAATCTATGCAACGTCTATACCCAACTTTAAATTTCATGCATTTAAATAATTTATACGATAAGTATTAATACAAATAAAAAATAGTAAAATGGAAATGATGTTTATCAATGCAAAACATATAAATTTAAACATTTTCAATTGATTTTAAACTTAAAAGTCAGATAGAAGTTCATAAGCTTGAATGAAAGTTCTTAATTATTTTTAAATTTTAGAGTTCATGTCAATAGCTTACAGTAGAAGAATCACTGTTCTTGATGTAATTTCCATGGATTCTTTATTTGAAAACCTGGTCAGATGTTCCAGAGGTAGCATTAGCTGGTTCATTTTGGTATCACAGTCAGTTCATTTTTAAAATAGAGAGTGTGATATGTGCGTCCTATCACAACCCTCAAAAACAAGCCAGAAAAACTGTCAGGAAAACTGTATTTCTCCTTTTATAGTATCCACACAGATTCAACCAACAAAACATCACTAATCCATACTTTTCATTCGGGTCCAGGCTGAGGCTTGGTTTTTCCATTGGTCAAGCTAATTTCTCTTTATTCTCTTATCTAACTTTTCATCTGACCTTTTAATCACACAGCTTTTGGATAATTAATAAACAATCATTTCCATTTACAGATTACAGGAATTAATTAATACCTGTTTTTATTTTAACTTACATTATTTCTTTATTAAAATATTTCTATATTTAAATCTTTTATTTTTTTATCAAAAAAGTATGTTCAAATACTTTTTTTATTTATAAACATTTTTTTTTAAAGTTTTGCACCTGTGCGAATATAATATATACGTTATACGTTTAACAAACATTTTAATTTTAGTGTTTAGTTGTTTTTTTTTTTAATACATTTATTTTTATTTGTGAACTTAAAAGTGTTTATTTCAATTTAATGTAACGACATATTTATATATCGTTACAATATATATATATAATACATATTTTGCGGGTTCATCCATGTTAAAAACTTTTAATATTAATATACTGACATTTTGACTTGGTCACACAAGCCATCCACAGAGTTATAAAAGGTAGAAAGAAGGTTGTAGAGGCGCTACAATCACTGATTTGAATAAAATGTTAAAATTCCACCAATAGCAAAAAATGTTAAATTTAGGAATGTTTTTTAAAAAAATCTTTCCAAATAGAAGGAAGTTTGCATGTATCATCTCGCTTATTGATACAATCTGGCCTTTTAAGTATCTCAATGGCTTCTCTAATTTTGCATTGGTAGAGATTATCACATCTGGATATGATCCTGGTACTAGAAAAATCAATTTTATGACCTGAATCTATAGTATGGAGTGAGAGTGCTGATGATGATGAGTGTTGTTTAACTGCATTAGCATGCTCATCTCTCCTAACACTGATGCGATGATTACTCATACCTATGTAAGAAGCTTTACAATTTTTACATGAGATTTGGTAGACACCATGAGATTCAAGAGGGATTGAATCATTGGGCTTGGTTATTATATTGCTGATCTTTTGATGAGCAGAAAATGCTGTATCTATATTATAGCGTTTTAATATACATCCGATACTGTCTGTAGTTCCTTTTACATATGGAACACAAATCCTAATAGCTGATTTATCATATTTTTGTTTCCTATTTTGTCTATTTTGGGCTTGAAATAAGGCTTTTTTTATAAATTTGTAATTATAACTATTTGCTAATAAAATGCTATTAATATGATTTATTTCTTCTTTCAGATGTGTCTCATCTGAAAGGTTAATTGCTCTATTTAAAAGAGTTTTGGCTACAGAAACTATATGAGTTGGGTGATGATGAGAATGGAAATGCAAATATCTGTCTCTGTGTGTATCCTTTCTGTAAATAGAAAAAGATAAACTATTTGGTGTTCTGGTGACTAGAACATCAAGAAAAGGGAGTTTTCCATCAGACTCTGTCTCCATTGTAAATTTAATATGAGGATGCATATTATTTAAATGTAAGAAAAAATAATCTAATTTATTTTTTCCATGTTGCCATATGACAAAAGTGTCATCTATGTATCTGAGCCAAATGAGAGGTTTTAAAGGTGATGATTCTAAAGCACGAGTTTCTATATATTCCATGAATAAATCAGCTATTACTCCTGAGATAGGTGAGCCCATAGGAGTACCACAAACTTGTCTGTAATGCTGTCCATTGTATACAAAATATATATTTAAGAGACAATGTTTAATTAAAGCAATAATATGGTCTGGTAAATTGTAACGTTGTGAGATTATATTTAGAGCTTCATCAATTGGAATGTTTGTAAACAAAGACACGACATCAAAACTGATCATAATGTCATTAGCATTAATTTTTAAACTTTTTAAAACAGAAATAAAATGAAGAGAGTTTTTAATATATGATTTAATAGATGAGATTGTAGGTTTAATGAAATCTGATAAGTATCTGGCTAAAATATGAGTTGGAGAACCTATTGCACTTACTATTGGACAAAGGGGGGTATCTGCTTTGTGAATTTTTGGAAGTCCATAAAATTTTGGACAGACACAAGATTTTTCATGAGGGATTATTTCATTTTTTATCTCTGTTTCAATAGGTGATTTATTAATAATAGCTTTTGTTGTTTTTTCCAAATACATAGTATGATCTCTTTTTGATAGTTTATAAGTTTTATCATTAAGCAGATCTAAAATTTTATTATGGTATATATATATATATATATATATATATATATATACCATAATATCTATTTATACTGTTTAATTTAACTTTATATATATATATATATATATATATATATATATATATATAAAGTTAAATTAAACAGTAGCAAATAATATGAAATATAATTGGCAAAAGAGTCTGATTTATATATTCATATAAGAATTTAGTAAAAAATGAAAGGGATTAATTTTCATTGGTTGCCTTTGATAATGTTAACGCTGAGTGGCTCTGCATTAAATATGACAAGTATATTGAAGTTGCAGTTTATTTCTTTTCTACTGTGCTGAAATGTCAGCTATTTAAACTACTGCATAGTAAATCGTAGGATTTCATGCTGTATGTTTGTAATTTAAACTCAGTGAATTAAATGTGAATATGTTTGAAGATTCACACTTTCAAATCTAAGTACTTTAGACTTGCATCACATGATCACATTTCCTATACTAGCATATTAATTGTTGATAAACAGAACAAAACTCTCCATACAGTATTGCCACCTGTGCTAAACAGAGTAATCAATGGATGCCAGAAGGCTTGTGCACAAAATCCCTATCTAATGCCTACTCATCCAATATCCCCAGACTAGTTTCTAGATGCAGTGCTCTCAGATCCAAAGCTCCTCACTGACGAAGGCCACGAGCCAGAAACTAATCTGGGGATATTGGATGAGTAGGCATTAGATAGGGATTTTATGCACAAGCCTTCTGGCATCCATTGATTACTCTGTTTAGCACAGGTTGCAATACTGTATGGAGAGTTTTGCGCTGTTTACTTTAGACTTGCTTGGATATATAGAAAGACAAATAAAGAGGAGGGTGGATGCCCTCTTCTTGTTAAATTCTCTGTCTTGTATTTATGATTTGATCACTATTAATAACACCTGATAGGCTAATAAGCGTAAGAGGTTTGCAGTCTCTCAGTTTAATTTTTATTTCATGGAAGCTCCCAGAAACTATACTATGAATTCATCATATATCCATGAGAATATAACCATTAGAACCTAGACAATACTTAGATAATCCCAATATAGATAATGATCAACAATTTCAAACTATTATCAAAGTATGAAAATCACTATCCTATAAAGGCATAAACAAAACTAGCATTATTTTACTGAGCATAGTATATGAGTGAAAATGAGAAACTGAACCTAATATAAGTAATAATAAGAAAAATGTAAGTAATCACATAGTATTAACCAAATTAATTACTAAAAGTCAATAATCATTCATTGTTATTGGATTTAAAAGAAATAATATAAATTCTTAGTCTTGTCATCAGCTAGAAAATAAATCAACACTTGGAGCATAATATTATAAAAGCAATTATCAAAATTTCATCTGCACACACATATTTGAGTGCTTAAACATATGCCATAATAAACGTAAAAGTTTCTGGGATCATGATATTAATGCTCATCAATATCAATGCTTTAGGCCATCTAATACTTTGAATATATCAACCATAAGTAAAGTAATTATAAAATCTATAATGTAAAGTGTAAATATTAATTCTTATTAAGCACATTGTCAGCACATATTTATATAAGGTTATAACCTTAGTACATGCACCTTGTGTGCTTAATTTTACTACAAGAGAGAGACCTCTACAAATCTTAATGCAAGATTTGAGTTTATAAAGATAAGATTGTTCACTCTTATTTTCAACCTATTTTTCTAATTATATAGGCAAATCTAAAGCATTTTGGTTTGGGAGTGTGAAGCTAATAAATTCCACGCTGATTAAGTCGACTATTTCTGTTGCACATTAACGTTCACAAAATCTTTCGATTTACAATGAGTCAATATTTAGATCTTAAATTTAGAAATATTTTGAATCAATTTAAAGTTGTAAATATTAATTCTTATTAAGTGCATTGTGAGCATGTAGTACATTCACCTTGTGTGCTTAATTTTACTACAAGAGAGAGACCTCTACAAATCTTAATGCAAAATTAGATCACGTTTCAGAAAGCATTAACTGTAAAAACATGCGTGATTTTTTTTTCTTTATGCCATTGATTGTTGTTGTTATTATTTTTTCTGTTGTTAAAGTGAAATGAGAAACAAATAACAAAAATTTTCATTAGAAAAAAAATGAAAAAGAATAGATTTACCTGCCATCACCAATTGCAAAACTGCAGATTATAATACAGAAAAAATAATGAAAATAAATGTTTATAATTGAAAATCAAATGTGAACACCTAAATTCCAACCATTATAGATACTAACCATAATTTATTCATCATAAAATGGCTACCGTGTAGCTAGAATGTTAATTTCTGTTAAATGTATTACAATAACGTGCAAGGCTAAAACCTTCGACAGAAGCGCCTTAAAATGCTTATGTGCATTTTAAGGTGCTTCTGTCAAAGGTTTTAGCTTGCACGTTATTATTAGATCATTTGCTAGTGCTTAATAAATTTATATATTTAAATGTATTACATGGAGAGAAGATGGAATGAAACCTATGTGAAATCTATAACAGCAGTCAAGCATTGGTGGTCAGGAGGTCAGCGATGGCTGCTTTACAAGCAGTTCTCCCAGGTTAGTGGGGTCACATCCCGGCTGATGCTATGACACATGGGGGATAAATCTATAACAGCATAACCAATATTTTGTTGGAATGTGAATTGGCAAATATATATAATGATATTCATATACGTATGCATGTGATAGATAAAAATCGTGTCAACCATGAAAATTAATATCAATGTTCGATTGAGAAACAGTTATTAAAAATGACGTTGAATATATATGCACGTGCATCTATGTATTTATCTACTGTAATATCTTTGCATATGCACATAATCTATGCATCCATAAGGAAAACCGCAACAGAAAGCATAGTATATTGAACTATAAAATTTGAAGTACTTTAAGATTTAAGTTGAGAATATATTGTCAATACTTAATCCAATTAATTATGTTAATGTTTATGAACTCATAGCCAAAAGAGATTTCTTTTGTTATGTGCATATTATTTTTTTTACTAGTGATTTTTTTTTTTTTTAACTATTATTGTTGGATAAAAAAAAATGAAAATGTTCTGTAAATCTGTTGCATTAAATTATTATTTTTTATAAACTATATCTTATTGTTTTGGCAGTGTGATAATCATTTATAACTTAGTATCAGAGTGCATTTATAAAATTTATATCACAAAACATCTAAGAGTAAATACAAGATAGCACTATGAATAAGTATCGATTTAGAAGTTAAAAATCACGTGGTAAGAAAATACCATATGAATAAATAATGGCTGGTGCGCCTATGCTATAAGTTTTCCTCCCTGCGTGATCTATTGGCCGACCGTTATTAAGATAGTAAAAAACAATCACATTTAATCATTATTTTTAATATACTGTTGTAAAATGGGCTTAAAATAATTTGTAATAAAAAAGACTTTGATTAAATTAAAATATTTAAATTAAAATTTCCGATTGTAAATAGTAGATTGCGTAATCAATTTATTTAAATTAAAATATTCAGGCATTATAAAACTGCCTTTTAAAAATAATGAATATATTCATTTATATATAAACTTACTTAAATATTATAATTTAAATAAAATTAAATAATTTTGCTCTAAAATGTTTATATTGTTTATCTTTATTTTTAATGTGAAATTAAAAATTTGTAAATATGACGTATATATTTTTATCGAATTTCATTTAAACTTTCGGTTATTCTATATTTTTTTATTATTCCGCCCCCTCTTCCCATTGCCATTTATTCTACAATTACTTTCCTAAAATGATTGAAGAAATTAAAACTAATGAATAATCTAATATTTGGATCATTAAATTTTTATTGTTTTCCTTCTAGAAAGTATTATTAATTACTTTCTCATTAAGCAAGACTAAGTTAATTTTTAGTATTAAAATGTTAATATTGAAAATTAACAAAGTATTTTATTCTTTATCTTTTCAGTTCAAAAGATATGTAAAAAAAAATTAAATGAAAATGATTAAAAGGGCATTATTAATAGGGTTCAAATATGAAATCTTCAGTGTTTTTTTGGTATATATGCAAAATAGCTCATAGCATTTTTTGTACCTCGAAAAAAATTGAATAAAAGCCTTCATTTAGTCAAGCGTTGGTGGGTAGGGGTTAACATAGCTGCCTTCCAAGCAGCTGGCCCGGCTTGCTTCCCAGTCACTGCTTTGACATATAAAATAAAAAAAGCCTTCATTTAATTTTAAGTTTCTTCTGGTGTAAAAATAAGAAATGTTATAAGATTATGGAATCAGATAATGAAAAAAATGCTACAGAAAATAATCTAACTCATTCTTTAATCTATTACATCTGCATAATTAAAAATTCGGTAAAATATTCAATTCAATAATATATTAAGAAGAATACAAAAATACCATATATATATATGTTCATAGTTAATAATGAAAATAAAGCTTTTTTTGGAAAAAAAAAAAGATTATGAATTTACTATATAATAATACAAAACTGCTTTGATGAATTCTGGTAGGAAGAAAAATAAATAACGAATTTAATTTGTTTGATTTTTTTTTTTTTTGAAAACTCAATTAGTGAGTTTTCAAAATATAGATTTTTTTAGATAATTGATGTTCAGTAAATAATAAATCTGTGTTAAACAGACTCTTATAAGATATTGTAGTTTGTAGGCTGTTTTGAATTAATTTTAATTTAGAACAGCTTGTTTCTGTTTAAGTGTTTCACACAAAAAATATTAATAAAATTTTTAAATTGTGCATAAAATTGGAATGAGGATACATAATTTTTACAAGATTTAAACATTGTAAAGGATAGCAAAAGATTAATTATCACACCATGTTTAACAAAATATTTTAATTTCTGCATGTAGAGTAATCACTCTTTGCTTTGTTATATCTTAAATCAATGGATATGAGCCTTTTCAACTTCATATTTTGTTCTGATTTATGTATATTATATGGAATTTAATTTTATCACTTATTTCACAGGCAATATTTTTTTTATTTTCATAAAATCATTATGACTAAAATTATAAAAAGCATTTTAAAATCTTCATTAACATCAAGTAATTATACAGAGAGAGAAATCAATATTCATCTCATTTTTAGATAATTAATATTAATTGTTGTTGTTCTTATGATGTTTTACTTAATTCATCTCAATGTCTCCAAGTTTCTTTATGTTAAATATAATTTTGTTAACTATATTTATTTGACATTATCACAATATGACTAATAAAAGTTTTCAATAGAAATGTATTATTTATATTTTATTAAAATATTTTATTTTTTAATGGATCAAAAATGTATGTTTTCTTCAAATAGCTGCAAAAAATATTTCATTAGTCCAATAAAGGCATGTCTCTTACCATCAAGTTTAAACTATGTATTGTATTGTATAGTATAGAAAACATAGAAAGATTTTGCATTTATTTTAAAATTATTTCTATGTACACTGTTTTGGCCAATCATATTGAACATCATTGCAATAAATTCTATGTCTCCAATTTCTTAATGAATTTTTGAAATTAATAATGTCTTTTTAAATGCTTTTATTTATGAGAAGGTATCCAAAAGAAATGGGAATTAAATTGTTCTATGGAAAGAGAGAGCATATTGAAGTACATACTTCTGCCACCTAATGTCTTTTATGGATACCACCCCTCTCACAGTAGTCTGACAATTGGCATCATTGAATGAAATTATGGTGCCAAGTAATAAATGTTTTTTTTTTGTTAAATGCATCTTGCTTATTTATTAATTCCTGTAATGATTGAAAAGTTGGAAAATATAACATGCTGTTTTCTGTTAGTGAAAACAGCAGTGGAAACAGTTATAATGCTTGAAACAGCTTACAAGTCAGCTGTTCTGAAGAAATACAAGTTTCCAAGTGATCTAATAGCCATGTCAAATTTACCACTTCCCAAAAAAGTGTAGTGAGTGAAGTACAATGTGAAGATAATGCTGATTTTTTTAAAATTCAAATGACATTGTTTACTCAGAATTCATTGGTAATAATCAGTCATTTTACCTACAAGTTCCAAAATGTTTGCTTGATATGGTAATAAAAAATAACCCAATTTTTGATAAAGTGGAAAGTGTAAGCTTCACCACAAAAACACACAAATCTTTGCATGTGAAACAATTTTATTATAAAACAACTTCACTCAGCTTATCTATCACTTATATTCACCTGATATCACTCCATACAACTTCTTTTTATTTCACCAAGTGAAAAAATGCTTAAAAAGAAAAAGGTTTTTAATCTTGAAAAGGGTAAATAAAAAATTATAGATGCATTAAAAGGTATCAATTTGCAAAAGTTTGGGGACTAGTTTGAAAAGTTGAAACATATTTAGACCAGTGCATTATATCAAATTGACAACACATTTAAGGTGACCCAGTTTTTAAGATCTAGAGTAAATACACAATTTTTATTACAAAATCTTTTTTAATAATCCTTCATAAGTTAACATCTTTATCTTCATGTTTTTTTTGGTAAAATTTGAAATCAATAATTAATATTTTTATATCCAATAGAATTTGTTCAAATTTTGTATGTGTTATAAATTTTTGAAAATACAATGTGATAATGAAATAGTTTAGATAGATTCCATAATTTCTTTATTGTAAAAGGCTTGACTCAAATTTCAAATACATTGATGTCAAATTTCAAATATGCTGATATTAGATCAATAAATTTTCAGTAATGCATGTGATGTGATATATATATATTTTTAAAAACTTACACATAAAAAAGTTTTTGCAATTTTTTATAACTGAAATAAAAATAAATCTTGATTTATGTTTATTGTAAAAATTTTATTTTTTAAAACTCTATAAAATGTTTCTTTTAATTCTAAAAGTTGATAATTTTTAAAACAGTTTTTAAATAAACAAAACTATGTTGTAAACAATCTTTTATATATGATTTTACTTTTAAATATTAAGCTGATGTTTTCAATAATTACAAAAAGTATTCAATATACATATAACAATAAAAATAATAAATATAATAGTAATTAACTATTATATATAGTCTTTCAATATTCAGAAGTACTTTTGGTTAATTCTTTAGTCTGCCTCAACTGCTGTTAAATTAAAAAAAAAAACAAATTGGAAGCAAATGTCATCAACTCAAATCTCATGAATCCCAAATTTTAATATTAGCAGCTTGTCTATTAATTACATTTATTTTATTTCATATATATATAATAAAAATCACCCTAATTTCACAACTCAACCAGACTAGCCAAGAAAATAAACTGTAAAACACTACCAACAGTTTTACTGCTACTAGCAGTTTTTGTAAGAAAGTATATATAGATCAGAATAGTTTAAGTGTAAATGAAAAATAAAGTTATTTAAAAATAGGGCTAGAAATAAATACCTTAGTTCTGTTTTATATATTCATGAAAAAGATAAAGAACAAATCTAAGATTGTCTTCTTTAAGAGAAATGAAATAAAAACAAGAATTATAATCCTGAAGCAATTAACATATTTAAAAGCTCTTTTAATATGAAGGGTGTATGGTAAGTACATGGAATTGTGTATAATATTTAGTTTGAATATGTTATTTTGTAGTTTTTTACTCTTGAGAAGTCTGTTTGTAGCAGTGAAAACATTGGTAGTGTTTTAGAGTTTATTTTCTTGGCCAGTACTGGTTGAGTTGTGAATTTGAGATAATTTTGATTATTTATTGACTAGTTTAGATTTCTGCTTTTAATATATTTATATAAGAACTTTTATTTACAGTGTACTAAAATGCCTGAAAATATTTTTTTTAACCTGATTTTTATGTTTATTTGAAATAATTGGATTAATTCATTTCTGAAACCCTCTCCCATGCTTTTCTTTTAAGTTAACTATAAAAATCCCACTTTCTGGTTAAAGAAAGAATTATTTTCAGGCTTTTTAGTCCACAGTGAATAAAAATGTTTATTATAAGTATATATAAAATTCAAAACTGCCTAACACTATACTAGTAATAAATAAAATACAAAAACCATAAAACAATACAATACTAGATAAAAATCCAAACTTTACCAAAATCCTTATATGACCATGATTTCATCTACTAAACAAATAGACCTTCTCAAATGAAAATCAAACTAAAGAAGCAACATATATATATATATGTAACTGGAACCCATACAACCTCTTTATTACATCGGTCGTAACAATTTTCTGATGAGCATGCTGCAGGAAGGAACAATCAATTGGTATTCTCAGATGCAGATGTTAACGCCCCCTACAACAATATTTCCTGCTCATCAGAGGATGTGGCAACATAGAGGTTAGAAGCATCTAGTTATTTATATGTTTGACTTGGCAAACAGCGCCACTAGAGCTCAACTTCACCACAACCTTACTTACAAGGGTCTAATTATGCCTGACATAGCTCAGTAGCATGATATTCCTATGAATCAGTTCAATGAATGACGAGTGATGCAAAAAGAATAAACAAATGAATAAATAAACAAATAAATAAACAAAACTGAACAACCGGAGAACTAAAAGTAGTTTTAGGTAACAATTATTTTATTTAACAATTTATAACGTCTAATTCAAAGTTCCACTCAAGAAATGATGCCTACAAACAGTTTAACTTTGCAATAGTTCATTTTCAAGTCCATTAATGTGGTTTAAATTATTTCCACCAAAATCAATGTCCATATGAGTATTAAACATTTCGCAATCTCATATCAATACGCAGAGAAGCATTTAGAAATCATATAATATTTTATTACTTTCAGTAATCTGGTTTGGATTATTTCCACAAATTCAATATCCATCTGAGCATTAAAACATTTTGCAAGTCTCATGTTAATACGCAGAGAAGCATTTAGAAATCATATAATATTTTATTACTTTCAGTAATCTGGTTTGGATTATTTCCACCAATTCAATATCCATCTGAGCATTAAAACATTTTGCAAGTATAATGTCAATAAGCAGAGAAGCATTTAGAAATCATATAATATTTTATTACTTTCAGTAATCTGGTTTGGATTATTTCCACAAATTCAATATCCATCTGAGCATTAAAACATTTTGCAAGTATCATGTTAATACACAGAGAAGCATTTAAAATTCATATAAGTTTCATATTTATACACAGAGAAGCATTTAAAGTTCATATAAGTTTCATATTTATACACAAAGAAGCATTTAAAGTTCATATAAGTTTCATATTTATACACAGAGGAGCATTTAAAGTTCATATAA
The DNA here is from genome assembly GCA_028023455.1 of Epiperipatus broadwayi. NCBI lineage: Eukaryota > Metazoa > Onychophora > Udeonychophora > Euonychophora > Peripatidae > Epiperipatus > Epiperipatus broadwayi. The sequence goes on along the minus strand of JAQFVV010006229.1, from coordinate 6,293,856 downwards.
GTTTCATATTTATACACAAAGAAGCATTTAAAGTTCATATAAGTTTCATATTTATACACAGAGGAGCATTTAAAGTTCATATAAGTTTCATATTTATACATAGAGTAGCATTTAAAGTTGATATAAGTTTCATATTTATACACAGAGTAGCATTTAAAGTTCATATAAGTTTCATATTTATACACAGAGAAGCATTTAATGTTCATATAAAAATTAAGCATTTGTAATTTTATATTCAAATATTTTATAAATAGTTACCTTCCATTTATTCAAGAAAAGAGAAAAAAAAAAATCATTTCATTTCAATAGAATTATCCGTAAAATCATGACGTGGAATGGAAAATTGAAGCTTTTTTTAATTTACCCCTTTATCATCACCATTTCTTTCAATAACGCTTTCTTTTCCATATTTTTTTAGTGTTAGTAAAAGTTATATTTTAGGATGACAAAAGTCAGAATTGAATAATACACCTTTTAAAACAAACAAAAAAAAAATTCAATCTAATCTGTTGCTCTCTGAATTTTCTTCTCCTTTCTTGCTGAGTCTAATTTGCATACTGCCTCATTTTAGCCCAAACGTTTTTTCTTTTCTTCTTAATGATTGGATAATCTAATTTTTTTAGTGTGAGAGATAAGAAAGCAAAATGATGTAACACTTTATTCAAAACCATCGATCAAAAAATTAAAAATATAATCTTTTTTAACAAATCACAGCTTTTATTTACCTCTTAATTTTGAAACTATAAACTTTTTGCTTTATTTCATTCCCAATTTGACCAAATCATGCTAGTCATTTTTAAATGGGGGGGGGATCTTTTGAATATATATACGAGGAACAGTATATCTGTTTCAATATATATACAAAACAAATCTTCACATAATTCATTTCAAAAAAAAACTTCCCTTTATATCAAAAGATGTCTTCATAAGATTGATAACCTCAGATTCAAGAAGTTTTATCATTAAAGTTTCCTTTACTCTTCTCTTTAATTCATTCTTTTCATAAAAATAATCACTGTCCAACAATGTTTTATGATCTGTATTCAATTCATGAATATATAAAGCTGAGTTATGATACCTATGTTTAACTCTACTTATAAGAACTTTAATCCTTTCATTAAGGCTAAATTTACTCTAATCTATATAAATCTTACTACAACTACAAGCAATCTTATAAATAATATCAGGAATAGATTTACTATCATTCAACTGTTTTGAATCATTCAATAAAGAATACAAATCAGAACCTTTTTTCCATGCAAATTTCATTCCTCCTAACAAATGACTATTCTTATAAACCAAATTATAAATTGATGACTTAAGTGGTAAAGACATAAACTCTTTATCATTACTAACCATAATTTTTTTTTTTAGTGTCATGACTATAAATATTATTATTAAATACAACATTTCTAATAAATTCATGATTATAACCTAATTCTACATAATCAGCAGCAAATTGACCTTTTTGAATATCAGCATTATTACTAAAGCTATTAAACCTCCTATTCCTATAACAAAAATTCAATAAATATATTTTTATGCATAAAAAGCAGATAACTATCAGGCCTAATCATATTTCTCAAATTCTTAGGTTTTATAAAATGACTACAAACTAAAACATTATCAAACTTCTCAACAATTAAATCCAAAAATTTTAATTTTACAAAATCAAAACTACCACCCTCAATAGTAAAATTAATATGAGAATCAAAATCATTCAATCCAACTAAAAACTCCTCTAATTTTTTTTTTCTGAATAACAAACAAACAATCATCAATATACCTAACAAATAATTTTAAAGAAACATAAAATTGATTAATAACACTACATTCCAAAAAATCAATATAGACAGAACACATCAAAGGAGAAATAACACAATCAAATCCCAACCCTCTTTAATTTTATAAAAAAAACATCATTACTCATAAAATACATTGAATCCACTAACAGCAAAAGCAAATCATGAATAATCTTAATCTTATCTGCAGAAAAACATTCATTTTTTTAATTGGAAGAAAAACACTAATACTTTTTAATCTATCAACTAATTGATACATATTTTCAATGTCTAAACTACCAAAACACAATTATCATCTAAAACAAAAACATTTATTTTGTTAAAAGCCTCAAAAAAAGAAGAAACACAAAATTTACCTAATTTAATATAGTCTTTAAAAAATCTTATTAAAATTTTTGATATTTTATTAACAATTCCTCTCATAAAATCAAAAATACATCTTAAAGGAAAACTAGCTTTATGAGACTTCAAATTAAAGAAAACCTTTGGAGTCACGTAATCACTAGAATAACAACTAAAATAAGTAGCTCTATCAAAAATCTTTTTTGAGAAGGTCTATTTGTTTAGTAGATGAAACCAAAGTCTTGTAAGAATTTTGGTAATGTTTGGATTTTTATCTAGTATTGTATTGTTATGTTTATTTATATATTTATGTCAAAGCATGTATCTTTTGCAACAAATGTAAAAACAACAAAATGATTATTAATTTTTACATGTTTAGGGTTTTTCTTTCTGGTATTTTTTAAAATAAATGTTAAATGTTCTAAGTGATTCTGATCTCTACTAAAATTAGTTTAAATAAATGAAATCTCCTTTTTCAATATTATATATAGAAGTTTTCTTATTTTATTACCCATTATATTAATATCATTCTCAATTTTTCTTCCTAAATATTGATCATTTGTTTTTGTTTCTTTTACAGATTCAACTAACTACTATTCAAATGTCAAAATCATTTCTATTAAAAGTAATAAAGTCACTCTGCTGCATCTAAACATTTTGAGTGCTATTATTCTCCATTCTTAGTCAGTAGAACACTGCCCTAAAAATCGATATTCAAGAATCTAATAGGTGTTAGTTTGATTCATTTACTAGAATTGTCATTAGTCAGGCTAGCAACACAAGAAAGAAAAAATAATACCACTCAAAATGTTTAGAGCAGCTGAATGAATTTACCAGTTTTTATTTCTATTAATTTTCGAAATTTATTGTTTTCAATAAAAAAACTTTACAAAATGCATTACTATATTTAGAAAAACATTAAAATAATAAAAATATTCTTTTGAGAATATTAATATAACCAATGCTAAATTAAGGCTAGATAATGTCTCAAGCATGGTCAATAATGAAGCCTCCTAGATTCTCTTAGTATTTATCTGTTAAGGCATTAATACTTACTAAATGCTGAAGTATTTTCAATTTCAGATAACACATTTATGTAAATATAATTTTTTTTTAAATATTAAGCAGCAGCTACCAATACAAAACATTTTTTTACTAAGAGAAAGATTTTTTTCTTGTTTCTTTGTTGTAAACACGTTTGAATGCTCAATGGATTATCAGCTGGAAAAAGAAAAATATATTTCATCATTTTTAATATAAATTGTTGTCTAAAAAAATGCAATTGAAAAAATTTTTTGGAAATGATTTTTATTCGTTTTCTAAGATTGTAAAACAAAATTAAATCTAATGTTATTTTTAATAAAAATGTGATTTCAACTTTTTAATTTTGAAAATTTTATTTAGAAAGTTTTATCCTATATTTTTTAACTATAAAAGTTTTGGCAGAGTTTTCAAAATCAATCTGGAATAACAAATTTATTTTAATACTTAGCAAAGATATGATATCCAATCTGTTTTGTTTCATAGTTATTCTCTCAATATACAATTTATGCTCATTAGTATTAAAAATATATTCAAGACAGTTTTTGCATTTGAATATTTTTAAATTTCTTAAAAATCGATATTTACAACAAGTAATGTTTTGATTATATGAAGTATATATAAGTAAAACTGATAAGAATCAGATTATAGATTAATGGGTAAAAAAAAAATTATGTTTATAAATTAATATTTGAGAATGCTCTTAATTAGACAGTATGACTATTTTAATTTAGAATGTACAGTACTTCAAATTATTAAAACAGGCAAAACTCTCTATACATATTGCCACTCAATGCAAGCCAGAGTAATCAATGGATGCCAGAAGGCTTGTGCATAAAATCCCCATCTAGTGTTGACTCATCCAATACCCCCAGACTAGTTTCTGGCTTGTGGTCTTCATCAGTAAGGCAATACATGTAGAAAGTTTTGCCTGTTTTAATAACAGTTATAAGCAAGAGTAAGAAATGGTGATTATGTGATGTTTATTACTTCAAATTATGATTACATTTAATTTCAGTCTTTTTTTACATACAGCTGCTGTAATCCAATTTGGTTTTACATTTTGGAAATATTCTCCAATTATTAAAATTCAAAAGTTTATAAGACCACTAAATCTCTACTAATACAAATCTAATTCTGTTTGCTTTAGATTTGTGAGTAAATTAATGCATAATCACCAACAGCTTACTTAAATTAGAAAAACATACTAACAAAAAACACTTCAGAACTTTTTAAAATTTTAGGTATTTCAATGCATTTATATTGTATTAAAACAAATCATATATGGTTAATTATACATTGATAAAATAATGGATTATGAAGCTCAAAACCTGAAGCTATGTACAGCTCCAACTGGTGGCAACTTTTTATAAACTTATGAACAATAAAGAATTAAAAGAAAATTTTAAATATATTAAAAAACTTAAGTTAAATCTGAGAAATATTTATTGGATTTTGAATTATTTAAATTAAATACATAGTCGTTGATTTACTATTATATAATTAAAAATTAATATTTTAAAAAAATCAAAGATAATCCTAACTTTAAATGCAAAAAGCACATACATATACTGTTATTTTCTCATAGTTAAAGATGATTAAAATAATAATTGTTTTAGATTTTATATATGTGACATATTTGTGTCCAACATTGGAACAAGAATACATTCAGTATTATACCAACATTGTGTTGGCACATCATAATTTTGTTAAAAAATATATTAAAATAAAAATCTTTCATCAAAGAAAACATAAGATTAAAAGTCTAAAGATTTTAAAAAAGAAGTAAAGAGTTTTTTCTTATTATTATTAGTTAAAATGTAACGTAAAGTTTAAAAATATAAATCTCTTTTCATTCGAGTTAAAGAAAAACAAGTAATCTTAAAAACTAAATAATGAATTGATCTTAAATTATACATGTGTCTAAATGTAAGCTTGTTAATAAAATATATATGTGTGAGAGTAAACAAAGAAATGATAAATGCATGCATATGTGCGTGTTAAAATTATATTGAAAAATAAATGAAAGTTAAAAAATTAAAAAACACTCAGCAGTGGGTACTAATAAAAATATAAAAACAACATGTTTGCATGGATACTAATTAAATGATCTTCATTAACATGTAATTAAAAGATTATCAAAGGAATTTCGACAACAGATATTGCTAGAAGATATCAGAATGAAAACATGCAACATGTATAAATAGACAATTTTTTATTGGACAGTTAGTTGCATTAAAGTTGAGATTGAGTCAAGTTGAGTTTGAGTTGCATTTGAGAGAATTATATCAGTCAGTTTATTATGGATCCAGAATAAAGAATGCAGTGTTAAAACCTCAAAAAAACATACAACTTTCTCCAGCCTGAAGTCTGATGAAAACAGCCAATCTACCTGATAAAAGTGATGGCTGTGTAACAACCTGAAGCCGCTCAATATCTAATTGTCTTAAAGAAAATGCCTTGAAATAATCAGCATCAAATCTCCACAAAAAAACTTCAAATCTAACCGGTTAGAAATACTTCATTGGAAGCAGCAAACAGCAAGAAGTATCCGCATTCAAAATCCTAGGTAATAACATTTTTCTTATATTCATTTCTAAAGTAGCCATCACATTCATAAAGCTCCAAGAGTCAAGTTTAAGAACTCTATAACACTCATAGATGAACTATTAATATGTGTGTTTAAAATGTTGTGTGTGTTCATACATTAGTATATTGATGTCATTGTATTTTAAATTTCAAATATTATTTAATGCTTTCTCCTAAGATATCATAGTGTGTAAATTATAAATGTGCATGTGTTATATTAGTTAAATAAGATATTTAAAATTAGGTTAATAAATGTTAATTAAAATAAATTGTCTTTAAACTTAAAACTTTATTTGTCAGTCAATTCTTTTCACCACTAATTGAAACTATATTTTGTTATTGATTACAAGTAGCTGAGCTAGTTAAGGGATTTTTCGAGCACTTGATTATGGGCCTACTGTCTAAACATGTTAGTTTTAGACTAGCTGGTACCATGGGTTTACTCTGAAACAAATAAAGTGTTTGGATAGTAGGGGTTTGAATCTAGCAGCCAAGGTGGGCCACAATCTGGAAATGTGATTGTGTTATACATTGCATAGCTTGATCTGATTGTGGGTATTATTGACAGCTAAAGATATTAATAATATTTTCCACTTTGCTCAAATATGCCGGTTCATTCATGTAATATTTATAATTAAATAAGATTATAAATGTATTAGAAATAAGGCTGAAACCCAGCTAAACCAAGCTTGCAGGGTAAGTGTGATAACATCAATGGATTGAACTCGGTACAGTATGTACTATATTATTTAATACATCATGGAGTTTACATGCAATGAATACTTTTTAAAATATAATTCTATCATAAAATGCTATAAAATTTTGATTTAATATTGATTATTAATTTGCTACATCATTATTATAACTCAGACAAACTGATTTATATGTCAATTTAATAGGAATAGATGTAGAAAATATTTACATAATCCAATTATGTTATTAAACACATACCAATGTTAGAAGTACTTTATCCATATTAATATTCTATGGTTAGCATCATAGTTGCTTTAAGTTTTTGGTAAAACATATATTACAATAGTGGATAATTATTTTATCTTCATTCCTTTCAACTATTGTTGAATCACTTCAGGATTTTTTCAAGTTTAATCCAGTATTTTCAATTCATAATTTATTTTTTTGTCATTATTCCAGAAAATTTTCTAATTTCACTTATACATATCAAATATGATCTCTTTCTAAATGTTTTGCAATTTCATGAGATCCAATTTAAAGCTCCTATAATACATATATTATCATTTTTTCTAGCAGTACGTTCATGGTCTTTTCATTTCAATTTTTAAATTGTTTTTATGATGTCAATGATATTTATTTTATCTCACTCAAATATTTCTTTGTGATCCCTCTTTGCTACTTTCAATATGTCCTTCTCCATTCTTGATTATATAGTGTGAAGTATCCTATTTTTATTCTGTTATATACTTAAATTTCAAATTTTAAGTTTATTCTATGATTAGTTTTATCCATTATGTTTCTATCTGTATTAATAATCTTTCCAGACATTTGCAGTTAAAAACCTCTTCTAAATTATGACTATCAATTTTTACTTATTTAGTATTTTATGAGAAGTCATTGAACATTATTTTAATCTTTTTTGCATTTATTTATTTTTTGCTTTCTTTGTATTAATTATATGCAAAATAGAAATAAAATTCAGTTTACCACCAACATTGTACAATACTATTTATATATTGAAAGGCTTCATTATAAGTTTTATATACATGATTTTATTCTTTTATCATATTTTTTCTCTTGGTTTATTTAATTTAATTTTTATAGTAATAAAGAGTGATCAATATTTTATTATTATTTTAATTAAGTCAAAATGCACTTATTAATTGTATTATACGATACTGAGTTTTTACGTAGCAAATAAAATAATTATTGCATATCATTGTGTAAACAATTTTTTGTGTTAAATAACTAATTATTATCATTTACATACAATTTCATTTTATAACTCAATACTAAAAAATAATAAAATATTTAGCTTTATTACTATTTTAATAAAATGAATATAATATATTTAATAATTGAAATTCTTTGATAAAAGAACATGAAACATTATTTGTTCTTAACAAATCACATTTATAATACTAAAATTAAATAAAGATTTTTTTATATATACATGTCAAATGCGTTGACTGGGAAGCGAACTCGGGCCAGCTGCTAATGGATATACTAAAGAATTTTTAAAAAAAGTAAGTTCGCCATTTAAAAAAAAAAAGTTCGCCATGTGTAGGTTCTCGGCATTTATTATTTAGCCTAAGTGCTGCTAACTATGTTTTTTGCTCTATGTGTTCTGTTTCAGAGTAAACCAAATAATATAAAATTATTAATATTATCTTGGAAATCATAAAATATTATAATTTATCTTTGATACTAGATAAGTTTATCATGCTATACCAATAATATTAGTTCTGAAATCTTATTTTAAGATTTTTGAAGTTGTAAAATATCTATCTGAAGATCAACCCAAACAACACATGATATAAGAATCAGCCAGCATTGCAAATAACATAGAATAGTTAAAAATGGTTTGAATGTTAGTCAAATAAGATGACACTTTTAAAAAAATAATAAGCCATGTTGATTTCTGCAAAATCAAAAATTAGTACTAATATATAAGAGTGATGCATAAAATATTACTTTCAGATCTACTTATCTAAATAAGGATGATTAATTCCATTTAATTGTGAGATTGAAACTTAAAAACCCATAAAACTTATAATAATTGCAATGTAGCACAGTTTTATATAAGTTTAATAGTTACTTACATTTATTCTACCTGAACCTAAGATAAATCCCATTCAATATTAACAATAATAATATTAAATAAAAATATTACGTGTACCTGTGCATAGTAATATCTGAGAAAACTTTATTACATTAATAACAACTATAATATTACAAAAGAAGCAATTATGAAAAAGTGCATTAAATAATTCATCAGTTTATTGCTCAATTTATTTTATTTTTGTAATATAATCCTTTCTGAACACAGCATAAAAATTAATAAATTCTATTTATCATACTTGTTGACTCAAAGTAAGTTACATTCAACACATTAATCCATTTTACAATTACTTATCACTTAGATGTTTATCATATTTAATATTTGCTTTAATAACCCACAATTCAGAAGTAGCATTTAAATATTTAGCTTTCATAATCTATTATTTATTAAATGGTATTTAGTAATATTTACTAAGGCTTTAACCTCGATAATATGCATCTGAAAAATGCGTATTTAGCATTGAGAATCCATATTGCATTTTTTAAAACACTGGATATAAATTCATGGTTTATTAAAAGTGGAAATTTAATTCATTTGAACAGATGTTATAATTTTATCTAAAGGATTAGTGTTAACTACTTCTTTAATTAAATCTATTTCTTTATAGATTTTTAATTTATTATGCCAATAATTTTGATTGTATCTCTAATAAAGCAAATAGTTTATCATCCATAACCAAACAATTTTCATTTTTTTTAATCAAAGTATGTTTATGAGGGCATATTTGAGTTGAAATATTATTATTTAACATTTTTTCTTACATAATTGAAGAAAATAATTATTTTGCAATATTTTGAAAATAAACATCAGAAATTTATTTGAAGTTAATATAATTTTCCAAATATATCAGCTATTTACCATTTTTCAATTGAAAAAATTCATCAATTTATTGATGAAGCAGAGACACAACATTCCATAAGTCAATTTATCCATTTTCCATTAAAAGTTGACAGTAATAAATTAGATTTCTTGAATGAATAATTAATTAATTGATCAATGATAGCTTCCAGTTTATCCATGGTTGTTCATCTTCTCCTACTACAATGAGAAAAAGTCATTTTTCCTAGCAAAGGCAAATAGATAGGTGTTTAGCTTAGCTGATCATCAAATAGATAGCAATCAAGTAATTATATAAAAAAGTTAAACCTGTTTAGGTTTTGACTGTAAAAAAAATTTGTGAAAACTGTCTGGATTTTCCAAACTTTAGTTTTTATACCAATTATCACATAATCTCTGGATTACAAAATATTCTTCAATATGCATTGGGTTTCTTAGTTTGTCCAGGAAATATTGGAAGAAGCTAGCCAAATGTTACAGTTAAGATTTTTTGAAACAAGGTGGTAAATTTTTAAAAATACCATTTAAAATGAAAAAGAAAATAAAATAATAATTTCAATCTTCTCCCATTGCTTCACTTTTTGTCCATGTTTTAAAATAATTCTACAAGCATTTATTTAAACTATATCACAAAGCTATAAAATTCTCAGATATTTATTTCAATTAATTTTAAATTGGCCTGTTAATAAATAATTTATTGCTTAATATTCTAGCAACTAAATCAATCTTTGCTAAATAAAAATCTAAACACATAAGCTTTCATGCAAACACAAAATATAAAAAGTATTTATTCTGCACACAAATAAAAATATCTAAATATAATTGCTTTACCTCAAAATATTTTAGTGTAGTAATGTTAAATTTATAATTATTTATTTCTGTATAAAATTAATTGTTTTATGTGTGCAAGCCCTTTTATCTGTTTATACTATTTGATAAATTTGTTCATTAATAAGAAGAACAACAAAACATATACAAAGTTTTTTATAAGCATTGATAATAAAATCTGCCTGGAAAGCTATTTAAAATTGCTTTATAAAATTATATAAATTCTCATAAACATTAGTTTGACTATTAAATATGATATTGATTATATTATATGCTATACAATTTCTTAACTATAAAAATTAAAATCAATAATTTTTTTCAGTTTTTTAAATATAATATCCAATTTATAGTAATATTTTAAGATTACAAAATACCACAACTAAACATTTTTCTAGTTACTATATGGCAATATTACCATCCATTCATTTGTTTTCAAAATAATTACTCCATAAAATTATTTAATATATATATAAAATCAAATAAAATAAATATAATAATTAAAATAAATACACTGGATATTTAATATAGCAATATAAAAAGATAAATAACCAATGTAGCCAGTTTATTACAGTGTATACCATCCTGAGTAGTATTTAACTGTTAATATTTAAGCAAAAACAATCTAGTCAAGCATTGGTGGTCGAGAGGTCAGAAACAGCTGCTTTGCAAGCAGTTGTTCCAGGTTAGCAGGTTTACTTCCCGGCTGATGCTATAACACATGAGAAAAAAAACAACAATCTAAATAAAATGACACAGCACTAATGTTTTCACGTGAATAACCTACTTCTCATAATTTATGCATATTTACATAATTATACTGCTTTTTAAATACATTGTCTATTGTATTTATAAAATATGTCTCCTTGAATTTTCTTCAAATCATACTCCATATATAAAATAAAAATATTATCAAAGTAAAAATTTTCATTACAAATAACTAATTGTTCAGCACATATATATATATATATATATATATATATATATATATATATGTGTTGACTATATATATATATATATATATATATATATATATATAGTCAATGGTGGCAGTGCCTAATTAAACCAATATTAAAATTTTAATAATAGTTTGATATATGCTAATCACTAGTATTTCAATTCTAGCTATAATTATATCATAAAAGTTTGCTTGGTAGAAATAAATTTCACTCCATATCAAATTTGTGTTTTATTAACAATATATGCAATAAACAGGCAAAAACTCTCCATATAGTAGTGCCACCTTGTGCTAACCAGAGTAATATGTGCTAGCATGAGATGGTAATCATGTGATGTTTAGTGGTTTAATATATGTAATACAAATAAAATGTCCGTTGTATAAAAAGTATTATAATAGCAATAATTTATACATGATTTAAATTGAAAGCTTATATTTTAAACAATATATTTGTTGTATACAACTTATTAAAATTTAATGAAAAATGTTAATGGTGATTACTTTGAATCACAAACATATAACAAAAATATAAAATTATTTGACAATTATCTTATAAACTCTGCATAAAAGTTAATATGAAACTTTTTTATTACTAATTAATTGTTCTTTTATTCATAACAATTTATTCATAAATATTAAATATGTTATTAGTGTGTATATGCATGGCTTTAGATGTAATAATTTTAAAAGTCCACAAGCTTCCAGAGTATTTTTTAAAAATCATTACCAGAAATGAATCCTGTTGCTATGAAAATTATATCACAGAATATTGGCGGACATGGAAAATTTGAAATTGAAATATTTGTGGAAAATTACCCTTAAAAAACCATTTAAGTCTGCAAAAGAATTCAGTAAAGGATCTTAAGATGAAATAAATAAGCCCAATGTGATAAATATGACCTAGGTATACTAAGAAATGATTCTACTTACTTCTCTTAAAAAAAGTGAAAACTTCTCCAGCATTATTAAATGAGGTTGACTAATAATTTATTAGTTAGTGAAACAAATTAATTAAGAACTTATGTAGAGCATTTATCATTGATCATTATGATGATGATCATTGTTCTCCAGTATTTGAATTGAGGATTTAAAAAAATAATAAACAATCTATTGTTATTTAACATTAGGGTCTTCACAACATTGTCTGATAATACACTTTTCATATCCCAAGTTCAAATTAGATTTAGAAAACAAATATTAATATTTATTACATATTTTATATAATTATTTTATTATTATTCATTTTTATGTTATTGTTGTATTTGGTCTGAATTCCAGGTTTCAGACTCAAACCAACAGTGATATCAATAAAAATATGAACACTTGAAGTTAATATGTATAATTTACTTGTACAAATATATATATATATATATATATATATATATACAATTGTGTTTATTAGTTGTATATATATATATATATATATATATATATATATATATACAACTAATAAACACAATTGTACATAGATAAACATAATTAATACTGAGTTTGTCATGCCTGAATGACTCTCTCACTTCCAGGTGTATATCTATCTTCTCATGAGTTCTAATCAAAATCCTTCCAGTTGTATTGGACAGCATGCCTTGAGATCTAGTCAAGACCCTTCAAGCTGCACTGGACTGCTTGCCTCAAGTTTTAGTCAAGACTCTTCCAGCTATACTGGACAGCTTTCCTGGAGTCAGCCATAGTCTTAGCAGCTTCCAGTCCTATTGTTGGCTTTCTTCACTGCATAGACATATCAGTAATAAATATTATAGAAACACCTTTGCTGTTGGAAGTGGTTTCAATTGACAGAAAATTCAATCATTGAGGTTATACAGATGTTCTCTGGTTTTTTTGCCTTTAAAAAGACTGACTATTTATTTCCAGATCCTCTACCTTACTAGCAACAATTTGGATTCAGATAGCATCATTGCCTATTGGCCCATACTAAGCAATGGTAGATTTATTCTCATATTTACACATTGGCCATTCTTATGTTTTACTCTTTGGTCTTGTTTATACATTTGTTATACACATGTTTAAACATTGATTAGTGACAATGATTGCTCAATCCAATCAGATAAGGAAGGAATTTGGACTAGTCCACTTCTGAAGACATGGTCAGATATGACAATTATGTAATATGGTAATTGTTAATTTTTAATATTTCTCTTTTGTAGTTATTAAAGAAATATTGTTACTGCATATTCATAAAATAAAAAAGGTCATATTTGATATATTAGATTACACACAAAATCTATTTCGATTAAATACATCATTATTGTATTTTTGTATTGGGTAAGATTATGAACATAAAATCCCTTTTACATTATCATATCTTAAAATGTGTAAATGCTCTTTATATCCATGAATTTATTTCTTACTTTATAAAACATTTAGATAAATCAATTTTATACTTAAAATTGCTACACTAATTTTATTATACAGATTGTGCTATTCTTAATTAGTTTTTATTGTAAGAAACAATATATTTGCAAAGATTTTTATAAATAAAAAATAATAATACTAAGAATAAACATATTATTGAATAACCCTGAGAAATTTACTCATTATTTTAGTAAATGTTATTCTATTATTAAAGTATAGAATAGTTTCAGATTATGTAGAAATATAAAAAAACTTATATGCTTAATGAATTGCAAGTTAAATTAAGGCCTTTTCTGCATTACTGACTGCACTGTTTTTCATTAACCTCTCCTCTATTGTTTCAATATTCCTATGTTAAACTGTTTATGCTAATAGATAAAAATACTTCTAATCTATCTTCATATCAATTTTTTAATTCTTTCAGTAGTATCAATTATTCATTCTCTCATCTCTATATTTTGCTATGAATGCTCATTGCTACTTCCAGGAGAGATCTCTTTACACTTACTTGATTGGTCTAAAGCCTCTTTATTACTCATCTGTTACCTGTCCAATTCTCAGATCCAGATATAAGAAGAGGTAAAATTATCTATTAAAAACTTTTTCATATTCTCAGGCATGTGTTCTTTTAATATTAAGGTATTTTAGCCAAACATATTATATCCAATGTTATTTCTGTGATTAATTAAAGTCATTTTGCTTTCATATGTTTTAATGATATGACCAAGATATTTTTAGTTGTTAACTTAGTTCAATTCATGATTTCTCAATTTTTCTTTTTTCTTTTGAGAAAATCCATTGGACAATACTTTTGTCTTTCTACCATTATGTTGACTACTACTTTTTTACTTTCATCTGATAATTTTTCAAGCATTTTCTCTAGCTCTGAAGTATTATTTGCAAAAACAACTATATATCTTCAAAATCATGATGATTTAAATAATTCCCACTTGTTTTTATTCATCTAATTTTTCATTTTAATCCACAAAATACATCATATAAATTGTTGTTAAAGGTTTTGGAGATATTCAATCACTTTATCATTACAAACCAGTCAACACATAGACAATTGCAATATCAATAACAATCAACAATTTCAAACTGTTGCCAAGGCAACTTCTTTTAACAATATTTAATATATATAATAAATATTTTAAAAAAGATAATTAATAATAAAATTAAACGTCCTATTTAATATAATTTTAATTGAACAAAAACTTTAAATTATAAAGTGGGGAAATGATTAATTTGTTTTTATCATTTAATTACTTTTTTATTTAATTAGACAAATTCAATTTTTTTTTTAATTTATGAATTACATGACACTAAGTAAAAATTAATTTTAGGTTTAATAAAGCCTTTCAGTATTTAATTATTTAAATTGAAAAAACAATTTACAAATTTAATGCGTTCACTCAATATTGTATTCGGTTTTTCAATTTATAAATTTTAACTTAACGCGCTGTTTTTATTATTACGTTTAAAATAATTTATATAATAAATAAAATACTTAAACCGTTACAGATATAAGTAATACATTTTAATTTAACAATATTTTGTGATTTTAACATCTGTAAGATGATATCATTGATTGGTATATAAAGTCATTCTCAGAAAAAAAAATCTTACATTATTGCTTCAGCACCCTTAAAGTTATGGGGAGTAATTTAATAAATAGTTATTAAAAAGACTATGCACCAAAGTTAATGTTTTGCTAAAAGCATTTATAATTTTAGCATAAACAAAATATAGCTTTACTACCAATATGTAATTATTAAACTAATATTATTAGTTTTGTAGATACCAAGTGGGAGTGTGTATTATTTACTGTAATAGCATTAAAATAACGATTGGGTTTAATATATCACACTACCTTGATCTGGTCTCATGGCTTATTAGCCTAATCATACATTATAATGAGCATACTGAGAGACATCCATTTAAAGCCTCTTGTTGATAGTGTTAATTCCACACAATAATATTTTCTGCTGAAAAGGATATAAACCACGATACCCAAGGTGACTAGAATATATATTAGTTCTAGACAGTTGTATTGCCAAGATCCAAAATGGTGGCACTAGCAACAAAGATATAAACCTATATCCTCTGAAGAGATCCTGTTAGCTCTGGATCATAGTTTTGAGACTTCTGGAACATACTGTTAATATTGCACTACTTAGTTAACTTTATGAAATGCATAAATGAAAAGTGTAGAAGACAAAACAGATGTAACAATAGCAGTAATAATATTATTCCAGTAGCAACATGCAAATGGTCTTTACTTCCTCTCAAACAATTGCTATTACTGACCATGATAAAGCATTTGCGTCACTAGATAACAATAATATTTCATTATCTTTTTTTAAAAATTAAGTATATGTATATATATTACCCAGATAACATGTCCAGATTAAAATTATTTATGTGAAAAAATACTGTAATAGAAAATAAATAATGTACACATATAAAAAGATTTCATAATACACATTTTACTCTAGAGCAAACACATATAAAATGTTTAGAGTATATGAATTAATGTAAGAAAGAAATTAATACTTGTTAATAATTAACTGAAAGAGAAAAAAAGATATTTATATTCGTTTGTAGATGGAATGACGCAATAAATAATTATTCTTACTTTTCACACTTTGTATTTTGTTCTTATATATTTTGAATCTTATTCTTTGCTAAAAAATATATATATATAGTTATGCAATCAAAAAAACAAGCGTTTTGGTTTTATTTTTGTTTCCTATCCATTCCCAGAGTTTCAGGCTGAAATAAAACAATTAAATAATAGGTAGTTGAAGTATCTTATTATTTGTTCCTGGAGTTTAAAATGAGTTCTTAGTTTATTAGTTAGTCCTATGCGATTTATCATCAAATAACTTTTTATCAATGTAGTTTTAGAAAAATTGTGGATTCTACCAAGTTATTAAACAACTATTTTCATTCTTTTAAAAAAAAAAGACTGTTTAAATGAATTTTAATTCATGTTAAATAATTTATATATATTGTAACTTATCAAGTTATTTTTTAATTGGTTGTAATTCTTTTAATAAATGTGTTGTTAATTAAACATATATAAACACGCTATTTTTGGTATACAATTAAAACCGAAAATTAAAGTCATTAAAATAATAATCAGTATTAATGTTCATAATTCTATTATTAAACTAGAAGAAAAATATATATATTTTTTCATTTTCTGAGAAAAATAAAACTTTTAAATTAGTTCAATTTCAACATAGAAAATATGCTAAATTTATGTTTATAAATAGTATTTGAAATTCAATGTTTTTTTAAAAAAAGCATCACAAAAACCCAGCTTTCACAATACTATTTAAGAACAAACTTCATTTATATTTATCTAATTCGCCCATTCCCAAGTCTCCAGATTAATTTCTGCCTTATAGTTTTTATCAGATTCAAAACTTATCACTGATGAATAATCTATTGTAGACAACATAATTGTACTATTGAATCATTAATTTAAAAATATTAATTGGAATAAATCTGCAACATATAATTTATTATTATTAATTATTTTATCTACATATTATTTTGTTACCTTTACTGCCAATTGTATTTACGAAAATTTTTATTATATAGAAGTAAATGGTCTGTAATCATAATCAGGAAAGGATTACAAATTATTGATTAATTTTTGTTAGTTTTTCTTTCCTAATTTCTAAGTTTATTGTTGTGTTAATAAAAGCAGTTGTTAAGTAAACAGCTGTAGTCTTGAAGAAACTCATTATTCTTATAAAATCAATGTGACCTAAGTTGCCATTACCTTAATTAATTTTCATCAATATTGGGTTACTTTAATTTAAATATTTACATTTTTATAACTTTATAAATATTTTTTTTTCTTAAAACCATAAAATTCATATATAAATTCAATCTGTGTATTTTAACTTTTTAAATTTTATATGGTTTTCAGACAATCACGCAAATATATATATATATATCAGGGTTTTTTTTAAAAAAAAAATAGATGCAGTTTCTTATTACAAATATGGATTTTATACTGAAACTATGCTTTAAATCAAATAATGATTGTAACAAAATTTTAAAAATATATTTATCTTTGAGTCTACCATTCTACAACTGTTCTAAATAATGATAGACAAAATTTACGTTTGCTAGAAAATAATATATTATTTTTACTTTCCTTTAAGTCTATATTATTGTACTTGTTCATTTATTTTAAAAGTAGCTTATAATTATATTTGATGATTATATTTTATTATTTACATAATTTTGACCTACTGTTCTCTGTGTTATTCTGTATCACTGCTGCCTAACAGATAGGAATTAATAAATGTTATAAGAACTTAAGCAGTTTACAATAATAGAGAACTATTAACTACAACAATAATTATTATATGCCATTCAATCAATCTTTTTGTGATTAAGTAAATAACATTAATCCAGAATTAATTATCCATGTGATTTATGTAATGTTTCATAAAGCACATTTCTTTTTATGAGGATAAAATTTTATCCTCTTTTTTTTCTTTTATTAGAAATATGTCCAATATTTTACATTATACTGAAAGAATTAAATGAAATAATATTATTATCAAAATAATGTAATTTCAACCTTGTTATTTGTGATTCAAGTGAAAGTTTGTTCTAATATTTATTTGTTCTCTTTTTTTCTCACTATATTTCCAAAACATTTTGTCAACTCCATTATTCAAAATCACCAACTTTTTATATTTTTCTTTTGTAATATTGACAAATATATTTATTTATTTATGCCTATGTGTTTGAAAAGAAAGATTTTTTAATAAATGTGTTTTACCATTTCTTACTTATGGATCTGCGACTTAGATATTTAAAAGAAGAACAATTCAGAGACTTCAGATCATTAAATGAAGTATGGTGGAGTAACATGAAGGGATTAAAAATAAAATACATGGATGAGAAAACAAAGAGGTATTACTGAGAGTAGTGAAAGAATTAAGAGATTGAAATGAATTTGCACTGGAAAAATTGCTAGAAGATATATTAGTAGATGACAATTGAAATTCTAAACTGGATATCATGATATTGTAAAAGACTAGAAAGAGATCACACATGAAATGGTTGGATTAAATAAGAATATTTTCTGGTTGCTATGGAGAAGAGAGCTAGAAATCAGTGAAGCTGGATTAAACTTAGAGATGTCATGCTGCAGTGGATTGATTATGGCTGAAAATATCATTTATTAAAAATGTTTTTTCATAGCTAATTTTGTCTTCCTATTTACATCAAGATAATATTAGTAAAAATTAGTCACATGTCACATGACTTATATAGCTTGCATTACCAATATGTAATATATAAAGAGCCTGCTAATAGCTCTAAACAAGCTTATTTATTTATTTTTTAATGATAAATGCTAAAAGTGAAAGTACCTAAAGCGTCTATCTATGATGGTCCCCATCAGTGTTATAATACTCAAGATTAAATGGGTTTATGTGTAATCATTAAAATCAGATAATAAATAGACAATCCCAATATTAATACCAATTTCAATCTGTTATCAAGGCAATCTTCTTTATTGTTAAAAGGTTTCTTTGGCAACAGATTGTTAGTGATATTAAAATTATCTTTGACTGATTTTAAAGAAAAAAATATATATTTGAATATAAGTATGATATATATACTGAACTTTAGATGGAATTAGAGGGGATTTGAACACAGACTATCAAGATACCTTCAACTATCCATTCCATCTTATATAACTGATATATATGATCACATACATGTGGAGATAAATGATCTCTATTATATATTTTGTGCTTGTCCAGCACTCATCAGTAGGTCTATGTCATCACCCCCCCCCACACACATTAATTGGCAGGCTTCAATCTTCTCCAATCTCCACCTAACTCTTCAATCATCCATATTTATTAAAAATCTGATGACAGAATGCCCAAAGCCTTTGTTGGTGCCAATATTGTTGCCATACCCATGTTGACTTTAAGTCACTCTGAAACCTCCTATATATGACCCTAATATGTTCATTTAAATACATAGAAGAAGGATGGGCAGTATGCAGTCTAAATGTGTAATATTTGAATACAGGTATAATGTATATACAGAAATTTAGATGTAATTAGAGGTGATTTGAACAGAAGTGATTTGAAAATAGACATTCAAGCAAGCTTCAATTATCCATTCCATCTTGTATAATTAATACACATCACCACATAGAAGAAAAAATAAATAATCTCCAGTATACATATCTCAAACTGAACCAGCACACATCAGTTTATCAAGATCATCATCTACTTGTCATATATATTATGGTCATATATATGAGGGGTCAGAGTGACTTAAAGCCAACATGGATATGACAACAATATTGACATCAATGAAGGCTTTGAACATTTCATTATCAGATTTTCAATAATATGGATAGCTGAAAAGTTGGAGAGTGTAGAAGAGTGAAGCTTGTCCATTAAAGTTTGAAGATTTTCTATTTTAATATAAACTGAGCACTTTATATATATATATATATATATATATATATATATATATATAAAGTATATATATATATATATATATATATATATATATATGCATGTGTGTGTAAGGTGATCTTAATCAATTAATGAGTGCTGATTTAGCATGACATACACATGATGGAGATTTTTTTCACATGTATGTAGTCACGTGTATCAGCTATGTAAGATGGGTGGATAGTTGAAAAGATCTTGAAAGTCTGTGTTGACATCCCTTCTAATTACATGAATATACATATGTATATTTATAGTTTTTAATCTCATAGATAGTACTGTGTTATCATCATTAGTCATCTAATCTTTGTGAAAAAATATTCTTTACAGAAAGTAAAAAAAATAGATGACCAAACTAAATCTATTTTTACTTCATTCTTAATTTAATACTAAAAAAGTTGTTTGTTTATTTATTTATTAATTAGTTATTCTTGCATATGTGTATTTTATTATTTTAATAAACTTAACCATGCAAATAAATATTGACTATTAAGTTGTTCTGAGAATATATAATAGTTCTTAAGTAATTCTTCACAAGTCAGACCTTTTAGAAGTAATTTTAATAAATTTGAAAATGATGACCTCTGGTATTAATCTGTTCCCAAGATAAAAAAGAAACTCACTTTTATATTAATCAGTGATCTTATATGAAAGCTTATTAATAATTAATAATTCAGAGGAGTAAAATGTACATAAAACTTTTATATTTTTATTGTGATCAGGAATTATGATTTGTTAAGATCCAGATTTTGCTAAGATTGTAATTAATATAATGCAATTGTGTTTCACAGACCTGATAGTGAAATTATTAGATAATCAACATGAATAAACATCATTTGACTTTAATTATAACATAGCGTGAAAACAAAAGGCTTTAGGTAGTTTATTATTTAGTTAACTAATAAATATACAGTTTATTATAGACAGAAACCAACTTTTCTAAGTTAAAAAGAGTAATCTTATAGGGTCTTTTTTTTTAGAAAAAGTATCTATTTTCAAAACTTTTAAGGTGTAAAACTGTAAAAAGATGATTGATGGTTGCATTTATTAAAAATGAAAAAATGAAATTGATATTACTGAGAGAGCATCAGTTATATAGTTCTTTATCAAAAAAGCATAAACTCATTCTAGTCCCTTGTTTTTTTTCTGTAGTAGAACTGCCATTTTAAAGCATCTGATTACTAATGTGAAATTTAATATGTCGAATTGAATAATATACTGGAATCGTGATATAACTTCAGATATTGTTTACAAATCAGAGTGGCAAAATCAAAAATACGCTTATTAGATATATAGGTATCATTTAACTAATAGTGATAAAAATTGTGAGAACTATCAAGATATGAAAACTTTTATTATAGCATTTTTGGGGATAACTATAATTTTGTATGATAGATCATGGTGGCTAATTAATTATTTTGGGGTTCACATTTATTCCATGCTGAAAACATTATATTTAAACAAAAACCAGCATTTCCAAGATGGTAATTGTTTTTTTTTAATCAATTTATCTGGGTTATTTTTTATAAATGCATTAAATAACCTCGAAACATTTTTTTGAAAACATATAAATAAAGGTACAATAAAATACAAATGAACTCCAATGTATATTTCATGCTAAAACAGCACTCATCAGTTGGCCCAGGTTACAATCTATCATATATTTTTGTTCTATATACAATATTAACCAACAGTAAATTGTTATATTTTGATTTCCAAGTATCAAATTTATTCCACCCACAACATTGACACAATCCACTATAAATAAATACAGTAATGATTATCATTAAATGTATATCTGCTCCAACTGGTGAATGCTGGTTCAGCATGAAATGCATCTTGGGAATTATTTGTCCTTCATTGTTTCTTTATTCATACGTTTCAAAGAATGAGTGGTGGTGTGGAGGTAATTTAATACATTTATAAAAGGCATTACACATGGGAAAAAGCAATGTGAATAATACCATGTGTGTGTGTGTTTAATTAAAAAATCATATATTCTAACATTTAACTGAGGTTTACGTTTATATCTGGGATAAAGACAAATCTCTAGTTAAATAAATGATTAGTGATAATCATTGTTATATTTCTCTAGAGTGGATTTATCAAAGTTTGTGATTGGGGTTAACAATTCACCTGGCTTTTATGCTTAAACAAAGGTGGTAATTTTTAAGCATCTTATTATTAAATACTATGTATATTAAATTATCGAATGAGAAGTCTTAAAATCTTTAATATTTTAAATACTATGTAACATAAGGATGTTATTACTCAGGTTACAAGTCCTCACAAATTACTTGATTCAAATCTTATTCAGACTTTATGTTATATTAAGATTTGAGCATGATCACTAAGGAGAAGATTGGTAAATTCAATTAATATCTTTCAAAACCTTTTAATATTTTCTGTATGATTAATAGAATAATATTCCTTTAACTACCATTCAACTGTTATGCAATTCTATCCTAGTATAATACAACAGGTCTTAAAGAAAATAGCGTTTATACCATGTTAATAAATGAAGCATAGATGTATCTTCTATTTTATCTAATCACTGTATGAATATATGTGACACTATGCACATCGTGAGCGCTTTATGTATATATAGAATACATATGTAGTCTCTTATTCAAGCTTAAAATAAAAAGTAAGATCAATATTTTGACATTTTATTCTTAATATTTTTTTTGTGTAACCAATAAAATTATAGTAATATCACGTGGTAATCACTGACATTTATTTTAGTATACGTTTTAACAACAAAATAATTTATATAGTACTTCTTAAATAGGTAGGACTATTCGTTCTTTTTTTGTTTGTTTGTTTGTTTATTTATTTAAATTATGTATTTAATTTTAAAATTATATTAATATTTGTCATAACGTAATCACTTTTAATTTATATTTTAAAGATAAAAATTTAATAATAATTACAGTTTGTATTATTTTTGCCTTTTAGGTTAATTTGTGTGTGTGTATTGATGTGCTTGGATTTATATATCTGTGTTTTAATAAATTTTTATTAAAATGGTAACTAAGGGAAATAAAGTCAACTTAATACTGAGGTATTTTAAACCGCATGTTTTACTAACGATTAAAATGCATCGCTTACTTTTAAATAATGATTCAGCAACTTGCACAAACATTCACATATTGTTGTTTACCTCCTAAATTATTGCTTTTTGTTATCTTTATTGCGCTGTTATAAAAAGAAATATATTATTGGTAAAGTCAAAAAATGTTTTTATTCTTTTTGCTTATTAAAATACATTCTTTTATTTTTTTTTCATACATTTACATTTACACATCCCTATATAACATAAAAGTAAAATAACAGGAACAACAGTAATGGTTAACAATTCTGCTATAGAGATATGTATATAAATAAAATAATTAGGAAATCAAATAAAGGGTAGCAGTGATCTTATGATTCATAGGATTAGAACATCTTTTCTATCATTGATAAAGGAACAAATCATATTATAATTGTAATTTTACTTTCACAGTAAATTCTTTAAAAATCATCTGACTAACTCATGTTAACGTGGTAACCCATTTTTGGGGGAATGGTTGATTGTACACTGACTAATTGTAAGAAAAATAAAACTTTTGTCTGTGATTTGAAAAAAAAAGTAGTTATTATCTTGTGTGATTATAAACCTCAAGTTTTGGCTGTGGGAGACAGATACTATACTACTAGACAGATCCTTTTATGTAATCAGAAAAAAAAAATCTCTGTATTTCATTTTATAGCAAGGTTCAGAATCAATTCACCAACATTTCTGTATTCTCATCAAACATTATCAATCACTGATATCCCATTAAAGACAAAAATTTCCAAATAAATCTTTTCAACTCAAATTTAGTTTTTCCAAAAATATATTTTGACATTTAAAAATAATAATAATAATTTTAGTCCTTCTAATGTTAAAGTTTTCTTGTTGTATGTTTGTGTGATCAATTCTGGTGCTCAACAAATCTGATGGTCAAACTTGTATGAACTCCTTCTAAGCAATGAAAAATTTAATATGATGTAATATATTTGATTGTCAATGTCCCATTTATTTTACTTGCTTAAATTCAGGATATAGCAATCTATTCGAGTAATTTTATGAGAAATTCTCATTGTTAATCAGGCCACACTTACAAAACTACAAACCTCAAGCTTATTTCAGATTATATTAAAATAAAATTATTTTTCAAAATGCATATCTTTTAAGACAAAAAATAAATATAAAAATAATTAATTTGAAAGCATGAGTGACAATATGAGAACAAATTATACAAAATGCTTGTATAACCATAAAATATGCATGCCATATGAATTGTATTCCAGCCAGAATATTTAGATTATTCATGTTTGTTTTAATACTATCTAGCTGTAATAATTTAGTAAGTACTCTAGGGCTTTTATGGTCACTTAGGAGAGCTATAAAACCACTACTTAAATACTCTGTGATAAATTAAACAAATAATAGAAAATGAAAATAATGAAAAAATAATGTGTGTTTTATGTATTTAAAAATGTTACGTGTAGATATCATTTTAGCAAAATAATATAACAGTTAACAGATAGTAAACTTTTGACATTTAAATATATGAATAGTAGAATGTAAGTTGCAAAATTTTATAGAGCCTGCAACCCCAAAATTTTAATCAAGGCATAAAAATTATCTTCTCTCTTGAACAATTTATTTCCATCCACCCTTATAAATATTACTTCAAAAATTGTATAGTTTTAATAAATGTTTTCCCCATTCTTCTTAACCAACATTTATATTAAGATGTTATTTTAATATTCATAATAAAGAAGTAAATTTTGAAAAATTATTTATAAAAAAAAATCTTCAAATGCTTTTGTTGTTAGATTTAAGTAATAAATATCAAATGTGGAGCATTCTTTTATATTAAGAAGGAAAAGTATAGCCCCTGTCAAGCATTGGTGGCCTAGCATTTAGCATAGCTGTCTTCCAAACAGCTGGCCCGGGTTCACTTCCCAGTCAATGCATTTGACATATGAAAAAAAAAAGTATAGCACCTATGAACACATTATTTTAATGAACAAGTAGTAGATTGTTTTTTTTTTCGTATGTCAAATGCATTGACTGGGAAGCAAATGCGGGCCAGCTGCTTGGAAGGCAGTTATGCTAACCACTAGGCCACCAAGGCTTGACAAGTAGTAGATTGTTTTTCTTTCCTTAAGCAATGTTGGTCAAACTTGATTTATATTTTGCAATCTTTATTTTTTTTAAAAAAAAAACTAGTTTGTGCAACTAAATTTATGTTTGTATCACTAATTCCTATTTTGAAGTTCTGATTTGTTTAAGTGAATTTCTAATTTTTTTAGCTGTCTATCAATTGGAATATCACCCCCCCCCCAAAAAAAAAAAATTAGTACACCAAACTTATTTTATTTACATAACACACCTTATTTTTATTCATAAACATAAAACAAACCCTTACCACTTGTTCCATTTATACTTTATGTTTGCAGTAGTGGTTTAGTGACTTCTCCAAGCATTTACAAAAGTCCTATAGCATCTATTAAATGATTGCTGTCTAATAACATAATTGTTCTCTTCTTAACATGGTTTTTATTGACTATGCAGATCCTCATACATTTATTTAAATACTTTCATTTAACTAAAAACATTATGCAAGTTTTTTTTAAAAATTTAAATTAATATAATTCACAAATTTGGTGTTGTTCCAAGTATAAAAAAAGAAACATAAAATCATCACTTATCTAGAGATCTGAAATTTTCTAGATTAAAGTTTTAAATATTTTTAAAATCATTTAAAAAATAATTTTTAGAGAACTATGCTATGTAATGGATATAATTCCACTATTTATATGATTATTTAAATATGTACGTGTTTACATAGCACAAATTATAAAGATTGACAATAAATATTTTTATGTATTAGTGTTTAAATAATTAGAGACTTTGAGATGTAAATAATTTATAAAATTAATTTATTTGTGAAATACTATCCTGCATTCATAAATTTATATTTTTATTTGTTAAGCTTTTATATTTAAATAATTGTTTTAATTTGAATATTACTAGTATATTTATAAACTGTAGGAAGAAATAATAATTAATTAGAAAAGATTAATATCTTATTAGCAAGTGGGAAGGAAATATAAGAATAATTATGCTTTTGAGAATAATTTTATACAAAATAAAAACATAAATTTATCATTAGTGAATCATAATTATATCATCTAAAGTATTACAGAGAATAAAAAAATAATGCTTTAAAGTTTGAAATGCTGTCTTATTTTTTTAAATATTCATTATTAAGCCAAAAATACTTTCAATAATTGAAATGCAATAATCATTTAAATCATTAGAATTATAAATAAAAATTATGAAATTTTATACTTTAAATTTTTTGAAATTGAGATTGTTATGAGCTAAAAAGAATTTAATGTACAATTTGTGTCTTAAATTTTATGCATTTTGTGATCATGTGGTGTAACTTATTACACTTTAAATGGGTGTTTTATGCTTTAGCAAAGCTGGTGATCTTCATGTTTCTCTAAAAAATATTTCTTTTGTGAAAATCTATATTATTTTATTTAGCAAATGTTAAAATATTTTATTTATTATTCATATAAGAAGTCATAGTATAACCTTTTATATATCTTTTGATTGAGTTAATACAATTATTTACAGGTGCCAAATAAATTGATTTAATATAGAATTTTCATATTCACAGTTTTTGATTGTAGGTCCATAGTTAATATGACAGTCTCTACAAACACATGTACACACATGTTATATTACAACAACGTCCAAGCTTAAATAAACCAACCAAATATTAGAAATATTTTGACAAGATGACACTACAATTAGGTAGTAAATTAAATTATATTTATTACTCAGGTGTAGTGTTGTTTGTTAACAGATTTCTAATATTCTATGAGTTTACCTAATCAATGAGGGATAACAAATTAGCTGGAGTAAAAGATGCTGGATTGAGATGAGTGTGTTTGTGTGGAATGGATGTGCCTTTATGGAAAACAACCTAAAACAATAAAACTAACTCCATTTAATCATTTTATGCTAGTAACTTTTGAAATTGTCTAAATTTTTAAATACAAAGCTTTTACACACATATTTATACATTTATAAGCAATGTTAAATTTTTCTATCCTAATAACTGAATATTGTTTTTGAAATCATTGTTATATAATCATTAAATTAATGCTTTAGATAGTCTGTTTTATTGTAGTGAGTTTGTCTTTTATTATCACTAATATTAAATATGTGTGTGTGATTTCTGTTTGAATGTATATCAAAGAATCGACTGTGCTTCTTGAAAAGAAAAAAAAACTGAGAACCACATATGGTTAAAAAAACTGTTCATAAAACATTTTAGGTAATGTTCTATCAATATATTTTAAGAGATAGTATTATAAGAGACTTTATGAATTTCCTTTTAATCATATCACCAGCCATTTTACCAATTATAGTGATTGATTTATTTAATTTAACACTAAAAGAAAGCCAATAACTTTTTTTTTTATAGATTATAGCTATTTTTATTAATTCCCTTATCAAAATATAAGGTTAAAATATATATTGAAATAGAAATGTTTGCTATTACCATTGTGCCTTGCTTAACTAAGAATCAACTGTCTATAAACCACAAAAAATGGAATGATATAAATTATTTTTTAAGCTTTGTTATTATTTAAGCTTAATTTATTGACATTGGTAGAAAACCAAAAGTGAAATCTGTATATTAGTTTGTCAACATAAATGTTTTGAAATTACCATTATATTTATAATAGATATTTTTATATGTACAGTATATATGTGATCTTGGGTATGATTATTTAAAATTATCTATACATATTAATATATTAATAAAAATAATTAACAAAAAATAGAGTATATCTGTATCCCAGGTAGAAAGCTCAAACCGACCTTATCTTTATTACCTAAATTCATATATATAGGCCAAACTAATTCTAATATGCAGTAAATTTATTGATTAAGACCTTCATGCTCTCATTTCTATAAGTTTTATATTGGCCAATATATATATATATATATATATATATATATATATATATATATATATATATATATATATATATATATATATATATATATATAGGTAAAAAAGATAAGGTGGATTTATTCTTATCTTTTCAAAGACTCTACCTTGTGTTTATAGAGTAGGAGTACTCTTCAGCTTTATAAATTTGTACAGCACAGGTGTCAAGCTGATTTACTTATGAGTATTTTAAATAAAACATTGTGCTAGATTAGTAATAATTAGTTATATATATTGTAACGGTCGCTGCCTCCCTCTATACCCCATTGAGCATGACATGTGTTTTCTGAGATCGAGCAGCAATTAAGAAATATTCAAAGGCATCCAAAATATACATTACTATAATCATACCTTTGAAAGGTTCGTTTACTGCAACCTTTACATGCCACCCTAAGAAAGAGATTGCTCCCCTGCTTAAGGGATATGATCATATAATAAGTAAAGAGCTATAATCTCTTATTAAAAATCAATAGAAAGTGAATGCCTAATGAATGATTCCCTATCCCGGTAAGTTTAATCCCTGACTAACTCAATCAACTCATGATCTCGGGATGGTGGTTTGTTGCTTCGTTAACAGAAAAGGTCAAACACTAATATCATTATCAAATACACAGCACAACTCCATATTTTAAAGTTGATTATTAAATTTATTAAGCCCTCTATGATTATATAAATATTTACAAAATAATAAACACACACATAAACGATAGTAATTAAAATTCAAGTGTATAATAAATTTTAAAGTTTCATGAATGGGAAAGGAATGGTCTGAAATTCTCCCCTGCTTACACTTCAAACTCAAAACAAAATTTCTTATAAAACAATGTGTATTGGCCATGGTATGTACGTGTTTCATAATAATAATAAAAAAAGAGTTAGCCATGAGTTAATGATAGTAGACTCTTAAGTGTTCCAATATCTGAGTCCTGCACATGGCGGACAATAATAATTATTTGGAACACTTTTGTACCCACTTTTATTCCTTATGAAAACAATCCTGCACTTAGCGGATGGAATAAATTTACTAGGGTAACAAACTCGTGCTAAACTACAATTTTAATCTTAAAAGTTCCATAATATGAGTCCTGCCCATAGTGTATGATAATAATTATTTGGAACACTATCATACATACTTTTATTCCTTATAACAACAATCCTGCACTTAGCGGATGGAATAAATTTTCTATTATTTCAAAACGAAACACATACATCCAATGACCAAACCACCCAATTATTTCTATTTAACAATTTTGAAATATTTTATATTTACTTTATCGATTCTTTTATAACTTATTTAGATACTCCAATGAATTACGTGTAGCTTTACGTTAAAATTACAAACAAAATATCTATGACTGAATTACACAATTCATTGGCTCATTTAATAATAGAAATATAAGTCAAATGACGAATTACTCATAATAAGACATAAAAAAAAAATGAAAACATAAATAATACTTCCCGAAGTTTTCGTTCTTCTCCGGGCTATGATTTTGAGAGTGATATATATCTGCTGTGCAGGTGATTACTTCACAGGGCCTATATGGAGGTTGGCAAATTGTCCATAGCAGCTACACTTTCAGAAATGGAAAGTCACATCACTGGATGGCTATGTAGGACTCCGAGCTGTGCGAATGTACCGAACTTGGTGTTCTACTCCCTGTCAATTGCTGAATCATGAATAAATCCTGATTCCATTTCCTTAGCGATATAAAACATTAGCTTAAATTTCAATTGTATTTTTCCTTTTCAGTCAATGAATATCATATTTCTTGGTCTGCACCTTTTAAAATATGTTCTGCATTCCGAATAAATAGTTTTTACACTCATAATTCTTTTTTTCCTTTTTTTGTCAGTACACTCCGGAAACTATACTGCTAATGGGTAAGAGTGCCTGTGCGAGTATCAACCAATGTAACCCAGCTAACTAACTAAATTTCACCCGACCAGCCTTTATACATCTCCCCCATTACAGGGTGTATTCTCTCATCCCCTCCACAAATTATTGCTTTTACATTTCTGTTTTTAATTAAACAAGTCCAAACAATGGATTTAATTTTAGCTATATTTTAATTAATTTCAGAATTTTGCAGACCATTTAAATTCCAATCCCTTGATTTCTTTAAACAATAAAGTAAAATTACATTTATCTAATTAAATAATTTTGAATAGGTGTCAAGCCGAATAACCCCTGATACAATTTCTACACTTGTTTTCCAAAAACATTATACGATAAGAGAAAGAGGTCATTGGCTTGCCTGCGGTCATGAACATTAAGTTGTAAAAAAAAAAAAAAAATTATGAAACTGTATACTTGTTGTCACATAAAAATTGTTTTTGAGTTTTCCAAAAAGAATATTCAACAAGCAACAGAAAAAAAAATACAACATTTGAAAATCTAAAATAAAATAAAATCAAAATAAAATATGTTTACTATTTGGTTATTTGCAAATACATTTCAGTTTCCCATAAGAATTTCTTTAACCTTCTGCCATATTTATTCATATCATAAATAAAAAACATATAGCATTTATTAACAGCAAAATACATATTTATATGTGGTGTCCACATTTGTTTATTTATAAGCGTATTATCACCATTCATCCTATTTATTTTAAATATAGTGTGTGTGTAAGCAACAGAGAAAATATACCTGCACAGACCACTCCTTTTATTATAATACGTACATTTGTTTGGACTACAACTAATGCTTGCAGTCAACTTTGTGGCAGTCATTTAAAACTGACTGTCACAATACCCTCCCTACCTTAATGAGACTTCTAAATGGGTTAACCATTTAAAGTCTATATTAAATTACTTTCACTTATATTTTATATTATTGATGAATATATTGGTTCAGTACAATTTAAAAAGAAATATTAGTAGATATTTGACTATATACAAGTGTTATTAATAATGAAAATAAAAATCTTAAGGGATATACTAATTTATATCTAATACTAATGAATATACTAGTTTATTATATATGTAACAAAAAAAATATTAGTTTATACTTAAATATATATATACAGTTGTGTCATTAGAAAACGAAAATCAAAATCTTAAAGAATATATACATACAAATCTATTAATCGTAATGTCCAATGATTGTCTACATTGATATCCTAATTTTTACTCGGTCCTGGTCTAGGTGATGGAGATCTGTATCCCTTTCCTTTTCCGTATTTATGTCCATTGTCATCACCATTGCTTTCTGTATGCTTAACATATGTTTCAGGACTTCTACTCCTATGCCTAGCCTTTCTATGCCAATACGCTTGTCTTTGGACATTACCATGCCAGTTTATGGAGTTTATACCCATGTTTTCTCTAGCCTTATCCATAGGTTTGTTTTGTTGGGTTGTATCGATTCTATTTAGTAAATCTGATAGCTGTTCTATTGAGTTAATATTTGCCATTAAAAGCATTTGTTCGATACGGAACGGTAAATTGTGCCATATTATTCTGATGATCTGGGCCTCAGATATATAAAAGGCTTCTAAAGTCTGGAGCTTGGCTACTTGTCTTCTGAAGAACCTTGAGTAATTCTCACCTCCACACATTTTATATTTTTCTTGCATTATTTGGTATAATACCATCTCTTGTCTTTCATCACTCCAGAAGTTTCGCAGCAAAGCCTTTTTATATTCTTCGTACGTGTTTGGGTGGTGAAACAGTGATTCCCACCATGCACAAGCATCCCCTTGGAGATGGCTGTATGATATTACTAACTGGCTAGCATCATCCATCCTATTTATTCTAAAATACTTTCCAAACTATTAAGATGTTCTATCGGAGCCTCACTTGTCTGCCCTTCGAACACTCCTATCTTTAGAAATTGGTTTACATTTGGTAAATATGTATAAGTCCTATCCTTCTCTACTGACTTTCCTACCAGTATATCTGCATTATTTTTTTGTATTTTATCTCTACCTTCCTGCAGACTATTTTCACCCTCTCTTACTTTCTGTTCGTTCTCCCTCACTACTATATTCAAATTATCATTTCCTCCTTTGCTATCTATATCGTTTTTATCCATTTTATCTCTTTTCACTCTATTCATGTCCACACTGCTTGCTTCACTCTCTATCTCACATATTTTTATCTCTATCTGTCATTTTTCCTTATTAGCCTCCTGTCCATGTTTGTCATTGCTGCCCAGTGCTATTGCTTCCATATTTTAGACTCTTATTTCCAATTTTTGTACCATTTCCTCCTCCACACTGCATATTCTCTGGGACAAGTCTTCCATTTGTTTTTCCATATCTTTTCTTAGATCTTCTATTTGGGGTGTTATCTTGGCTATTTCTTCTCTCATTGCTTTCATAAAGTCCACCATTATATTTATTAAGTTTTTTCCATTTCAGATACTATTCTATTTTGCTCATTGTCTTTTGTTTCTACATTGCTTTCCTGCTCTATATCTCGACTTTCTTCATCCTTTTTATCTAATTTTTGTTCATCCATTTTTTTTTTTGTAAATAATCTGGTCCACATGAATAAATACTATTTATTAGTTCTTTCGGTAAACCGTTCTTTCTTTACAATATCTAGATGCCAACAAGGTATTCTGTGTATTTATAACAAAGTATTCTAGTTATCTATTTTACTCTTTACTATATGTAAACGTTAAAAAAGTATTTTATTTATTTCTTACAAAGTATTTTGTTTATTTATTTGTTATTAAAACTCAACGCTAGCAAAGTATTCTATTTATTTATTTCTTTTTTTATTAAATCTTGGTACATTCACACTTAGCTCACCCTAATTTGTTTGCCATCTATATATAGCTAGTATATGTTTATTTATTACTATCCCTTTTTTATTCTCAATGTAGCTTGCTATCTGCCCACAACTCTCCTATTAAAAAAAAATAATTTTCTATTCCATTTATTATTTATATAACATGGCTGTGATCTCCACTATTAACTTATGTGCATACAAATTGCATCATGCCCAATAACATGTTGGATGCCATTTTTCTGTAATGGTCGCTGCCTTCTTCTATACCCCATTGAGCATGACATGCATTTTCTGAGATCGAGCAGCAATTAAGAAATATTCAAAGGCATCCAAAATATACATTACTATAATCATACCTTTGAAAGGTTCGTTTACTGCAATCTTTATGCGCCACCCTAAGAAAGATATTGCTCCCCTTCCTAAGGGATATGATCATGTAATAAGTAAAGAGCTATAATCTCTTATAAAAAATTAATAGAAAGTGAATGCCTAATGAATGATTCCTGATCCCGGTAAGTTTAATCCCTGACTAGCTCAATCAACTCATGATCTCGGGATGGTGGTTTGTTGCTTCGTTAACAGAAAAGGTCAAACACTAATATCATTATCAAATACACAGCACAACTCCATATTTTAAAGTTGATTATTAAATTTATTAAGTCCTCTATGATTATATAAATATTTACAAAATAATAAACACACACATAAATGATAGTAATTAAAATTCAAGTGTATAATAAATTTTAAAGTTTCATGAATGGGAAAGGAATGGTCTGAAATTCTCCCCTGCTTACACTTCAAACTCAAAACAAAATTACTTATAAAACAATGTGTATTGGCCATGGTATGTATTTGTTTCATAATAATAATAAACAAAATGAGTTAGCCACGAGTTAATGATAGTAGACTCTTAAGTGTTCCAATATCTGAGTCCTGCATGTGGCGGACAATAATAATTATTTGGAACACTTTCGTACCCACTTTTATTCCTTATGAAAACATTCCTGCACTTAGCGGATGGAATAAATTTACTAGGGGAACAAACTCATGCTAAACTACAATTTTAATCTTAAAAGTTCCATAATATGAGTCCTGTGTAGCGGATGATAATAATTATTTGGAACACTATCATACATACTTTTATTCCTTATAACAACAATCCTGCACTTAGCGGATGGAATAAATTTTCTATTATTTCAAAGCGAAACACATACATCCAATGACCAAACCACCCAATTATTTCTATTTAACAATTTTGAAATATTTCATATTTACTTTATCGATTCTTTTATAACTTATTTAGATACTCCAATGAATTACGTGTAGCTTTACGTTAAATTACAAACAAAATATCTATGACTGAATTACGCAATTCATTGGCTCATTTAATAATAGCAATATAAGTCAAATGATGAATTACTCATAATAAGACATAAAAAAAATATAAAAACATAAATAATACTTCCCGAAATCTTCGTTCTTCTCTGGGCTATGATTTTGAGAGTGATATATATCTGCTGTGCAGGTGATTACTTCACAGGGCTATATGGAGGTTGGAAAATTGTCCATAGCAGCTACACTTTCAGAAATGGAAAGTCACATCACTGGATGGCTATGTAGGACTCTGAGCTGTGCAAATGTACCGAACTTGATGTTCTACTCCATGTTCATTGCTGAATCACGAATAAATCCTGATTCCATTTCCTTAGCGATATAAAACATTAGCTTAAATTTCAATTGTATTTTTCCTTTTCAGTCAATGAATATCATATTTCTTGGTCTGCACCTTTTAAAATATGTTCAGCATTCCGAATAAATAGTTTTTACACTCATAATTCTTTTTTTCCTTTTTTTGTCAGTACACTCCGGAAACTATACTGCTAACAGGTAAGAGTGCCCGTGCAAGTATCAACCAATGTAACCCAGCTAACTAATTAAATTTCACCTGACCAGCCTTTATACATCCCCCCCCCCATTACAGGGTGTATTCTCTCATCCCCTCCACAAGTTATTGCTTTTACATTTCTGTTTTTAATTAAACAAGTCCAAGCAATGGATTTAATTTTAGCTATCTTTTAATTAATTTCAGAATTTCACAGACTATTTAAATTCCAATCCCTTGATTACTTTAAACAATAAAGTAAAATTACATTTATCTAATTAAGTAATTTTGAATAGGTGTCAAGCCGAATAACCCCTGATACAATTTCTACACTTGTTTTCAAAAACATTATACGATAAGAGAAAGAGGTCATTGGCTTGCCTGTGGTCATGAACATTAAGTTGTAAAAAAAAAAAAAAAATTATAAAACTGTATACTTGTTGTCACATAAAAATTGTTTTTGAGTTTTCCAAAAAGAATATTCAACAAGCAACAGAAAAAAAAATACAACATTTGAGAATCTAAAATAAAATAAAATCAAAATAAAATATGTTTACTGTTGGGTTATTTGCAAATACATTTCAGTTTCCCATAAGAATTTCTTTAACCCTCTGCCATATTTATTCATATCATAAATAAAAGACATATAGCATTTATTAACAGCAAAATACATATTTATATGTGGTGTCCGCATTTGTTTATTTATAAGTGTATTATCACCATTCATCCTATTTATTTTAAATATAGTGTGTGTGTGTGTAAGCAACAGAGAAAATATACCTGCACAGACCACTCCTTTTATTATAATACATACATTTGTTTGGACTGCAACTAATGCTTGCAGTCAACTTTGTGGCAGTCATTTAAAACTGACTGTCACAATATATATAATAAATAAAGTTTGATATCTGTATTCGTTTCACAATATATGTAATATACAAATCAATATATATATATAAAAATACAGTACAATTTATATAAATTATATTATTTTAGAAGTACTTATGTAAAGACTACAAAATGTATAGTCGCAAGTACTTCTAAAATAATATAATTTATATAAATTGTACTGTATTTTGATATATATATTGATTTTGATAAAGACTACAAAATGTATAATCGAAAGTACTTCTAAAATAATATAATTTATATAAATTGTACTGTATTTTGATATATATATTTGATTTATATATTATATATATATATATATATATATATATATATATATATATATATATATATATATTATTTGTACTGATTATCTTTATACAGAAATATTTTGAATTTTGATAATTAATAAGTCAGGCTATAAACTCCTTATAATAATCAACTTTTATATTATTTTATAGTCTAGTGCATTATTAGGTTTATTTTTATTTTTAGATTTTGTTATTAAATAATTTGTGATTAGGACTGTACCAGACAGTCTCCCAAATATCTATCACTTGAAGGTGCCACTTGGATTTTCAATAGTCTAAAAAATGTATTTTCATGATTAGATATAGATATATACTGATGCGATAAATATGACTGTTCTTAAAGGTAATTTTAAGTGCACCACTAAATCATCAGTAGAAACAGAGATTCTTTATTTTGGAAAACAATCAGAATGTAGACAGCAACAACAAACATCAGGAAGGTACTATAGATAATATGTTTATCACAAAACATATGTAAAGTCAAACACCCACATCCTATAAATAAATACAAAAATACAAAAAATATATAGCAATACTTATGATTGGGTATTCAGATAAAATTATCACTGAGACATGCTCTTCCTTTTCATAATTGAGAGAATTTATTATTTCCAAATATCAATATTTCAGCATAATTTAAGATTCTTGAATGAAATAATAAAATTTTTTTAAATGGTAATTCAATGTACACACTAAAGAATTTTTACTCTTATTTCTATTTTTGCAGATGCTAACAAAATCTTAAGCTTATACAAAATGAATCTTCTTTATAATATGAGTGCAGTGCAATCATGCCCCAGCCATAAGAAACAAAAGGTAACAAATACTAAAAATTCTAAATAATTCACATTATACATGGATTATTAATATTTCACATAGGAAGCTATTCCAAAGCTTGATCTATGTAAAAGAAAACACAATTCTTAATGTTAAATAAATTTATATTAAATAGACTTACAAATGGGCTATCCTTATGGATACAACACTCCATAGTGAAACACTTCTTATATATGTGAATACTATGATACTATTATAAACCTAAATAACTTTTCTGATTAATCTATTTATGCACATATATATGAAATACCAAATTATAATTTGAAAACTTAATTAATTACAATTATGCTGAAAGAAAACAGTTTATTGACTTTCTTCTTTTTTTTTTTTTTATTTAACCAAAATTTTCTGGCTATAAAACTTGTGATCGTTAATACTGTAAGAGGAAAGATAAATCTATATATTTAAAAAAAAATAAGAATAAAGATCTAAAACAAAATCTAGGTATTATAACATGTGTATGCTCTCAATGGTGCAAATTAAGAGGCATAGCTCTTTCATACTTAATTATCACCATTTGTCATATAAATATAAAAAAATCCATATTTAATAGAAAGTTGAATTATATAATTATATCTTAACCTAAAACCAGCTACATAAAATTAACTTTAATATTTGTAATATTGTATAGAATTCAATAATAAAAAATAAACAATATCATTTATGGCTTAATGAATTAGGATAAAAGTTCATCTGCATTTACTGTAAGTCCATGATGAGAAGCAAATATTTTTTTATATATAAGTTCTAAATGAGTATGTATTTTTTGGGATAATTCATCAGTGTTCTTATATGGTGTTTGATATCTGGTCAGTGCAGCTGGTTACATCACTAAGTAGCTTGGATTCATATGAGTGCTGAGAATATTGCCCGAAGAGTAAAGTTCATTATGAAAAGCTTAGCAGTGCATATTGGCTATTAAAACTGCTGTAATCTGTTTCTGTTGCATCCTTTCTTAATTTATTTGCAGTGTTTAGAATAATATGATTGCAAAGTTCAAAATTGTCTTTACAAAATGAATGCAGGTTGGCAAATATTTGTTCTCTTCCTCTTTTGATGTTTTAGAATCTTAATACCAAAAATTAGTTTTCCAATTTGCAGTCATGTATTTCACCCAGGAGATAGGTCAAATGAATAAGCAATATGAACTATGAAGCATTTCATAATTATGTGTTCTTAATCATTTGTGCTTTTTTTAGAATTATAGTCTTTATAATAAAACTCCTGAATCTTCATAGAGCTTCTCCTATTGTTTCTCTTAAAACTTCTAGAATATTCTCAGTAACATGCAGGATAAAAAAATGTCAAATCAAAAATTCTACAGCAAATAACTGGATGTTCTGAAAACACATTATATAACTTTTATACAGTATTTTAAGATCATGAATTTTTCCTTTTTATGCACATTTTGATTCACCAATATATCTTTATTTATACATAAATACTATTTTATATTTAACATTATTATTAATTTTATCATCAGCATCCTTTTTATTAATAACTAATCTAATAATTCTAGGGTAAATAAAATAAAAAAACTAATCTTGGAAGCCTAAGAGCAAACATGTAAAAAAGTTATGTGATATTATTGTTAGTTTTAATTTTCACATTTTTAGTGATTTAAATGTATAGTCACCATTTTGATATATTTTATTTCAAAATTTGATAATAAATTATATTTATATCTTGATGCTTAAAGGTTTACTTTAAGCAATAATGATTATCAAATTTGATATAAAATGTGAAATCAAATTCAATTATTATTTTTTTTTTATATTCATATATTCTTTTAATATTTGATGGCAACATGTTGAACTGAAATGATTTTTAAATCCAACTTATTCTTCAAGTTAGACTGAGATTGAAGTTATGCTTAGATGATTTATATTGATGAATGTTTTGTTCTGTATAGGTTAATGTCAAAATAGAGTAATATATTAACAGCTAAAGATCTCTTGATTGAAATGCCAACCCTTACTTGGAAATAATTAAATATCAAATGACCTCTTGAGCCACTAATCAGTCGAATTATTATTATTAATATTTTATAAATATATTATGTAGAACTGTTAAAAACAAAAACACTAATACAAAGAAATTAAGTCATATGTCACATGACCTAATTTAACAAGCTAGTATTATAAATGTTATATATAAAGCTCACAAATAAGCTCTTAACAAGCTTTGCAGAATATTCCCCAACCCCAGACCATAATAATGGATAACTGTTAAGTTATTTGGTGATTTTATATTGCTAAAGTTGTTAATATATGGTGTATCTGAACTTGGTTCAGTCCCATATGGCTATCTAAGTTAGATAACTGGATTGGAAAACATATGAATGTCTGAAAATTTCAGATTTTCTACTTAATAGTTATCCATTAGATAAAGTTCTGGTCTTGTCCTGGCATTTGTGATCTAATGCTTGAATATCTTAGCACTTCACTGAGGAAGCCAGTAGCAGAAATCGGTTTGGGATTGAGGATATTCTGCAAAGCTTGTTAAGAGCTTATTTGCGAGCTCTATATATAACAAAAACATTATGTCTTAAAATGATAGTGTTACTGTTGATAAATCCGTAATTTCATAATATTATAAACTTATTAATAATATCATTGTCGCTTTAAATTATCTAACCTTTTTTCATCATATAGACATGCTTTGTAAAGCGTTTCAAATAGTTTTTTATTTTATTTTTGCATATACTTCTTTTAAAATTTCTATAATAATGGTCATCATTTTTTTTAATTTCACGATTTTTGTAAAATAATTGCACAGCTTACTTTATTTAAATACTGTCTAACATCACCATTGTTTTACGAACTACATTGTCTTCTTGCTTTAATTACTAATACATTTTTAATGCATATGTTCATGATTTCATCTTTATTTTAGTACCTGTCATCTTTTTTATTACTGAAATAACTTTCTTTTCAATTGCAATATGTTATTTGTACTATAGAAATTTTTATTGATCGTTTAGATCTTTTACTGGCATTTTATATTTATCTATATAAAAGTAAACATTTTTTAAACAATCGATTTCAGATGAAAGCCAATAGCTTATCATGGTAGAACAGCGAAGGAGCAAACTTACTAACTATTGAATTAGATGGATTTGAAAAATTGTATATATCTTCTAGCTAAGAATATTCATTCTCGAAGTTATAATTGGATCACATTTTATGCTAAGTTTAGGACAGCTACCTGATAGAAAAATAGAAATATAATCTGAACTTTAAAACAAATTCATTGAAAAATCAATTATTTGAGATAAAATATTAAATATGTTTCATATTATAAAGAAAGTATTAAATTACCAAATTTATTGCATTAATTTTATTGTTGTAATATATATTTTTTTCTAATGTCTATTTTAATTCTTCTAAAATTAAATATGATTTCAAAAAATAATGATTTTTATAACTACAATGTAATTATGCAATGAAATAGAATTAAAAGTAATATTTTTAAAATATATATATATATTTGTAAAATTCTTATTAAACATCTTATGATAGTTTGAGTTCATTAATTAGATTTTATTTTATTCGTTCGTAAAATATATATCTATTAACGTCTGTTAATTGCTTTTTTTATCGAAGATAAGATTGAAATGTATAATTATATTTAATATTGACTTTTAAACTTACATTTAAAAAAATGTTGCCTTTCATATAAATTCAAAATAGGATATTAATTATTTTTTTAACTATTTCGACTGACACAATAGTTTAGTTGATTAAAAGGTTATCTTAAAATTCAATATTCAAGAATCTAAACACAAGTTTGATTCTCAAGAGGGGAGAATAATATCACTCGAAATGTTGTGTTAAATACCAATGCATCTGCTATTATTAACAGTTGAATACATTTAGAAGGCTGCAGAAAGGAGTTTGCTATTAACTGAAAGGAGACCCTTTGATTCCTCTTGGAGGCCTTAAAGGAACCGAGCAGGGCAAATTCCTAATGTCCACTCCATACGTTCTTGTCGTTGCAGCTGTTATTACTATGTGATTATTCTTATAGTATACGAACATGGATGGGCTGCTCACCAACACGCATTAGCCAGCATGGTGAGTTTATTGGCATTTTACCTCTGAGTTTAAGATCAAGAAACACCATGGTCTTTCTTCTCAGTGCCTGATAAGGCAGAATGAATGTTTGTGTAAATGATAAATATTTTTCCAATACATATATACAATTATGACAGACAAAAATAAAGCATGGCCCTTATTCCCAGGAGGCTGTAAAGTCACCAGCCAAAGCAGCGGTTGGTGGCCGAAGGCGGAGGGTGCTAAGAATCCCCTGATTGTGGACCCAGGCTGCCATTTGATGACGACTTTTTATTTAGGTATTTACAACTGCAGATCACATTCAAGTGAAGGAAGATTGCAAGAATTAGAAGAAGAACTGTCTTATATTAAATGGGACATTATTGGACTTTGTGAAGTTAGAAGAAATGGAGAAGAAACAATTGATTTAAAAAGTGGACATATACTCTATTATAAAGGCACACATATTGGAAATACAAGTGGAGTAGGATTCATTATAAATAAAAAGTGGAAGAACAATATTGTGGAGATTGATGGTGTATCGGACAGAGTGGCAAGATTAGTTATACAACTTAATAGCAGATACCAAATGCAGATAATTCAGGTTTATGCCCCAACAAGTTCTCATAGTGATGAAGTAGTAGAAGATTTTTATATGGATGTACAAAAGGCTTTTGATCAGAGTAAACAACATTTTAAAATTGTTATGGAAGACTTTAATGCTAGAATTGGTAGACAAATGAAAGATGAAATTGCTGTAGGTAATTTTGGTTATGGTAATAGAAATGAGAGAAGACATAGACTTGTGGAGTTTGCAGAAAAAGAAAAAATTTATATTATGAATTCATTTTATGAGAAAAATGTTAAAAGGAAATGGACATGGAAGCATCCAAATGAAGGTACAGCAGAATTGGATTATATTTTGACTAACAGAAAATACATATTTCAAGATTGTAATGTTCTTAATAAATATAACACAAGAAGTGATCATCGATTAGTGAGGTGTAAGTTACGTGTTAATGTAAAACTAGAGAGACAAAAATTATTAAGAAAAACAATATTTACAGTTGATATTCCTAATCTTCAGAAACATTCTAATGAATTTAAATTAGAACTTACAAATAGGTTTCAAGTGTTAGGAGATTTTGAATATGATTCAGATTTGAATGAAATTAATATGAAAATAACTGATACACTTTTAAAAACTGCAACAAACATAGCTGGTAGAAAAAAGCAGCAATTGACTAATAAAATTTCTACTGAGACTGAAGAATTTATGAAGAAAAAAAGGAATATGAAGATATACAAAAATGATGTATTAAAAAGAATTGAATATCTCGAATTTTGTAAAATGGTACAGAAAAGAGTTGAAAATGATATAAGAAAGTATAACTGTGAAATAGCAAGGAAAGCTGTAGAAGAAAATAAAAGTCTCAAAAATGTTAAACAACATTTTGGTATTGGTAGGAAATTTATATCTGCAATAAGAAAAAAAGATGGAATTATTACTAAAAAGAGAGATGACATTATGAAATTGGTAGAAGATTTTTATCAAGAATTATATAGTAATAAAGAACAAGTACCTCCTATATCTATTACATCTTCCGAATTGCCCAGAATTTTAAATGAAAAAGTGAGACATGCAATTAAGTGTATGAAGAAAGGAAAGGCTCCAGGAAATGATGGAATTATAATTGATATATTAAAAGAAGCAGGTGAAGAAATAGAAACAATTTTAGCAAAGTTATATACCAAATGTCTAAATGATAAAGATGTACCAGAAGATTGGAAGAATGCAGTAATAATATTAATATTTAAAAAAGGTGATAAAGAAGATATTAGAAATTACAGACCTATCAGCCTTTTATAAGTTTTATATAAAATTTTTACCAAAATAATTACAACTCGTCTGCAGAGAACTTTGGATTTCCACCAACCAAGAGAACAAGCTGGATTTAAAAGTGGTTTTAGTACAATAGATCATATCCAGGTATTGAGAGAAATCATAGAAAGGACAAACGAATATGAGTTGTCATTATGTTTTGGATTTGTAGATTATGAAAAGCCATTCGATTCTATACACATTTCTTCAGTGATTAAAGCATTGGATCATCAAGGTATAGATCCAGGATATTGTCATATTTTAAAGAATATTTATAAAAATGCAACAGCAACAATTAGATTACATAATAATACTGGAAAAATCAACATTGAGAAAGGTGTAAGACAAGATGACTCCATACCTCCAAAACTCTTTACAGCAGTGCTGCAAGAAGTATTTTGTGGATTAAAATAGGAAACTAAAGGAGTGAAAGTAAATGGAGAGTATTTAAGTCATTTAGATTTTGCAGATGTTGTTTTTGTTTTTGCAAATAATGCTTCAGAGCTGCAGGAAATGTTGCAGGAGTTAGCAGGTGAAAGTAGAAAAGTAGGACTAAAGATAAATGTTAAAAAGACTAAAGTAATGTTTAATCGATTTGCTTAAAATATGAAAATAAAGATTGATTATG
The DNA here is from genome assembly GCA_028023455.1 of Epiperipatus broadwayi. Taxonomy (NCBI): domain Eukaryota; kingdom Metazoa; phylum Onychophora; class Udeonychophora; order Euonychophora; family Peripatidae; genus Epiperipatus; species Epiperipatus broadwayi. Next base: position 6,250,461 of record JAQFVV010006229.1, on the reverse strand, counting down.
AAGAATTAGAAGAAGTTAACAGTTACAAATACCTTGGTCAGATTATTAATACAGATGGAAACATAATGGAGGGAATTAATCATAGAATTAAACTTTGTTGGAGTGCTTTTGGTAGAAATAACTTGATACTAAAAGGAAATATGCCTATGTGTTTGAAAAAGATGGTTTTTAACAAATGTGTTTTACCAGTTCTTACTTATGGATATGAGACTTGGACACTTAATAGAAGAGCAATACAGAGACTTCAGACCACTCAAAGGAGTATGGAGAGATGTATGTTGGGAGTAACAAGAAGAGATCGAAAACGCAATGTATGGGTAAGACAACAAACAGGTGTTACTGACCTTACTGAAAAAATTAAAAGATTGAAATGGAGTTGGGCTGGACATATTGCTAGAAGAGATGATAATAGATGGACAATTAAAATTTTAAACTGGATTCCAAGAGATTGTAAAAGACCCAGAAAGAGACCACATGTGAGATGGATGGATGAAATAAGAAAATGTGCAGGGGTGTTGTGGAGAAGAGAAGCTAAAGATCGGAGAAGATGGATTAAACTGGGAGAGACCTTCATCCTGCAGTGATTGCTAATTGTTGATGATGATGATGACATTTAGAAATTTAAATAGTTTTTTTTTTCTAGAGACATTCAGTTCTTTATATTATATAATGGAAATAGTTTAACAAGTAATTAATGTTAATATTTCATTATCACCAACCTTCAGACAGATACGAGCTAGGATGATATAACTGTCTCCGAAAAGTAAGTTTAGCTTAAATTTAAATAAATTTTATCAATGAAAATCATACTCTTTTAACTATTAACTTTTATCATAATCCACTATCGTTAAAATATATCTAAAATGAAAGCATTAAAACTAAAAGATTCAGTCTTGTTTTCTACAAATAAAGAGCCTCCAATTACTGGCAGCATATCAAGGACATAAGTTTGTTGTTAGTAATTATCTGCCAGTATGATTGATTTAGAGTAGTGATAAAATGGTGAAATACTTATAAGATTAAAAATCTTTGTAACAACCATTCATTTTGATTAACACTCTCTACAATTCCAGGATATTGTAAGTGCTCTATATGTATGTATATTATAATAATTATATATTAGACTATTTCCATAATCTAATCTCAAATGTTAAAAATTACTTTGAATTACTTTTTTAAACTTTTCAAATATAGTTACTCTTTAATAATAGCACTTAGAATAGTATATGACAGGGGTGGCCAACTTTTGTGTTCATAAGTTCTACTTTTTATTTTAAAAATGTGTTGCGATCGACTTGTTGTCGTAAGCGTAGTCCAAGTGGAGGGAGCTGTGAAATACATACTATTTTTATATATCTAATTAGTAAAAAATAATTATTTAACGGGCCAAAAAACTCATGTCCGGGGGGGGGGGGGTTAAAGCAACATGAGTAAATTATTAACAATATTTATTAATTCAAATTAGCTACATTAAGTCAAGATTAAAAATATTATTTTCAATAATGATACGACTTAGTGGACTTCATCTATCTAGAATTGAAAAAAAAAATAGAATAAAAACTAAAATAACAAAAAAACTTAAAAATCTTGACTTAATTTGTTTCACTCGTTACCCGATAGCTCTTCCAAGATTGACCTCGCGATCGACCAAAATTGGCTTTGTGATCGACCGGTGAATCACGATCGACTTGTTGGACACCCCTGGTATATAATACAATGTTTTGAATAGAATTAATAATTCTTTCTTCTTCAGATGTTACTGGCTTTATCAGTGACTGTATTAGCAAGGAAATAAAAACCTGAAATCTTTAGATTCATGAATATAGAATTTAAGACAACTCTATAACCAACCAGGCTATCATATCAATTACAACTATACCACTACAAATAGTCAAAATAAGAGTCATGAATTACATGACCATATTCTCTTAAGCTTGTAAGTTATAAACAATGAGGATTGCCAATTCCTCAATAAGCTTTGTGTTAAATGCTTAGCCAGAGAAAGCATTTAAAATATCTCGGTCAGGAACCCCTGACTATGGTTTCATGCTTTGGCACTCCTCAGAGAGGTGCCAAGGTAGGTTCAGATACTAAATCTAAAAATACCAACCCATTTAACACAAAGCTTGTTGAGGAATTGGCAATCCTCATTGTTTATACCACTACAAACTTTCATAAAAACATGTGTATGTATAGTAGTTTTGATTATATTTAAAAAAAGTAATTACATATTTTTGCTGATTTTATATAAACACTAGCAATAATTACATGTAAGAACATAGCTTTCCTGGTTTATGTATGTATGTGAAAAGTTATTACTTTAAATAGGATGTGTCTATGAAAATAATTATGTAGATGTTTAAAAAATAATTATAATGTAGTAGATAATGTTATATCCCAATTAAAAACTAGGCACTACCAAATAATATAAATGAGTAATTATTGTACTATAAATAGATTACACATTTGCATGAATTTAAAAGTTTGGATCACTTAATAAAGTAATTCAGTATTTCTAGAAATAGCTTGATATTTGACTTTAGAGAAAAAAGAAAGAAAAATCTTATGTTAGTAGTTATATCTCAATGGCAAAGTTCTGTACATTCAGTGAAAATATGAAGAAACCTGTGGAGATTTTTTTTTTTATTATAAATTATGAAATTTTTTCTATATGCCAATTCTAATTTTGTTTTTTGTTTTTTTTTTATTAATATTATTGGCAATAAACGTTTTACTCAGTTAACATAATTTAACTTGATTAAGTGCATGTTTTCCCTTATTATTTTTTCCAAAATTAATAATTTTATAAATGATCTCAGTCTTTTATTCTATCATTCTGTTATTGATGATCATGATGATGATGATAATGATAATAAGATGATGATGGAGGAAGAAGAAAAAAAAGAAGAAGGATGAGGAGAAGAAAAAATGAGAAGGAGGAGGAGAAGTAAAAAAAGGAGGAGGAGAAAAAAAGGGAGAGGAGAAGAAGAAGAAAATGAAGAAGGAGGAAGAGAAGAAAAAGGAAAAGAGGATGAGGAGAAAAGATGATGATGATCATCTTCTAAAATTATAAATATATCATGTTAATATCAAAATGCCTTTTTCTGTCACTAAAAATGATGCAGGATTTTTAAGTAGTTCTAATGAAGTTGTAATTAGTTAGAACAGTAATTATATTAATACTTAATAAGTCAATTATTTTATATAGCGCGATGTTTATTTTATAAACTATAATTTTAAACAGCATTAAACTGTTGCACATGCGCTTTAGATTTTTAAATATAAAATGAATGAATACTAACACTTCAACAACCACATGATGTTGAAGTGTTAGTATTCATTCATTTTATATTTAAAAATCTAAAGCGCATGTGCAACAGTTTAATGCTGTTTAAAATTATAGTTTATTAATACTTAATCTAAAAATAAAGATTCTATTACTTTTATTTCAGATATTATATTATAAAGCTAATAAAACAGTAAAAGTAATTTTTTTTTGTCTCTTCACTCATTAACAAATATTATAAGATTGTTTAAAATATATTTTCACACCCATACTTAAAATAAAAGACTAAAATAACAATTATCTGAGGTAATAAAGTAGATATCAACAAATACAATATGTTCCAGTTTTCTCTCCAAGCTGTCTGCATGCTAAATCAGTGTGTGTGTGTCACATTGTGATATAGCTTAATAATTCACTACAAAAATCTTAAGGTGCTAGCATGTCAGAATCATGAGTTTTGCAAGAAGTGTATTTTATATCTTCATAGGTCATCTTCAATCCTCTCCTTGCCATCATGAAATATTGAAAACTCACTTGATGGATATGGATTCATTATTGAAACACATGGCTTTACTGCATTTTTGGACAATTTAAAACAAAATTTAATGTCAAAGCATTGACCCATCATGAGTTAAGATGCTAAACAAACAATCATAATTCATGTCATAACTCATGATCCAGACATGCTAGAACCTTAAAATGTTTGTGATAAATAGTTGACATATATGCCTTAATAATGGATACATTGATTTAGAAATGGCATTGCAGGCAGTGTGGAAGAAGAATGCCACCTTTTTTTTGGAACACATTATATATAAATACAAGCGTTAGCAAGTTTTTTAACTTGTGTTTTTTTGTTTTTCATAAATGTACCTTTGAGGTCTTTCTTGCAATGATGTATATTGCAGAGGCTTCTACTATGTGGTGATGCTGAACTGAGATCAGACCCATGTAGCTATCTGGCTTGCTATGCTGAGTTTGAAGACATTAACGTGTCTAAAAGATTCACGCTTGCAAGCTTAATAGAAACTGTTTCATAAATGCTCAGAGTTTGTGTTTAGATCTGCTTTCTTATTCCTGTCTTTCACTGATGATAGCAAATAACTTGAAATCATGATCTGAAAGTGGAATTAGAGTTAGAGATAGTGGATGCTTGCTCTGACGTTTATGTAAACAGAAAACTACGCTTGATGGTGTTTTTGGTAGAACGCCATCTGTTATCATAAATACAAGTGTTAGCAAGTTTTTTAACTTGTGTTTTTTTGTTTTCATAAATGTACCTTTGAGGTCTTTCTTGCAATGATGTATATTGCAGAGGCTTCTACTATGTGGTGATGCTGAACTGAGATCAGACCCATGTAGCTATCTGGCTTGCTATGCTGAGAGTTTGAAGACATTAACATGTCTAAAAGATTCACGCTTGCAAGCTGAATAGAAACTGTTTCATAAATGCTCAGAGTTTGTGTTTAGATCTAGTTTCTTATTCCTGTCTTTCACTGACGATAGCAAATAGCTTGTAATCATGATCTGAAAGTCAAATTAAAGTTAGAGATAGTGAATGCTCGCTCTGACGTTTATGTAAACAGAAAACTACGCTTGACGGTGTTTTTGGTAGAATGCCATCTGTTATCATAAATACAAGCGTTAGCAAGTTTTTTAACTTGTTTTTTTTGTTTTTCATATATATATAATAAAAATAATAAATATAATTGTAATTATTAATTAAAATTGCCTTATTAATTTTTCCTTTATTATGGTGTCTTTCTTTATAAAGAATCTTAACACTTTCAATGTCAAATTTATATTTACATGTCCTTTCATGATCTAAGAAAATCAAAGCAGTCATTAAATCATTATTATTTTTACTTTTGACACGCTTGTATAACAATTCATGCTTCTTTAACCTTTTTTCAATACTGCACCTCGATTCACCTATATATGATAACATATATTCACAAAAAAATTGATACACAATATTACCTTTCTGCTTGACAGGTATGGCATTTTTAGAACTTATTAATGGCGTGAAAGATTTTATATAATAGTTACTTAGCATTACATGAATTATTTTTATTGTCATTACAATAGTGTTTAATTAACGAACACTCTAATATGTGTGTATTTATAATCCAGAAAACCCAAAGAAAACTTCATAGGATAAAAACTCTTATTATTAAAAATCAATATATTAAATGACTTTTCCAGTTGATAAAATGTAAATTATCTTCTGTTTAATCTCTCTGAACAGCTAGAAATAATATAAATGCAATTTATCCACTCTACTTTGAACACTTTTCAGGAGAAAATTTTACATTGTATTTTTTTTATTTTCTTACTTTTTTAAAATCCAAATTACTCTGCTTATAAAACTTGACTTCCAACTTTAACCATATATGATCATCATTATTCCTTACACTATCATGTTTCTAATTAATTTGACTAATGTGGTACAGTAAGTATTCGAAACTTGTGTCATAGCATTTTATTCATTTTTATACTTTTTTTTATTTTCATTGCACTTTATCAATTTGATCTTATACCTTTTATGAAATCGGTTTTATAAAGTTATTTTTCTATTTAAATTTAACGATCATATTTTATTTTCTAAATGATTTTTATCTTTTATTAATGTTCTTTTATCCACATCTTTTTTCCCCCAGTAAATTCTTTAATTCTATTAGTAACTCAAATTCTGTTCTTGTTTGACAACTTTGTTTTTTTATTATCAATTACCCCCAAACAATGGACTGTTCTTGCAGTGTGTTAACATATTTGTATCAAAGACATGCATGATTATCAAAACATTGTCTATGATCATTCAAGTTGTATTGTTTTTATAGTAATTAGTAGATAAAATGGTTTTACGAAAAAAAATACAGTTTTTATGATTTCCAGCATTCTATTGTCTTTTGCAGCATAGCTAACACAAAGTAAAATTATCAGTCTGCCTTTTTTGTTTTTTTTCATTCACTTTCTTTTCAAAGATATGCTTTCATAGTAATCATATTATTAAAAAGTATTATCTTATCTGTATTATAAAGGCATAGTCTTCAATAAAAATGTTTGTGTTTTCTATCATAATTGTAAATTTTTAGGCACTTTTTGGCGGTTAATTTTTTCCAAATTTAGACTATATTGGTGTAAAAATTTTGATTCTAACCAATTTTGCACCACCATCATTTTTTCATGTTAGATCGGATACGGTCCAAGGCTAAATAATTATATTACAAGTTAAGGTTGAAAACATATTACACGTGCATGCAAGCTTGCTGTGAATTCCAAACAAAAAATTGACATGTATTATGTTGAAGCTTTATTTTATGACTATTGAAAACCAGGGTGTTAATTTTTTACTTATTCTAGTTTTAAATAATAGATGGTAAGAAAAAAGCACTGTATGTCATTTCAACTTTTTTTAAAACAAAAAGATGTAGAATGCATTGGAAGTATTGTGATAGATATTATAAAATGGTAGTTTGAAAAATGATGGAATTATCAAAAAATAAAACATTTCAAAATTATTAATTTCAGAATCAATAAAACGCAAGGGATAGGTGTAAGAGAATAATATAATATAGATAATAGATCGAGACATCACTTTATTTATAAATTAAAGTTCTTCCTATATGCTTTATTTTGCATGTATATTTATTTTTCAAAAACAAGTTTTATATAGGATTTGAACTCAGACTTTTATACGACCCTCAACTATCTACGCTATCTCATATTGCTGACACACTTGATCATTTCAACATACGTGTGATCAAGTATGTGAGCAGTATGAGATAGCGTGGATAGTTGAGGGTCGTGTGAAAATCTGAGTTCAAACCCCTATATATTACATATTGGAGTGCAGGTATGAAAAAAGTCTGTGCTGTAGAAAAAAATTCAGATATTAAAAATCAAGTTTTGTAGATAATTAGAAATTAATATTATGGCAGATTCCCTAAATTTAATGAATGCAAATGCTTTTGTATTATAAATTATTTTAGTTAAATTTAATTATAACATATATAAATATTATAGGTTTTTTGAATAAATGTTTAAACTACTTCCGATAAGATTTTACTCTATTTTTGCATACTTTTATTTTTTGAGAAACTTTAAAAAATAGATCCTAATCAATAAGTTAATTAATAATAGACAAACTTATTGTTATTATAAATGATAATACTTGATAATACTTTATGTAGAATACAAAAGTATCCTCTAAAAAACTCATTCTATTTGTCAACCAAATATTAAGTGCTATGCAACAGCTAACTTCAAAACTATAAAATATATTTCATATCAGTTATTATATTATGACTAATAGAGAGTTTCCTGAGGCACTCTTACTTAGTGAATTTCCACTTTTTCATAATAATTTATACATTATGTTTAGATAAAAATCAAATATGTAAAATTTTGCTTATGCTGCTAAAATTCTGCAGAGATAGATATTAAAAGTTCCGATTAATCTTATTTGAAATACAATCCTTGTTTTTACTTCACCTTCGAGTGATAATTTGAAATAAAAGTGCATTACTGGAGTAAAAAGATAATATCTTCAATTTATAAATAATTGTATATTAAAATAAATTGTTGAAAAATAGTTAAATTGCTTAAAAAAAAAGTAGTTAATTATTAAAACAGAGGCAAACCTCTCCATACAGTTTTAACAGCTTGTATTAGCATAGGAAACAGTGATCACGTGATGTTTAGTAGTCTTATTATTTAAGGATAAATTCCAAATTAAGTCTAATTATTGTAAGTAAATTATTTAAGTTATAAAGAACAACAAAATTAACTTTAATTTGATATCTCTAATTTAAAGGTTCATATATTGTGACAGAATGTTCTTGTCAAATATATATATATGTGTGTGTAAGAAAATATTTCAGTATATATAGCTAGCTAAAAATTAAATAAAAAATATTCAAATCATCCTCCCAAACATTATAATATTTCAGCAACATTCTGTGTGAGTAAATATAAAGCCTGAATTTCAACAGATGACTCAAAAGAATGTCCTTTTGAATCAGTTTTTTGAAGTTCAGACTTTATATTTATTTATAGAGGGCGTTGCTAAAATATAACATTTGGGAAGGTAATATGAATATATATATATATATGACAAAAACATTATGCTCTCTTAATTATTCTAAAATAATCTATTGTAAACAAGTATAATCAATGGTAAAAGATTTTAATACAATTTTAACCCCTATTGCCAAAATGTTTTTTTTGTCATTTTATCTTTATTAACGAACAATAAGTGGCGCTACAGAAGTTGAGAAAGAATAAAGGTTTTGTTTTTACTCCAGTAAATTTTTAAAAAATCAAATAATGTTGTGTAAATATATATATATGAAAATGTTTAAAACTTTTTTATTAAGATAATCTTAAGATCCAAATTTGAAAAATAATATATATCAACTGTACCGAACAAAATAGAAAAGTTTATTTAAAATACTTAATTGCCTTCAGTTTGTTAATTATTAATATTGCAAAGCAATGAGATGTAACTGAAAAATTACAAATATATATATATAAATGTTTAATGGATTTATTAATAATGTAAATATTCTTGGACTGAAATATATCTAAATGTTATATAACAAATTATTTTTATAGTGGAAAATGAGGATCTTCATTATTTATTCATTAGTAACCACTTATAAATTAGTATGCACATTTTAACTTCAGAAAAAAAAAATCAAATGAGAAAAAAAAAGTCAAGATGAGTTTGGCAATGATCTTACAACCCAATCTGGGAAACATAAATAAAGTTACATATATAATAAGAAACTGTTTAAACAGCATAACTCTCCATACAGTAGTACTACTTAGTGCAAACCAGAGTAATCAATGGGTGCCAGAAGGCTTGTGCATATAATCTTTATCTAGTGTCCAATACCTCCAGCCTAGTTTCTAGCTTGTGGCCTTCATCAGTGATGAGCTTAGGATCTAATGCAACTTTCTAGCAGCCACCTTTTATCTCTACTTAACTACAAAACTATGAGTTTAAAACTGAAAACACAATAATATTTTCAATCCAAGCTCAGTAGCTTATATAGCCATACAGGTCTGAACTCAGTTTCATAACCATACATTTTGGTGTCTTTGGTTCTTTAATAACTATAACCATCACTATCCTATTAGGCAGGATTGGTATTAAACCACTAAACATCACATGGTAACAATTTTTTATGCTTGCTCATAACTGTTGTTAAAATGGGGAAATCTCTCCATGCAGTAGTACCACTTAATGTTAGAGGATTCCATTAGATCCTAAGAACTAGATGCAGTGCTCTCAGATCCAAAGCTCCTCACTGACAAAAGCCACAAGCTAGAAACTAGTCTGGGGATCTTGGATGAGTAGGCACTAGATAGCAGATTTTATGCACAAACCCTCTGACATCCATTGATTACTCTGGCTTGCACTAAGTGGCACTATTGTATGGAGAGTTTTGTCTGTTTTAACAACAGTTATGAGAAAGCATAAGAAATGGTGATCATGTGATGTTTAGTGGTTTACGAAACTGTTTACTTGACAGTTTGCAATGAAGTCTTTAAAATTTTTCTCCAGTGAACTTTCTTTATGTAAAAGTTCAGCACCACATCTAATTGTATTATAATCTCTTTGCTAATCTCCCAATAAAAATATTAATATTGCAACATGTTATAATATGCATGGTATCTATCACTTGCTCAAAAACAGAAATTCTGTTTCTATTCCCCATATGCCAAGTGCAACAAATATATGTCTTTACAACAATAGAGTCAACATCATTATTATAAAAAAACTGAAATAAATAATGATTTGTGTTTTGATTATTTTATTGTATTTTTAAAATTTTATGAAATATTCTTTAAAGAAGTGTTTCCTGTGGCTTTGTATAATGATGATAGAGAATCCATGTTTTTATGTAATGAGATAAATTTAGAAAAATAATATATCATATCATTTCCAATCTTCTTACACACTTAACAATACTATTTGTCACACCAAAACATTACTCTTCAGGACAGTTGAAACTGTAAGAGTAAGGTTTTGGTGTAAAAAATAGTATTGTTAAGGGTATAAGAAGGTTGGAAATAGAAATCAATACATAAGGAAAGGAGGAAGAAAATTGTGTTACTTCCATAAATAATAATATATGCAACTTAATTTGTTTTATCATTATGATAAAATACTGCATCAATCAATTATATACATCAGCAAAATTAAATGTTTCATTTGTATGGAATTAGTTTATTAATACTAATATTTGATATTAATAAAAATAAAATAATTATTAAAATTTTTTTTTAAATTCTCATTTGGCAATATAAAATATTAGCCACTATTTAGATAATTTACAAAATAAAATGAACAAATAATGACAAAAATGTCAAGAAATGGTACATCTAAATGATACATATATTAAATAAAAGCTCAGGTAATTTGATAAAAAAAATTAATCAAAAATAATATACCATAAAAGTTGGATCATTATTGCAAAGATATTCCTTTTATCATTAAATAAAATGTTTTTTTAAATGATTATAATAATTTCTAATCTTTATTTCAGTTTAATATTAGTGATATTATCTAAAATCCAGCTAGTAACACGTTTCTTTAATTAAACATATGAATGTACATACCTACTAGGTTAATAAATATTTATTGATTACAATTTATAAAATAAAAATACCCTCACAAAATATTGAAATGTAACCATTGATAATCCCTAATTTTTGTTCACATAACCAGAAAAAAAATCATTTTAAAAGATTATCTTGTTGTCTACCTTAAATTTTATTGATTTTTAGATGAGTAGATATTTATTTATACAGCAACTAATAAAAAAAAAGTCTTTTTAAGTTTTTTCTTTAAATATAAATTTCAGATTTATTTTGATTAAATTCAAAATCATTAAAAAAAGATTATCAATATTTCACACAGATGTTATAAATAATATCATACATGTTAAATAAAGAATTTTATTTATTTTGTTTACATAAAAAACACATGCATTTGCATAAACATGCATTGGAGTTCTTTTCTGCAATCTCAATATTATAATAAATTAACAGAAATAATATGACAAACTTTTTGTTTAAAAATGTAATGTTTCCATAAGATACAAGACGCTTCATAATAATATTTAACATTATCAATTAGAATACCATTTCTGGAAGGAGAAGCATGTGTTTTAAATATTGATGAGAAAGAGTAATTTATATATTTTTACATCAGCAAATATTTTAAATATTATAGATTTCAAAATAAAAAGTTTGCTGAAAAATAAGAAATTCATATATATATATTGTGCCCTTTTGTATGGGTCACCATTTAATTTTTGTGCTAATCTATTAAAAATTTTAAATTTAGGATATATTTGAATATGTGATGTTAATTTTGCTTATGGTAATATTTCAAAAAGTTTAATTAAAGCAATCTATGAGTATTTGATATGTAAAATTGTGCTGATATTGAGAGAGACATTTTAAATGATGATGATTATAATATATAGTTGGAAAAATGGCCATAATCAATACTGCATTAATATATTTAATAAATAGGTATTTAAAGCTAAAAGTGTTTAAAAGACAAGGTAAAATTAAATGCATATATTTATTGTTGATAAAATAATATTATAAGAGAATATAAATATTATTAATTATTATAAGTACTTAAATAGAAGATTAATATTTGATTTTAATAATATTGATAATTATTTTAAAATCTATTAGAATATCTTATTTATTTAAAAAATATTTATTTTAAAAAATGCAATTGTTAGTTTATTTTTAGACGATGACAAGCGTTTCTTGTGTTGTAAAGAACAGATGTTAGTTAAATAAACACACACATGCCTGGAAGTTGTTTAATAAAGTTGCATAACTATTTAAAAAAAAATCATGTTATAAAATTTATAAATAATACGTGAGCTCTCACGAGATCTAATAAAGATAAATAAATGTAGAATATTAAATCTGATTTTAGAATATTGCTTTAAAAATATAACGTATAAAAAGACTTAGTGTATTTTAAATAATTTTATAAAAGTTAAAATTAAGATCAAGTAGGTAAAAATATTTTAAAGAGATATTTTATGATTTAAATAAATGATAAAGATTATTTTAGAAATTTAATAATGTAATAAATATTAAATTTAAATAAGTCATTATTTATTTTTAATTTTTTGTGAAATATGTAAATAAGCAGCAAATTGATTGTTTAAATGTACCAATCAAATGGGAAGTTTCTCTATAAAAGCTCAGGTCAATTTAGGAGAGGACTTTGATTGATTTTCAAGTTGATTGTGTTATTAAAAATAGCAAAGTAAATTTGATAGACGCCTCAAAATCAAATGTAAAATTACAAGAGTTTATTATAAATAATTTATAAAAGTTTTAAATGATAACATGAGTTTAACTTAATTTTTCCCTATCGTCTCTTTATTTAGGCTCAATTTGCAAGCAAATAATCATGGAAACATCATATATAGTGAAAATATATCGGAAGCTTTACCTTAGAAATATACAAACGCTGATTAGTTCGAATTTACAAGATGGAAAAAGTAGTATTTGAAGTATATATTTTAAAAGCTAATTACTATTGCTTATTAGAAAATAGATATTTTAAAGAATAAATACTTTTAAAGAAAGTTTTTAAGCTATAAATTTAAAGTATATCTTGAGTAAAGATATTAGAAATAAAAGTAGTTTTATAAATACTTGCCTGTTAAGTCTTTATGTTTAAAAGACTGAATTTATAATTTTAAAGCAAGTCAATTGAAATATAATTAGCTAAAAATCTTAATATAATAAAATTATTATATTGAAATAATTTAAACGCAGGTCGTTTATAAATAAAGAAGCTTATTCTTACCTGGATATTTTATTAAGAAATGCGCAAGATAATAAGTGGACGTCCCAGTTAATTTAAATATAATTAAATGATAATTTTTCATAAACTATAGACTAATTTAAAATAATAACTTTGAATAATATTCTAGAAAGAATTAAAACAGGATCCTATAAACTATTTTAATTTTTTTATTTCTTATGAAAAATTAACTTTTATTTTGTTTAAAAAGAACGTTTTTTTTCATAAACTTTTAAAAAACACGTTAAAACAGAAATGGTGCTAGTGATATGTCCTACGATTAAAGAACTTTATGAAAAGGAAAATGTGGAATTATGTAATATGAATTTTTTTATTTATCTAATATAAAAGTTAAATAGTATTAATCTATTAAAATAAGATAGGTACATTTCTTTAAAATAATAACTAAAGTAATAGTAATTAATTGCATAGTTTATTTTATAATTAATATAAAACGTAATATGTTAAAGAATGATCGTGTGTAAATGTGAATTATTTTATGAAGCTGTAATTCAAGAATATTGGAAGATGGACTGTACATTAAATCATTATTGATGGTAAAAATTGTATATAATAATAATTTTAATGATTTAATATGTTTTCTTTAGATCAACCGAATGATATGTTATTTTGAATGAATGTATGATTATTTTAAAAAATACACACACATTATATTGGCAGTGACAGTTTTATTTAAATATGCATAATTTGAATTTATGAAATAAATACGATGCAACATTACATAAGAAGCTTAGAAATAATTATATGATTATTTCGTAAATAAATTTTAATATTTTGTTTATGTTATAGTATTAGAATTATATTTGTTATTCATATGTAATTATTTTATTGCAAGATAGGAAGAGATCTCAAAGTCTATATTTTATTTTATTTTATTGGATAAATTAAGTTAAGTTTTATGTAGAAGTTTATGGTTGAATTAAGGGTTTACTGAATATATATGACGTAGTATAAATAGTTTGGATAATCAGTTTTATTTAAAATCAATGATTATTTTCCGGAAAGTTTAAATAAGTTTAGAGGATGTTTTGTAGATAGAAAGTTATTAAGAAGGAGTAGAATAACACATAAAGTAAAGTAATAATTTTACATAGAAAAGAATCATAGAATTTATCTAATATAATACTTTATGAATTTGAAATTAATGAATAATTTAAATATTATTATTTTAACAGTACATATATGTAATGCATATTTAGTAAAACATGTAGCATAAATTGCATTAAGTGAAATATAAAATTGTAATCAATTATTTGTTATTACATTACAAAAATACATTGATTTCTATATTATGATATTAGAGTAATGCTGATATTAAAGTGAACACATACTAGTACATGATAAAATGAATAACAGTAATACTTAAGTGATGTAGCAATTTAATTAGCAAAGTTTAATTGTTTACATATGCTACATAAATATTGTTTACATAAATTTTTCTGTGTAATAATTGAAGTTCACTGATATTTATTTAAAGTCTAAGTTTTGAAAACATACTTCAATGTTATTAATACAGCATTTTAAAGGATGTATAATTACTTATTAGGAGTATGAGTTAATAACAGTGTAAACATATTGTATTATTATTTTCTTATTTTTATTTTCTTTTGTTTTCCTAATTTGAACTGTAAATATTGTAAATAAATTCTTAATCAAAGTTAATGTAAATAAATTTGTTAATTTGTTTTAAAAGTGTGTCGAGTTCATTATTTTGCACCACAGCATTTGACAGCAGATAATTTGAACAAACATAATATTTGCACAATATGAATTATTATTATTATTTAGAAATAAACACAATATTTTCCTTGATATCATTTATAAGAATTGATTGACATTAATATATCATATTGCAATGGTCATAAAGTAATTATAATGCATAATATAAGAGTACAATATTATTTATTGCCACAGACTATTAAATTATAAGATTTTGATCTATTCTAAAATTAAGATACTATATGAAAATAAAAGATATACATATGATTATTTATTTATTTAATACTTAATAATATAACAGAAATAGATAAGATTAAGTTATACCCTAAGATTAGTATTGAGTATTATTATTATTAAAATAAGTTAGGTGTATTTAAGTTTGATATAAAATCCCATATCATACTTATTTACATGAGTTATCATTACTTTAAGATAATTAGAAGAACCTGAGATTATTTAATTATATTTTAAAAAATTAAAAGTTAAGATTTATTTGTTTATTATTATTATTAAAGATAGTTTATTTTATTTTAAAAGCCATAAGAATGCTGTAGATGTAGTATTAAGTTAATAAGGAGGTAATAGTATTCTTATGCCATTGAGACAATGTCTTGGAAGATATTGACTCAATGTAAATCTACTTATTGCTTTGTAACTTTACTTCACAGTCTCATGATTTTAATAAATACTTAGTTAATTAGTACATACTATAGAACTATATTGATTTTAATAATTGATGATAAATTTAATTAGAATATGATATTATAAAGTAAATTAAAGATAGATATGCAAATTTGAATTAAGCATTATAATTTAATTGAGCTAGTCGTATTTCAAACTATATTATACATCGAGAAGTAAGGGTACAATATATATATATATATATATAAATAAATATATATATATATATATATATATATTACAGTGGATCCATGAACTATGTTATATCTTAGCACACAACTTCAATTATATGCTATCAAAAGAAAAATGTAAATAAAAAAACAAAACAATAAAATTTGCAAATTTTTCAATATTCAAGGAGCCAGTTTTTCATCTCTGAGTATTATATGCAATCATATTTAAAGTAAAAAATAAATAAATTTGTAATTAAATTTTACAATACACCTATAGCCATTTCCCCATCTTGAAGCATCATATCTACTTATATATATATTAATAAAATTTATTCAGTTTATTTTAAATGTATATACATTTTATTATTCTTTTATTATCTTTTCCAAATTTGATATGCAGTATTTTACATAAAACTTTTCCTGAAAGTGATGCTAAATAGTTTGAAATATTTTAATACTAAAAGCTTATATGGATTTAAAACATCAAACTAATTAAAGATATTCAAATTTCTTGATAACAAGACCATTAAACATCATAATGATTTTATAAGAAAAAAACGTTATTTAAAAAAAACACTTGTGAGTTTTCAAGTAACCAAGATGGCAACCTGTATTTTTGATAAATATACAGTTTCAGGGCACCCCAAAAATGTTTACAATAAATGCCTGCTAGAAAACATCTTTTTTAATATCTATATTTTACTTTTTATTTATTTGTTAAAAAGAAATCATTATGGAAAAATTAATTACAATATCTACAGGTTATTTTCTTTTCTTTTTTTTTTTTTGGATTAACTTATTAATAGAAAAATGAAAAAAATGTAAATACAATAGTTACACTTTATTTATGTCAGCACTGTACAATCATATTTTCACTATTATTAACAGATACTTTTCAGGAGGATCCTGTATCTTTGGAAATAGTCCACTGCATCACATTTGGTGACAGAAAATCACTAAATTTTTACCATTTAATCATTTACAAAAAAAAAAAAACTGCTGACAAAAAGAAACATACTAAATTGATTCAAAGTATGACAATGTTAAGTGCATCTTGTCACTTCACACATTATAAGCAAAAAAAAAAGTAATAAAACTTCCTAACAAAATTTATCAGTGTTTATTACTTTTTTTTAAAATTTAACAATCAATTTATTATTTTTGTTTTAATTTACAAGTAACACATCTTTGGTAGATTATAGGCCCTCAAAACTGTACATTTAGCAAAAATTTGGTATGCCATCTTGGTGGACTTGAAAACTTACAAGTACCAAAAAAAATCCCATTTAGCATACTAATAATTTTTATTAAACATTCATTAGACTAGAGATTATCCAATAATGAATAATATTAATGTAGTGTAAATTTCACTACACCATTCTCACACAAGGTAGGGACTGGTTTCTATCAACTTTCAATACCTGTGGAGAGTTATAATCATAAATATATAACTAAAGATGTGAAAAAGATTTATGATCTCCAAGATGCACATTTCATGCTGAACCAGCACTTATCATTTGGTTCTAACAACAATCTTTTACATATATGTTAGTAAATATATTTAATAATGAAGAAAATTCAGACAATTTTCTATTTACTTTCTTTTAAAAATAAAAATATGATAATTAGTTTTTTCTTATTTTTATTGCTTCAATGAATGCATGAATGAAAACACCCTTTGTAAAATGTGTATAGATGTGTCCTCTAAATATATTATTAATAATTATAATACTATTATTTACTTATAGAGGTTGCATACTAATACTGTATTTTATGACTAATACTGTATTTTATGATGTTTTAAAAATTGTTTTATTTTTAATGCATTTAAAGTGTACATCATTGAGAAAATAAATTTAATACCACAACTAATCTATAAGACTAATTGTCTTATGTTTTATAAAACAATTATAGTGATTTCCAATGATTGGAGAACTTTAAAATGTTAAGTCAAAAATTTGATTAAGTTGAATTAAATTAGCAATTAAAATCATAGTTTAAAGTTTTAATAGAATGTTCATGGTCTTATTTGTACTTTGTAGGAATTGTACATTCATCTAAATCCTCTTATATTATTAAAAAATAATGTTTTATATATATTAATTAAAAAAAATTGTATTCAACTAGTTTAACATTTATAATTAATTAATTAGTATGTTTAGTGATTGATACCCATATAAAATATACATAAAATGTCAAACATCAAAAATTGAACTAGTTCAGATTAATATACTAAATACATCAAGTCACAATGAAATCACTGACCCAAATTAATTTATACATCCACTACTAATGGTTCCCCTTCCAAAGTAGATTTCTCTTGAAAAGTTTGTCTAATAAGGCAAATCATTGATAGGAATTTGCAATTTAATTTTGGCTATGATTTAATTATAAATTGGTATTCAAAGAATTAAACTTTGTATTAATGGTATTATTATAACTATATGATGTGATGATGTGATGTGATGTACTGTGGCTTCTCCTTAAATGGAGAAATAAAAATAAACATATATAAATAAAATTAAATAATTAAAAATAAATATAAATAAAATTATATGTACACACACACACACACTATATATATATATATATTACAAGCATAAAGCTAAACTATTCAATGAATAATTAAAATTACCCCAAATCCAAAACTCAACCAGTCTAGCCAAGAAAATAAAAACACAAATAATAATTCACTACTACAATCAGACTTCTCAAGTGTAAAGAACTATAAAACAACACCATATTTATATTAAAAATTATCCACAATTCCATTTATTTTTTATACACCCTTAATATTAAAAGAACTTTTAAATAAGTTAATTGCTTCAGAATAATAAATTTTCAATAATAAAGATTCTTTAATTCTTCTTTTTATTTTATTTCTCTCAAAGAAAACAACCTTAATTTCATCAAAATTAATAGTGTGGCCTGTATTTTTTTATGGACATACAAAGCAGAACTAAGATATTTATTTTTAAACCTACTTTTATGTTCCTTTATTCTTTCATTTAAACTCAAACTAGTCTGACATATATTAACCTTCTTATAGAAACAAGGGATAATATACACTAGACACAGAGTAATCTTCTTATCAAAAATTTCCTTTATATTATTTAATAAATTATTCAAAGTAATAACCCTTTACCAAAAAAATTTTTTATTTCCAAACAAATTACTATTTTTACATACAATTTTATTAGAAGACAAATGGCAAAAAAATAAAATCATATTTTTTTTATTCTTTACATCCTTACAAATATTACTATTAAATAAAATACTTTTAAGAAATTTATCAGAATAGCCAACACTCAAATAATCTTTATAAAATTGATCTTTCTGAGACAAAGCTACCTCACTATAATTATTTACTTTCTTATTCCTATAATAATAATTTCTTAAAGCAGCTACTTTATGAGATACAAACTGATAGCTATCAGGTTTAATTATAGACTTTAATTCTTTACTTTTAACATAATGACTATGTACTAAACAATTACTCTTTACATTTAAATCATCAAAAGATCTAAAAAAAATTAACTTAACAAAATCTAATCCCCCTTCTTCTACCACATATCTTATAGAAAGATCAAAACAATTAAACTCATTTACCAATTTCTTCAATTTATCACTTATAAAAAGTCTCAAGAGAAGAAAAAAACTGTATAATAACCAAAATCAACAATTTGTTTTAAAAAATTATTCAAGAATGTAGAAATACTCTTTATAACCCTACAGTAAAATCAAAAATAAATCTTAAAGGAAAACCATGTTTATCAATCTTAATATTCACAAACATCTTAGCTGCTATGAAATTATTTGATTAACATTTTAAATAATTTTCTCTGTTAAAAATTTTTAAATTTACTATTTTTTCATAATATTTATCAACTTTCTTTTAATCATATTACCTGGATCTTTTTTTAAAAACATGTATTTAACATTATTTAATTCTATATCCATGTTCTCTCTGAACTCATCTCCTTTCATACTGACAAACTGACCAGCTTTGTCTTTATGAGAAATGATCACATCATTAGCAATTAATCTATCTTTAAGGTGTCTAATCTCAGCAGGATAAACAATAAATTTTTCTTTCCTTTTTTAAGTATTTATTTAAAACTAATTGGATGCTGATTTTCTGCTCATCACTCAAATTATTAGATTTAATAGATAAAATTGTATCAAAAACTATATTTTTTTGAATGAAAAGGAACAACATTAGGGCCTTTACCAAGAATCTCTAATTTTCTATCATTTAATTTAATATCAGAAAGATTAACAATTTTATTAATAAAAACATTACCCTTATACACCCTATCACTACAATAAACTTTATTAATTTTTCCTCACAATCATTTTAATTTCCTTTTATACTTCTTACAATAGAAATTTGACCTATTTTGTCTAAACTGCCTCATGAAAAAAAAATTAAATCAAATAAATTAAAATCTTGCCTCTTGTCTAAACAATAACTATTTTGATGGGAAACTAGAGGCTAGGATTTACGAATTTGATGATAGCTGTGACACCGGCTTTCCAGAACTGGTAGATAAGTTAGAAAAGTCATAAGAAAATGGGATAACAAGTTCCAAGAAATAGAGATTAAGATAGAAGGCATACAAAAGGAATGTATAAGGATGAAAGAAAGATGTAAAGAAGGGGAAGAGAAAATGATTTATTTAAAGAAGATATAAAAATGGAAATAAATGCTCTTAAGATAGAGGTTGAAGTTGTGCAAAAATATTTGGAAATAGAATATAAAAAGGTAAATGAAAGACAGGATGAGGCATCCAAATATAAAAAAAGAAGAACAGGGTATCAGAGATCAGGGGAATAAGTTAAAAGAGGAAGAGATAGAAAAGATAAAACAAATTCTCCAATAGTTAGCATATTATATATTGAATTCAAGACCTTAGTACAATATTAAGACCTTAGTACAATATTATCCAGTTACAGGAGAATTATAATGAAAGAAAGAATCTATAAAAAATCAGGAACAGGACCTAGGTAGTAGGATATTAGTCCTGATAGAAAACCAACTGACTGAAGTGAAAGAGGCTAGGTCTGAAGAATCTTATCCAGAAGAAAGAGAGTCACTCAAATATGTCAAGATTGGAGGGGCGTTAGAAAAGAACTCTACAGATAAAAAAAAATTGGGATAAATCTTTTGCTGGTAATGGATAATATCAGACCAGAGGAAGAGGAAGACAGTGTTAGTGAAGAAAGAGAGAATAGTACTATTTCTAAGTACATTCAGGTCAGAGTATTTAAGGGTGAGTATGAAAATAATTCCGTAGAATTTTTGCGGGGGGTGGGGGTGTTGGAAAAATTTTTTCTCTCAGTAAGTTGTCAAAAAAAGAAAAGCTATCAGTTGCTAGTAATCATCTCTATGCCTCAGCACAATGCTTGTGATCTCTTTTCCAAAATTCAATGATTTATGGTGACTTTAAATACATGTTGTTAAAAGGGTTTAGGAGTGATGATAAGCAAGAGAGTCTTAAATATAATATTGGCCAGAAGAGGTACCATCCTAGAAAAAGAAGTATACCTGGTTCTTTTGCAGCCAAGCAGCAAAGTTTAAAATGTTTACAGCATTTCCCTTATCAGAAATCAGATCATTGGGATTACACAAAGAAATGTCATAGGCTACTTGAACAAGCTATCAGAGTACCAGGTAGACACACAGTAGAGAAAGTCACATAAATGTTAGGGTTATTGGAGGCCAGTGAGGGCATGATAGGAAAAACCCTCTAGATAAGAAAGAAGAATAGTATTTATGGGGTATCTGTTATATAAGAAAGCAAAAGGCCAGTAGGTAGAAAGAGGAATTCACAGTTTATGGGCCTCTTCAGAGAGTAATAGTAATGCCACAGACTCTAAGAATAACTGTTGGTGAGAGAATGATTTTCAGACAGTCAGAGAGGAGATATGCCATCATTATGGCAATACTCAACTGAAAGTACTAGGAGCTAAGCCTAAAGTAAACCTATTAAACTAAAACAACCAAGGGCTAATATGAAAAGAGTTTACAATATGGAGAAATCCTTCATTGATATGGTTAATTTTATTGGATATCAAGATATATTTTTAGATAGGAATCAATGATATTGCTATAAATTTATATAAAATATGTCACACACAAGCTATCTATTATAAATGTCCAGTGAAGATAAAAGATAAAGGAGACTTACAATTCAGTACATACCCTGCCTATAATAATATAATATGGCACAATCAATTTATTTTAGTTACATGATTTAGAAAAAAATGACAGAGATTTTTTTTTCTTTGTAGGAGGGGGAAGCTGTAGGGTATTCAGTTCAAACCCTATTTTTCGAACCATAAAGATTTAGAAAGGAAGTTGGGAGAAATTTTTTTTTTCTCTATTCAACTGACTTTTAGTAGTGAAAGAGACCATATATATATATATATATATTGTACTGGGTTGGTTTGTAAGATGATCCAGAATACTCTATTTGCTAGGTTTAACTGGGTGTAAACCTTATTTATCATAAATTCATAATTTTATATTATAAATATTACGTGAATGGACCAGCCCTTTGAGCAGAGGGGAGAATACCATTGATAGTAGAGCTATCAATGATACCCACATTCAGACCAAGCTATGCAACGCATAACATGATCATATTTTCAGATGTGGCTAACCTCGACTTCTAGATTCAAACCCTATTATCTAAGTACTTTATTTGTTTTGAGGTAAACGATGCCAGCTAGTTATGAGAACTAATGTGTTTAGACAGTAGGCCCAAAATCCAGTAATTGAAATATCTCATGAGAAGCTCAATCAAAATAATACAATAACAAATTATTCCTTTAATTAGTGGTAAAGAATTGACTGACAAAATTAAGCTTAAAGATAATTTATTTGACTAAATATTTATTGTTCTAAATTTAACTACTTTTATAGAACTTAATTAAATTAGACAATGCTAATTGCATATAATGACCACACACATTTTTAATTCATACAGTAAAATAGAATATAACAAAGCATTAATAATACATGGTATTTAAAAAACATGAAAATCAATATAAAATATCATAAAGCATTCACATACACAACATTTCAAAAACATGCACATCAATTTGTTACCGGACTCTGGGAGGCTTCAAATTATTGCAATGGCTACTTTAATTAGAAATGGAAATAAGAAAATGTTATTTATTACTTAGGATTTGAATGTAGATACTTCCTGGTTGTTACTTCACATGAAAATATTTCCAACCTGTTGGATACAAGGTTTTTCTGCTTACTATTCCATGGCACTATTCTTTGAGACAGTTACATATTGAAAACAGACTTTCAAGTTGGTAGGCAGGCATTACTTTTCCCAGGCAGGTTGGCTGTTTCATTGGACTCAGGCTGCAGCAATATGGTATGTTTCTGATGATGATTAACAATGCATGATTGACTCTGAATACACAATAGACTGACTGATTGATTAACTGAACTGTACTGATCTGATTGTGATCTCAACTGTAATCTCAACTCTTAGATTGGACTCAACTAATTGTCCAATGAAAAACTGGACTATTTATTAGGATGACCTGTTGTAATTCTGATAATTGGTGTTTATGTTCACCGTCTATCTATATTGTTGAAGTTCCTCCACTGCTTTTTAATACATTCCTTAAATAAGCTTTTGATTATGTGTTTTCATTTGGTAATCATTGCAAACTTGTTGTTTTGTGGATTTTGTTTACTTTAGTAGCCATTGCAAACTATGTGTTTACATTTTATCTTTCTTATTTCACTTTATCCACATGAACACATTTAATTTTACTATTCCTTATGTTTACAATTTCTATTACCACACACATATATATTTGTATTTTTTTAAATTATGGGGAAAGATTTTTTTTTCTTAATTTAAATGACAAGAGATATTTTAATTTAAATAAAACATTTATATTTTAGCTTCAACTTTTCTTTCTTTTTTTTTCTTTAATATTTTAAATGAAAGAAAGACATTTATTCTTGAACTGTCATAACTTTTAATTTTTATTTACTTTCTTATTAATTGTCAAATTAATTCCCTCCCCCTTTCACTCAATCCTTAAACTTTTAGTTTGACGTTTCTAGAGCAAACCCGCTCCCCCCCTTTTAACTAATTAATTGATTTTTTAACAAACTGTTTTTTTTTTAAATACTCGTTTAACATCTTTTATTAAACTTTTATCACATTACACTTTTGCCCCCTTCTAATTAATTAATTGTAACCTTTACTGATCATAACTCTTTAGATTTCTATGCTGACTTATATATTATTTATTTATTTATTAAAACCTTCACATTATTTATGAGAATTTTATTTTAATAATTTTTAGACAAAATTTTAATGAACGCTCAGTAGCATTACAATATATATATATATTTTGAATAGTTTAATAGTTATATATAAACAATTGTCTGTATACATAAATTCCATAGAGTATTATATTTTCTAAGTGTACTTAGTAACTTTCTGTATTTAACTTATAGCTAATGAATTATAATTTTGTTCTTTCCCAATAATATATTTTTATATATTTGTTATTGTTAATATATTCTACAACTTTAATACTAATAATATTAATAATCTCTAGTTTTTCTGATCATTTTGATTACTTTAAATAGGTGATTTCTAAAGATAGGAGTAAATATGTGCATGCACATGTGTATGTACAAACATTAAAATTTAAATATTTACAGATATATTAAAAAGGTTTTTAAATAATTTCAGATTTAAAATTCCGATTTTCTATGTGAAAAAGAAAACAAAACCATTTTTTTTTATTTCTAAATTTATATTATTGTAAACAAAATTAAAAAACAAAAAAAAATTAACTGTAAAATTAATCAGATGACCGATTTTGCATTTTTATCAGCAGAATTTGTTTGTAAATACAAGTGACCAAAAAAAACTTGTCAAGAATGTGAAATTCCACATGAATATGCCACATCTGCCTCTATAAAAACCTTTAAAAATTTCTACAAGATTCCAAAATGCAAAATGGTGATAATTATCAATATATAATATTACTACAGTTGGTGTGTGAGACAATGATTATGAAAGCATATTTCAAAAGTTTTGAGAAATTGAACATCAGCTATCCTTATATCAAATGATAGCAAACTCTTATTACTGAACATGCACATAAAGTGTGGACACATAGGTAGGCATATGATTTCTGTGCATTTTCATAGGGAACAACACTATCATGTGACCCAAAATGGCTATTATGGATGTAATGTTGTAGTAAACATAAGTTTGGCCATGTAAACAACATATTTATGTGTTTTAGCACAGAAACAATGTCATCAAGTGTCTCCCGGTATCTAATGTACTAGAACCAAAAACAATAAAATTTGCAAATTTTACAATATTCAAAGATCCAGTTTTTCATTTCTGATCATTACATGCAATCATATTTAAAATAAAAAAATAAAATTTGTAATTAAATTTTACAATACACCAATAGCCATTTGTCCATCTTGGAGCAGCATATCTAATTATATATCTTAATAAAATTTATTCAGTTTATTTTAAAAGCATATACATTTTATTCTTTCAAAATTACCCTTTCAAAATTTGATTTGCAGTATTTTATATAATAAAACATTTTTTGAAAGTGAAGCTAAAAGTTTTGAAAAATTTTAATACTAAAAGTTTATATGGATTTAAAACATCAAACAAAAAAAAATGTTATAACAAATATCATTGGATGACACAATATACGTGTGCAAAATGTTTCACATTATTAGTGTTCATTCATCAAACTTTTTATAAATATTTTGTGTTTTCTTATCAAACTAATTCTTTTATCTTTTTATTTGTATCTTTAGCAGTGAAAATGCTGTATATTTAAAAAGAGTGTGTAATAATTTGAACCATAAAAATTGAAATTGAGAAATTAAATTTGAACCTATGATAAGAGATAAATTTTGATTTGGAAATTCATGAAACATTCAGATATCTAAGTTCTAAATATTAAATGTCTTTTAAAAACAACAATAAAGTAAAAATGCACAGAGTAATAAAGTGATTTTTCAAATTGCAGTTCATTATAGAATATCACAAGTATAAGTTAAAAAACAAAAAATAATTCTGATATGAAGGTAATCATCCTTTAAACATATGCTATATTTTAATATTTAATTAATAATGTTAAATACTAATAAACTGTCAATTGAAGTCACAAGATAAATACTTTGAAAAGGCAAGAATGGTTTCTTATCTTGTACCTATATGCAATTATATAGATCAACCTTAAGCATCTTCAACTGATAGTGTGAATATATATCATTCTTACCTTATTTTCATTTTTTATTTTATTACATATTAACACTTGCAGAATATTGAAATTTACTATATGTTATCTAGAAGTTGTTTACTAGCTTGTTTACTAGCTCTCAGTCAAAGATCTTAAGATTGGCCTATATAATTGCATGTAGGTAGTACAAAAGATAACTTATCTTTGCAAAATATTTATTTGTGAATTAGATTGAGAGTTTACTAGTATTTAGCATTGCTAATTGAATATTAAAGAATAGCATATGTTTGAAGGATAATTACCTTCATATCAGAATTACAGTTTGACACTGTAGTAATAAAAAATTTCTATAGAAAAAAAAAAATCTAAATTACTTAATTGCAAACAAAAAATGGTAATGTTTTTTTATTTTAAAAATTCAGTTTATATATTATTAAAGTATATAAAAGTTGAATATACTAATTTAATTACATGTATATTTTGCTCATACATTTTTTAGTTGTGATTATGTTTTTGCAGTTTAAATAAGTGGGAGATGGTGCCTTTACTATGGGAAGTGGATCTCAAATAGCCTTCTAGTAACTTTAGTAATTGCTGTGAACTGAAATGACGATTCTTTAAGGTGTATATAATATATTAGTGAACAAACACATTAATTAATGAACATGTTCCTAGAATCCATTATGTTCATTGATTGAACTCCATTATACATGCATATAAAATAATATGTGTTGTTATAATATTTATTTATTAATTCCTAAATCTTGAAGAAAATTGCAATATTTTTTTAGATAAATGAAAGAAAAGCATTGAAATACGATTTGCATGAAGATCATGAAGTAAAAAAAAAATATAACAGTTATAAAATTTGCTTACCACTCTAATAACAATCGTATAAATATTTTTAGCAGTATTTTATTTATTTAGTTGCCTCAGTGACTAATAGTGAGTATCAATTTAGTTTTATTTAAATCTAATTATCATCAATTGCAAAACACTATTTATTTCTGGAAATAACACTCCAATAAATGGAAGGCAACAATATATTAAAATGCACTCTCTATGGCAGAACGTTAGCATCTGTAGACTTCCACCTTTATGTTTTTATTTTAAAAACCATCTAGGTAATAAAAATTAGTTTTTTGCAATTACATTAAAATATTAAATAACATTTTATTTAAATAGCAAAATTTTAAAAAGATAATTATTATGTTTTTAATAGCAATAAATGAAAGTGAGTTTTTATATTTAACGCTACTACTGCAATCTGTTGAAATGTATTTATTAAATATTTTATACTTATAGTTTATTTACTGTTAACTTTTGTTTATACTATAATTTAAAAAATATTATTTATTTATTATTTTCATCTTAATCTATCTGTTAATATATATATATATATATGCAAAACCATAAAACAATACAATACTAGATTAAATTTTAAAATTTTTACCACAACCATGGTTTCATCTACTACAAATAGACCTTCTCAAGTGAAAATCAATCTAAAGGAAAACATATATATATATATATATATATATATATATATATATATATATATATATATATATATCCTCCCTATATAAAAGAAGTCTTCATGAGATTGATCCCAGAATCAAGGAGTTTTATCATCCCTTTATTCTTCTTTTAACTCATTCTTTTCATAAAAAATAACCAAAGCATTGTTAAACAATATTCTATACCTGTATTCAATTCATGAATATATACTGAGTTAAGAACCTATGTTTAACCCTACTTATATGAACCTTAACCCTTTCATTAAGGCTAAATTTACTCTGACCTATATAAAATTTAGCCTTAATGAAAGGGTTAAGGTTCATATAAGTAGGGTTAAACATAGGTATCTTAACTCAGCTTTATATATTCATGAATTGAATACAGGTCATAGAATATTGTTTAACAATGCTTCGGTTATTTTTTATGAAAAGAATGAGTTAAAAAGAAGAATAAAGGAGACTTTGATGATAAAACTCCTTGATTCTGAGGCTATCAATCTTATGAAGACTTCTTTTGATATTAAGGGAAGGTGGAATTTGTAGTGAATTATGGGAAGGTTTGTTTGTTTATATATATATATATATATATATATTTTTATATATCAATCTAAAGGAAAATATATATATATATATATATATGTTTTCCTTTAGATTGATTTTCACTTGAGAAGGTCTATTTGTAGTAGATGAAACCATGGTTGTGTAAGGATTTTGGTAAAAAATTTAAAATTTAATCTAGTATTGTATTGTTTTATGGTTTTGCATTGTTATTTTTGCTAGTATAGTGTTAGACAGTTTTGGTTATATATATATAGTAACCTTAGCTAAACCATTCTGAAACTATTACTTTATTTCACTATCTTTTTCACATTTTCTTTTACTTACTTAAAACATACCAAAAAATGTACTATTTTATTATAAAAATTGTGTTTGTTCTTAGTAATGTAATATAATTGTTTTGCAGAGGGTTTCTTTCTAGATAAACCCAAAAATCTTTGTGCATACTTTATATACTGAGAGATTAGTCAATTAATACATCAAGTGCAGGAAAATAAATATATTTTTATTTTGTAATAATTTTTAAATAATTTTTATTTTTTCTACTTGTTTTAATTTACAGTTTAGAGATTGGTCTTCCATTTGATAACCAAAGATGGATCATGTTCAAACCCAAGTACTTTCACTAAAAAAATATAGTGACAGGGTAGAAGAAGAAAACACATACAAAAAAAATGATGTTGCACATTTAAAAGTTTTATCACAAAAAGGATTCCCTGAATATTGTTTCTTACTTTATAAAAGTATCGTAATATTCACATTCCAAATAAGGTACTGTCTAAAAAGAATGCTTGCATTGAAATCAACAAATATCAGAAATAAAACAAGGGAAGGAAAATTAATTTTAGTTCCCAAAGTGCATTATGATTTTAAAAATAAACAAAAATCAGTTGTTGTTTTTTTCAGACATTCATTGTACATATATAATAGTTGATAAAGAAAGTATGAATTGTGATAACAATTTATCTTAAAAAAAACCAGTTGCTTCCTAGCTTTGATAAACCTGGATTTAATTCTCTAAACAATGTAAATCTCAATGAATGTGATGACTGTAGTAATGTCAGTAGCAATATTTTAGATGAGACAGCAAGGATTATGCAATAAATGTAGCAGATTGATCACCCACACAGACTGTTCAAGTTTATACAATTGAAAAATCATCAGAATTGAGTGATGAAAATGAAGATGAAACTAATTTAAGAATGAAAACAAATCCATTATATCAGAAAAGGGTAATTCAACATTTTTTCAACCAACACAAGTTGTTATGGAAGAAGATACCTAGAGGGTTAGCATCACCTGATCTTGTGGATAAAGATCAGAATGGTTTAACTTCAGATAATTTAGTTGATTCTCAGCCTATGGATATAGTTATTGCTGATACAGGTACAAAAAAGGTAATAAATTAAGTAGATATTTTACACCTATAAAAATAAGTCATTAAATGTCACTCATAACTTTAATATTTCTGAATCTCCTGAAATTAATATACATAATTCTGTCAAGCAACTTGTTACCAATATAAAAAAATTTGAAAAGGAAGAAAAAACTATTGAAATTAATTGGTGTGTAGAAACTCGGGCTTACAATAGCAAAAATTTATTTAGTGAAACTGAAAATGAGAATAAAGTGATAAAAAATAGTGATACTAATTTTATTAAAGAACAAGAAGACAAACAGAAAAAATGTTTGCTTCTTTAGCATATTGTAAAAAAGATAATCTAAAAGATTCTGTTTCTGAACTAGCATCAGCTCATACTGCAGATGATAAGAGAAGTGAATGTAGCAAATAGCCTGAGTCTGTTTTGCCAAGTACTTTATTAAGTGATTTATCTGTTCAGTGCATGGAAAATTGAAAAAAAAGACTTGCAGAACAAAAAAGTGAGGAAAATTTTGATTTATCAGCTACTTCATCTTATTTTACATTGGAAAATTGATACACTTGATCACACACATGTTGAAAAGATAAATAATCACCAATATATGTATTTTGTGCTAAACTAGCACTCATCAGTTGGGCCAGATTATCATCTCCACACACATATACAAACAATGTTCAGCTTATATTAAGATAACCAATCTTTATACTTTAATCAGAAGGCTTCAAACTACTCTACTCACAACTCTTCAGCCATCCATTTCATTGAAAATCTGATAGTGGAATGCTCAAAACACACCTTAGTGCCAACCTTCTCATTCTACCCATGTTGATTGTATATATGTGTGGAGATGATCGTCCAGACCAACTGAAAAGTGCTGGTTTAGTATGAAATATGTATATTGATGATTATTTTTTTTTACATGTGTGTGATCAAGTATATCAGTGGTATGAGATAGAATGGATGGTTGAGGGTTGTATAAAAATCTGAGTTCAAATCCCCTATATATTACATATATAAGTGCAGATATGAAAAAGCCTGTACTGTAGAAAAATTTATATTGGAAAGTTATAAAAATGAAGCAAAAAATTTATCTTCTATGCCTGAAAAATCATTGTGTAAAAAGAGTAATGATGAATCTACTACACTTTTAAAAATGAAAGTGGAACAAGAATTAAAAATGGAAAATTATAAAACTTATGGTAATTTTTTAAAAAGTGACAAGCATTTAGAAACAAAACAATTGGGGGTTGAAAATAAAGAAATTTTGTGAAAATGTGCAATAGAAAAGGAAGAAGCATCAGATTAAAACAACTGAACAGAGTATCCTGATGAACAAATCTAATTTAACTAATGAAATATATATTGAAAAGGAAACAAAATAATCCTGATAAAGTTTATAAATCTGAGTATAGTTTATCTCCAGAAAGTGTGGGAGGCATTGATACATATAATGACTGTAAAATGCCTGATAGAAAGAAAAGAAATTGAAAAACATACTTCTGTTTCTATTATGCTTGGAAATATGACAATAAATAGCATTTAACTATTCAAATGTTTTGTGTGTGTGGTACCATATCGTAAACATGCTTACTTGTAGTATTTTATTCTTTTTTTTTTTAAATTATTGTCATACATTTTTTTTAATAACTTCATATCATTTATAATATTATATATATTGAAACTAAAAGAAAATAGTGTTGGTTCATTGTGAACTATTTAATTATATATATATATATATATATAGATACTATATATATAATATATATATATATATATATATATATATATATATATATATATATATATATATATATATATATATATATAGCTAATATATACTATTTATATATATATTAATGATTTGTAAATGTAAAAAATTGTTTGTTTAATTCTATTTTAAATCAGTTTTGTAAAAAGTTTAAAGCTCTACTATATTAAATTAAGTTAAAAATTATGAATAAAAAATTCACAGATAAAGTGATATTCATTATTATAAAGTACTGATAATTTATGAAATTATTAGATGGAAGTCGAACTCCGAAAATGCGCTATTACCTTAAATATTATAAATCTTTGCTCTCTGCATGCAGAGATTTATAATATTTAAAGTTATAGCGCATTTTCAGAGTTTGACTTCTGAAATTATATAATGTGATTATATATGTCACTTAATAATGAGTGCATATGTTACATTTAAATCATGCAAATACATATATGCTAATAAATAAATATTGTTAGTGTCATAAAAACAATATTAACCTTAAATGTAAACAGTTCAAATCTTACTTTTAATTTATAACCAACTACATATAAGTGTTTGTATATCAAGTTCAAAGCTGCTTATTTAAAAATTGATTAAGTAACCAGACTAACATTTATGTTATTGCTTTGTTTGTTAAAACACAAAAGCATGCACAAACACACATTTGCATTTAAGAATTGTCTTATTTCTTTTGAAATGTCAGATGCTCAAGCATGTTTATTAAATTAGATCAGTAACATGTGTATACATATATGTAATCTGATAACAACTTTTTCTTTAATAATTTATTTTTCATTATTATTATTTTATTTATTCAATAAATTTGCTAGAGATTTAATCTCATATATTTAAATGATTTCACATATCTGCATATATATTGTTCATAAGTTTGCTGAATGTTTCCTTTATTTAAAAATATGCATCCCAGAATAAAAAGATATATTTTTTTGTGGAAGGAGTCTGTATGATTCTATCGAGAATTATATAGATGATGCCCACTTATGGTAATCATTATTATAAAGACTCTTGCAACTACTGGGAATCCACAGTAAAATTCATACATATAATAGAGTTGATTGACAAGGCTTTTCATAAATAATAGCATAGTTAGTAGTTATTAGTGAGTACATATTGAATTAAGAGTCCTAGTTTATGTATAATAATACATTATATTTATTTATTACAACTGGTTATCCAGATAATTAGTGTCCCTTACACAGGTTATTTATCTAATTCAAGCTGCAAATAATATATATATATATATATATATATATATATATAAATATATATATATATATATATATATATATACTTTATATTTACAAACTTGGTCCATCATAAAGTAATTCTCCAATCTATGTTTTTTGTTCATTAAATATTTGATGTATCAACATGTGGCCAGGTATATTTTTACTTTTTTATTTTTTCATCTTTCATCATTTCAGTTAAATTTATATTCATTACATATTTGGCAGTTCAATGAAGACTTCATAATTTATCACATTATGCCATTGATTTCATATACAGCAGCACAATGTAAGCTTATTGATAATAAAGTCTTAATGGCCAACATAAAATAAATATTTATCTTAGAAACCAAATAAAATAATTACCAAATCACCCTTTCCTTTATTTTTGCTGTAATATCTTATATAAATCCAATTTATCCAAACCACTTTGAACATTTTTAGCAAAAACCTTTTATTGTTCAAAGTGGTTTGGATAAATTGGATTTAAACAAATAGAATAATATGTCCCAAAAGCAGATATTCCCTTCATACATGTGTATGAGAAACAAAAAAAGATTGGTGACTACATAAATAACCTTAGCTAATAATTTAAAATAGAAGTTAATAAAAAAGACTCAGTGAATTCACAGTAACTGTATACAGATTTAATTATAAATACTGTTATTGCCACTCAAAGATAAGAAATTGCAATAATGGTTTGGGCAAATAAGTTCAGACCACAGTGGAGTCTCTGGAGTTATCTATAGCCAAAAGATAAAAGAATTCAAAAAACAAGCAATGGATCCGAATTTTACAAATAAAAAAGCTCCAAACCATATAAGTAATGCTGAAAATTACATTTAATGATTGTTATTCTGCTTTCATTATTCTTGTCAGGTTCCAAGAGTCTATTTTTTTTGCCAAGATTCTCATGTAGCTGTTATTCTCCAAATCTGTTAATTAATCTTCCAGTTTGAGCCAGGTCCATGATGCAAGAGTAGAGAAGCCATTATGTGCTTTACTCTGTCAAACTAGCAGGGGGGAAGCTGACAATTTATCACAGAATCCCAAAAAAGAAGTCATCAACAAGTCAAGAAACTACCCATGTGTCTGCTACGTATCCACCCAAGATGAGTAAAAGTCTGATATCCAGTATTATAAGAACCAGCATTTAAGCCAAGATGAAACCACTACTGAATCATTTCAATAAATAAACCTTCCACCATAGCTATAGTTCAATAAATAAAATCTGCAGAAATAAACCAATATATAAAAACTGAACTGGAACCTTTCATGTTGAAAGAATAAGTATGAACTTTAAACTAATCTTTAGTTAATTATTATTTATCTCCTATCTAATGAAATATGTTATTAAATAGTAATTAATTTAATCTGTTTATGAGCAGTTATGGCAAGACATCACATCTCAATTTAGTTAATTAAATCGTTTGTGTTTTATTTAAAAAATAAATAATACATTAAAGTAGTAAATATATAAATTATGAATGGAGTTCAATCATGCTGCATAGATAAGCTAGATTAATGTTATATTAAATAGATATCAGTTTGAGCAAACTATTTTTGTGTTTTAAGATGATATAATTGATAGAAATGGGAAGCTGGTAACTGTAAATTAAGGTTATGCTAGTTCATATTTAATGAATTAGTGAAATGATTGTAACATCATTTGCAATTGCTAGTCTCTTACAGTTATTTTGTTTAAATAGTTATGTGCAATAGATAAAAAATTCCTACCTTAGATTGTCTGCCAGTCTTTATACATGTCTGATAGAGATATGTTTGTGACTGCCTGTCACTAATGTGCACACTACCAAATTCTCTATGAAAAAAATATGTGGTAGAAGATTAATTCATTATATTATGCATATAATTTATCATGTATTGGTTCTTGCTCAGAAACTATTGCGGTACAGATATCCTTTTCTGTATTTTACAATTGTTTTATTCTTTTAATTGCTTACTAATATCATAATCTGAAGTTGATTACAGCAGTCAGTTACTTAAATTATTCTTGATTTATAATATTGTGTTATTCTCATTTGGCATAGTCATTTAGTCTTAGAACAGTGATAATGAGAGATTGCAAGTGGTTAAGAGTCTACACAGTAGATTGACCCTTTCACAAGTAACTAATGATAATGTTCTACATTAGTAGTTTTCAAATATTTTTTTAAGTATTTAAGCATTACATCAACAACATCTATGCATAATTTATATTAAAATTATACTAATAAACTTTAGAACAGTTTATTTACCCTAAAGAAGTTTGTAAATTGTGTTTGTATGATTGTTTTTGTCAGTTTGTCATCATTGTTTGCAATCAATAGTTTAAGTAACATAATTAGTAGTTTATTGTTTTTCCCTGACTTTAGTGGGTTGTAAAAAAAACACTGTTATTCTGTGACATAAAATTGTGAAATACACATGTGGATTGTCCTTGGGTAAAATTCTTGTGAGTTGCACAATTCTCTCAGTTACATTATAAAATACCAGAAGATTGTTTTAATGATTATAGTTGGAAATGATATGAATAAAAACATCAATGTGGAATGTAAGAATAAGGATAAAATGAATTGATAAATCTTTAATACAAAATGATATCACATATGGTTATTTAGATAAGATTAAGAATAAAGAAAATATTTAATTTAAAGCTAAAATATGCTGTTAAATATGTTGATGACAATGCAGAACATGATTGTAAAGTTTTCAAGATTTGTGAGAACAATGAAAAAAATGACAGAACTATTTTTGTTATTTTATGACATAAATGCTCTCTCTATATCATAAAGATTATGTGGGACAAGAAAAACTAAACAAACCTGCAAAAATACTAAATAGACGATACCCCTGTATTTGCCAGAGATTGGATGGATTTCTAATATGTTTTAGTAAAACCCAACTTCATAAACAAGAATACCAAACTTTTCATACAGTAGTGCCATCAAGTGCAAGCCTTTGAAATCAATAGATGCAGGAAAGTTTGTCCTTATCTAATGCCTACTCATCCCTTGATTACAAAGGCTTGCACTTCATGGCACTACTGTGTGAAGAGTTTGGTACTCTTATTAACAACATGTGTAAAGATATAAAATGGTGATGATGTGATGTTTTGATCACAGACTAACAAGAAAAGTAGACAATGACCATTCGAGAATTAAAAAAGGTAGCAAAGTTATGATAAGTCTGGGAAGAAACCCTATAAATATTATCAAAATAAAAATTAATACTGCCTAAAAATATTGTATTTATACTTTTAAATCTATTTTTAATGTTTTATTTTTATATGAAATGTGGAAACCTAATTCAAAGCAATAAAACCTATGTAAAAATGCATAATCACAAATTATTATATAAAGAAAAAGAAGCAACATCCCAGATTTAATAAAATTATAATAGATTGGACTATTTGCCATACCTGCAATTATTGTTTCTGGATTAGGGATTTTATCATTGAGCTCAGGATGATAAAACATTCATATATTTTTGTAAAATTTACTATTTAAATTGTTGCTTGAATCTATCTAGAAATTTTAAAATATTTAAAAGAGTGAGCTCATTTTTAAATATCCAAGTTACTTAATTTTTGTGTGAAATACCCTAATAAGAACCTCATCCATATTTACAACATTTTATTATTACTGAACCAGATGCTTTATCCATTTCAAAGGCAATCATCATGATATTAAAACTAGCATTTATATTTATAAATGTTTTAAAAAAAAAACTATTTAAAAGTTTTGTATGTTATTTTTTTATGTATTAAGAGTACGTGCAGTACCATACATACTCATTTATATTTTAAAATTTTGTGATTTTACTTTTACAATAGGTTTTAGTTTAAAATAATTTTCTTTTGATGCTTGTTTTTTCCCTTTATTACAATAATTAAAAGCAAGCAAAGTTTCTTTTTATTTTGAATATTTTAATCTATTTTTAAAAGCGGAGACTTATTTCCTCATTTATTTTTTTAAAATTAATTTTGAATAAGATAAGAGCACTGGTCAGATGTTTTTTTAATTAAGATTAGGTGGGAGATAGAGATTTACCCTGGTCAAAAACTTTTACTTAAAGATTAGATGGGAGATAACAATTCACATAAATAGCCCTGAGTTTTTGACTGATTTTCTGCTTCTGTTTTTTATTGTGTTTCTTATTCGGAGTGATTCTAATTTTCATATTTGTTCAATGTTGATCACTGAAGTTGGATTTCTGAGGACTACTAATAGCATTTTCTATTTGCTGTGCTAATAGTGTCAATCCATTCACCATGCCAAGAATATGCCCATGACAAATCTTAACAATATGCAGTGCTAAATCAACCAAAGACAAACCCCACAGCCCCATAATTGTGCCTTCAAGAACATGACCTAATTGTTTAGTTTGAACACTGATTTTAAAAATTGCTTCTGATGCTATAACCAGATTACTGAAGACCAAATACATGATATGCTCTAAGTTAGAAAGAATATTGTTCACCACTCTAGAATAACACTACAGACAATCCAAATCCTGAAAGGTAACTGAACTTTTATATATTGAAACCAGGAATTAAATCACTTGTTTAAATCTCTATGTTAAAGTCTCAGCTTAATCTTATAAAGAAACGTGTCTTTTTAATAAGTTTTGCATGCTCATTTATATATCACTAATTATTTATTATGTATTATTATTTATTATATGAAGTCTTAGTTTTAAGACTTAGTTTTAAGACTTCATATTGTAAATTTATTTGTCTGGTTCTGTATTGCAAGTTTATATTTTATATGCTTAGTGGGTTTTTACCTTTTTGTGTTACTGACCTTTGGTAAATACTTGAGCAGATAGTAGTAATTTTCTTTTAACTCAGCTGTTCCTTTTTTGTTATAATTAATTTAGATAAGTCTGGTTTGCATTTCCTGCAGACTGTAAATCTTTTGGCTAATGATTTATTGAGTGTATTGTTTTGTTTTTACTAAATCATGGAGATTTTATTTTTTTCAATTTAAGATTACAAAAAATTGTAATTTTTTCTTCTGTTGCCAGAGTAGGCTATGGAAAGGGAGGTCGTGAATGTGGGCCTTTTCTGAATCATTTGCAGGCATTTGACATTCTTATGTTCCAATGTTTTTTTCCAGGCTAAGGAAAGCTTGCCTGTGCTGTTTGTTGACTTCTGTGCAAGATCATTCCCTTTTGAAATCTCTAAATAAAGAAAAACTGGAATTTATTTATATAAATCACTAGCAGGAAGACATAAATCCCTTTTAATTCTTAGGTGAGAAAATGAACTTATGTGCCAGGGTGTTTAATGTTATCTTACTCTCATACACTTTTTGATAAATTCACTAGAGAAATCTAAGTCAAATTTTCATATTTTTGATTGCCTGAGATTTTTTTTTTTTTTAATTTAATAAATGTCAAAATTATTTTTAATTATTTTGGGTTAATGTTTGGTCTCTATGTTCTTTTCTCAATTGTCTTAACAATGTTAAAGATGACTTTCTCTTTCTGGGTATAGCTGGTAGCATTTATTATCATTATTAACTTTTGGATCACCATAAATTAAATTTTCTAGATAGTTAGTGACTGGTACATTGCATTTAATTAAATCTTTTTTCTATATCTTATATTGATAATCTTTATGTCATTTATTACAAATGTAAGTTTTTTAATGATAAACCCTTTAAAAATGCATGTTTGAACTTTCCACAATAGAAAAATAAATTACTAAACATAGTTCCAACTATAACAAAGGCAATTTAGTTATTGGGCATAACATTGTCCATTAAAGAAATTTGTAGAAAAAATATTTGTAATGTGAATTTTATTTATAAAATAAAAAAATTATTTTAGGTTAGTCATTATTAAAAAATGAAAATATATCTCAAAACTGAAAACTAAATTAATTACTATTGAAATTTTAAGAAAAAAAATTTTTTTACCTGTATTTATAAATAGCCATTCTTATTAGCTAGTAAAAACTACTTCCACTTCGCTATAACAATTTTTTTATGACTTGTTTTATTAAAAATGTGCATTTCCAAATAAAATGTAATTGTAGGTTTTGGGTTTAAAATAAAGGTTTTACAAAAATATTGCATAATTAATCTTAAAAGCATAGTCACAAAAATAGTTACTTAACGCTTAAAATGCATGACTCGTCTAAAAATGAGAAGATTTGACGTCACTCTAAATCGGCTACTTTTTATCGCACGTATACATATTATATGTCATTCGAAAGAAAATCAAAAGTTCTGTAAGATGGTGCCCTCTTCAGAGTTATTTTACAAGTAAAAAATCAATAAAAATGACCATATATGTCAAACAAAACCAAAGCACTGCCTCCTCACCAACTTTTCTTGAATCTTATTGGCTGTCCCACTTCTGTCAGAAAGGGAAATGGCTGCCAAAAAGTAAAAAGTTACGTTCGTTTTGATTTTTATTACGAAAATGATAAACGAATGTTTACAACATTTTAAACCATATTTGAATTGAATTACAAATTATTATTGATAAAATAATACTAAAAATCAAATTATTTTAGAAAAATAGTTAAGATATTACCAAGAATTATTTATTTATTGCTACATATTGATCATAACGTTAAAGTGAAAAAAAAAAGATTGCGTCAGCAATCTTTTTTGGTTGGTTGAATAGCGGTTACTTTTATTTCACCGCAATTGAATATTTTTTAAATTATAAATCAAATTTTATTTTTGAAAAGACTTTCGTTTGATTTCGTAATCTGACAATTCAGTAATATACTTTTTACAAACGAAACTAACGTATTTATATTATTAAAAGTGATCTATTTTAACAATAGATTTTGTTAAAGTTGTGAGTTGGCCAATTACAAGTTTTGATTTTTAACTCATTCGGCCAATTAAATAATAATCGTTGAAAGGGTTAATAAAATGGTCATAAAGCTTAAAATGACTGAAAAAATTAGAATTGTAACAGTAAATAATTTTTTTTTATTTTAAATAAGTACTTTAAAGTATTCATTTAAAATAAGTAATTTAAATATAAAACTTGTCCATAATATTATCAATGATATTTTTGCAGATACATGGAATCTGATCTCATTTACAACAATACGGTGATTTAACTGTTGAATATAATAATTAATATGCATTAGATATATATTGATTATTGTTTAATTGTATGAACATCTTGCTTTTCTACTTGAAATCTCTTTTGTTTTAATAAGACATGCAAATAATTTCCAATGTATATAATAAAATCTAATAAAGTTAATTTAAAACTAATAAATGAAATAGATTGTTTAGTATGGTTCTAGTATAAAAAAAATAAATAATTAAATTATTTCTTTTG
This sequence comes from Epiperipatus broadwayi, assembly GCA_028023455.1. Lineage (NCBI taxonomy): Eukaryota > Metazoa > Onychophora > Udeonychophora > Euonychophora > Peripatidae > Epiperipatus > Epiperipatus broadwayi. Next base: position 6,210,664 of record JAQFVV010006229.1, on the reverse strand, counting down.
TTTATAAATAATAATAATTTGCAAAAATGAAACAAAAATATTTTTGTTAATGTAATGAAATAAAAAAGAATTATAAATTGAATTATGAGCATTTTCTTAACTATAGATTTATTTTGTATTCTTACTTTTTTTTGAGAAGTTCTTATAAATATTGATATATAGAATAATTCAAGAACTTGCAGAATCAAGAAAAAAGTGTTACAATCCAGATTCCCTGCATGTTAAAATGTGTAACTATGAGAAAATGCATGTTGGCAGAAGACTTAGCATGACTCCAGGTTCAGTAAGCATGCGGATCATTGCTGATTTCACCATAAAAATAGTCATTGCTTAATTTATCCACTATGAGGCTGGTACACACACACACACACACACATATATATATATATATATAAGCACCAAAGAACAAAAAATTCATTTATAAATATGCTAATTCATTTATTATAAAAAAGCACAATGTAAGATATATATGTATAAAATCTATTAATGTAGTTAAGCGTTGGTGGCCCTGCGGTTAGCATAGCTACCTTCCAAGCAGCAGGCCTGGGTTCACTTCCCGGTCAATGTTTTGACATATATATATAAATCTATTAATGTAAAAGTAAATGCAATATATATAGACACAGGTATAGAATAAGCCTGTGTTTCAGTTGTAACTGAATTATAGAGAAAAAGCATTTTTGTAAAAAGTCAAAAATCGTCTAAATTTCCATCATTGTGCAAATTTAGTAAGACAAAGGTCAATGGAATAAACAGGAAATATTCTTACTCATTATGAATGTTTTAATTATAGCTTGAATGACATTGGTTCTAAATTGCATTGCTTTTAAGAACTTATCTGTGTTAAAATGTATGCACTACTATTGTTTCATTCGTTTGTAAATCTAAGCAGAGTTGTCAAGCATTGGTAGTGGAGAGGTTAGCGACAACTGCTTTACAAGAGGTTGTCCCGGGTTAGCGGGTTCGCTTCCCGGCTAATGCTATGACACATGTGGGAAAAAATCTAAACAGAGTTCTTTTAATTAGTTTTATCTTAAATCAATGCTAGCTCTGGTATATTAAATTAAATTGAAAGTTGTGATTAAATGAAAACCATAGATATTTTTTTTATAAATGTCATTTATTACAGGATGAATATGCAATATCTTATATTTAATCATGTAGATATATACGTGTAACAGTAATTAAATTATTTTATTTTATTAAAATAATATTAATCTTAAATTTAAACAGTTCAAACTTAGTTTAATTTATTACATTATAAGATTGAAGCTGAATATTTTAAAATTAAGAAACCAGACTAATATATATAAAATTAAGAATTATTTATACTGTATTCATTTAAAATGTCAAAATTGACTAAAGACCGTTTATTAAATTAACAGTAATATGCTTAGACATATGTATAATTATCAATCTTTTAATAATTATCTATCTATTAATTTAATTTTTATTATTAATATTTTATTTATTCAATAAATTTGTTATTCATCCAATTAAGATTACTGTCTGTGCTACGCACCCAGGGGTATTACTGACAATATCGTCTGAGTAACCATTAATAAACTTTATTATTAAAATTCTCACTCAAATAAAATTTAGTAACAGGAGTTATTAACTCGAAACAAAACAAATATATAGAGACGAAATTAAATACATTTAAAATCTTTTTAGAAATTACATTATTGTCTCTTAAGTCCAGATTAATCTTTTTTAGGTGTGATTACACTTCTTCAGACGCAAGCTTATATATTATCAATACTTGTGTATGTTTTTTTATCCATTCTATACGTAAGCGCAAGTTCACACATGTATATATTACATATATAACACACACGATGGTAGATTTCTGCAATTTATATATCAGTTCAACATTCCACATTTAAATCTGTAAAACTTTAGTATATATTAGCTTTAGAATAATTCCACAACATGCTTTTCATATATAAATATTCTAGAGTGGTTGCTATTAGAGGGGATTTATTCATTTTTATCTAATTATAATTACAATAGATATTTTAAATGGATTTATATAATCATAAATATTACATAAAATATGCGTGCACACAGTGCCATTGTAATCAGACAGTACAATCTGTTTATAATTTATTTATTTATTCCTTGTGCATATATATTATTTTTGTCTCTTGATACTTTGGCTTTACTTGAAGCTATGTATCCAGAAATGATAACAGATCATTTGTGCGTGAATTTTGTATCGTTCTCTCTGAGAATCATATAGATGATACTCATTCGTAATTATCATAATCAAAAAGACTCTATAGCAATACGAAAAATCATTTTAAAATCGTCACATGTAACAGAGGGTTTTGACAATGAATGTTTTTATGCATACACATACTGAATAGAGAATCTTCGTTTATATAATAATTTTTTATGTTTATTTCTTACAAAATGCCTACCCAGATAAATACTCATGTCATTCGTCCTCATTTATGCCCTTCGGCCTACCATTCACCTAATTATCCAACTTATTTCTTCTGTTGAATATATGGTGAAACAATGTATACCCAAGAACATTTCTAATTATTAGTCTTTATTCAATACTCACCTTCAATCATCTTATTCTGTCACAACATATAAAATTTGCTATATATATATTATTTTTCAAAAATGCACACAAAATAATTTAATAAAAGTCCGCAAAAGCTGAAAAAAAAAAAAAACACCCTTTACATTCTTTCTTGAAAATTGTGGGGAAAAACATATACATAGAAAAAATTTCTTAAAATGCAAAAAAAAATGGAATATAAAAGTGTTATTTGAAAGTGTATTTAAAACCGCTAATTATATTATTGGTTGTATGAGGTAAAAATCAAATCTTTTAATTGGCCAACTCACAAACTGAAGACAAAGCCTATTCTTAAAACATATTCGCCTATAATATTAAATTCAACTCAGATACGTTTATAAAAAGTATATTACTAATTTTTCAGGATATTGAAAGAGAACGAAAGTTCTTTCAAAAATAAATTGTTATTTATTTATTATAAAATATATTCAATTTCGGCAAATATAAAGCGAATGTCTAAACAAAAAAGTAGTGACGCAAACGCTTTTTTTCAATGTTACGTTCTGGAAAAGTAAAGATTTCTTTTTGCTAAATCTTAAATATTTTTACTAAAATCTTAAATATTTTTCGAAAATAATTTTGTTTTTTTAGTATATTTTTTAAAAAACTAGTTTAATTTCTCAAATTATATATTTTTAATACTTAAAATTGCATTCAAAATGAAAATCTCAGCGTATTTCTTTATTTTCTTTGATCAGTCGTTTTCTTTGTTCTTTCCAGCCAATCAGAATGTCTTTTTCGGCTGAGAACTCACTGATAACCAATCACTGATAATGTTCTTTCTTTGTTTAGGTTTAAATGCGGTTTTTTTGATTTTTTACTTGTAAAATAATTCAGAAGAGGGCACCATCTTACAGAACTTTTAAAAACCTAATCAATACCTGTCAAACGAATATTCTAGCATAAGAACTAGCAGAGTTAGAGTGACATCAGATGTCGACGAGGAGCCTCGTAAGAGACGGTTGAAGAATTAATTGTGGTTGTATCTTAATTGCAAATTTATCTTGAATTTTATAAATTGAAGTTAGTTTCTAAAAAAGTATGTTTCTATTTTTTATAGTGTTTTTATGTGAAAATTAAAAATGTATTCATTTATTTTTAAAAATAAAAATCGAAGAACAGTTTTATTTCTATATAACAATTTTTCATTACCCAAGTCAGTTAGTTAATAGTTAGATAGTAATTGTTTTAAAAATATGTGGAGTATTATAAATTTGTGTGTGATTGTCTCTCATTCTTTCTTTACATATATATACATGTTGAAATTATAATCGGCATTTTCATGCATTTATCTAGACATATTTTATCTTAGATGTGTCCAGACAACAACTAAAGTAAAAGTAGCCCAATTTGATCTTAGAGTGAGTCAGACAGAAAAGAAATACTGTATGATTTTAGCATTGCAAATTTGCAATTAGTTATTGCCTGGTTGCATATTATCTGAAATATTTCTCGATAGATAAAAGCCTCATTATAGTTTTAATATTTCCATCTATAAAATCTTTGAATATGTACTAATATATATATATATATATATATATATATATATATATATATATATATATATATATATATATATATATATATATATATTTAAGATTAAATAGTGTTTAATCTAGCAGAAGGCAATAATTAACAAGAATAGAGCAGCAATCTATTTTTGGGCCTCATTTATTGACACCCATATATATATATATATTGTGACCTTAAATGTTTATATACCTGATTACCCAATTTAGAAGAACTTTCATAAATTTTTATGACTTAAAAAGTAACCCCAAGAACTAGTTTATAATGTTCAAATTTCTTTAGTAGCTCTTTTGTAGTTTTAAATGTGAGGAATCTTAAAAGTATTACTAATGTACAGTACTAATGAGTTTAATTTTAAAATATTATAGTTAAAACCATACTAGTTTAGTTATTAGAGTTTATTAAAATGTAACATTAGAGTAAAACTTTAAAGATAAGTTCAAACCCTAAGAATAGGTTGATAATGCTTAAATTAACTGTATAAATATGTTATTTAATTTTAAATGTAGTAAAGATATTTTAATTAAAAAATCACAAATTTAATTGATTTAAGTAAATAAATAATTTTTAAACATAAGTAATTTTTTTTTTTTATAATTAAACTCGATCTTTAAATAAGGAATGCAATAATATATATGCAGATGCATGGATGGGAAAGTTTTAGTTTCACCAAAAACTTTCTTTTTAAATTTAAGATTAAAAATATTCTAGGATCTTCTATGAATTAAAGAATTAATGTGTTTAAAGAAACATTACAATATAATATTCTATTTAAATAACATAATTTTATTATGTAATATTTTTCATTTTAGTGTACTACATTTCAAATTTTGCTAAATAATTTGTTTATTTTTTTTATATTTAAAAATGATGTAATCATTAATTGATTGCTTATTTAAATTTTTATTTTAGACTATCATCTTTGGAAAATTCTAGAATGGTATTAATTGCTGGTGTTTTCTGCAAATTTTAGGAAAGTCTTAACCTTTTCATCAATTATATCAATCTCTAGCCATCCAAATTAGTCACATGGCTTAGGTTATAAATACAACTGGTGAAAGCTGTTGCTTACTTATTCTTACTTACATTCTTGCTTGCAGAAAGAATCAATTAATTATTTTTTGTTTAAGTTGTAACTATTTTTTATTAATTTTATTTTGTTTTAAAGTATTAAAAAATAGGTTGCTAAATTAATATTACCCAGGTTCAATTTTAAAATTTTTAAAAACTTCACAGCACTTGAAATTGCATTATAGAATGTGCACTATTGAAAAGTCAACAAACTTTTCAACAGAAATGAAATTATTTTCACTAGAATTAAATACTTCGATGAATTTTGAGAAAAAAATCTTATCATCATTACTGTTACATAAAAACTTTAATTCTATTTTCCATACTATTAGTGGATGGTATTATAGAATTAAGACTTAATATATAGTGAAAGTTAAAACAGGCAAAGCTCTCCATATAGTAGTACCACTCAGTGCAAGCTAGGTCAATCAATGGATGCCAGAAGGCTTGTGCATAAAATTTCTACCTAAAGCCTACTCATACAATATCCCGAGACTAGTTTCACTATTGTATGGAGAGATTTGCCTGTTTTAAAAAGTTATGAGCAAGCATAAGGAATGGTGATCATGTGTTGTTTAGTGATTTAATAACAATTCTGCCTATGGTTATTAAAGAACTGAAGACACCAAAATGTATAGGTACTGAACTGAGTTCAGACCTATATGGCTATATAGGCTAATGGGCTTGGATTGAAAATATTATTGTTTTCAATTTTATTCTCATAGCTTTGTAGTTAAGAAGAGATAAAAGGTGGCTGCTGGAGGATTGCATTAGATCCTAAGATCTAGGTACAGTGCTCTCAGATCCAAGGCTCCTCACTGATGCCACAAGCTAGAAACTAATCTGTAGATATTGGATGAGTAGCACTAGATAGGGATTTTATGCACAAGTCTTCTGGAATCCATTGATTACTCTTGCATGCACTGAGTGGCACTACTGTATGGAGAGTTTTGTGTTTTAATAACAGTTATGAGCAAGCACAAGAAATGGTAATAATGTGATGTTTAGTGGTTTAATATACTTAAAGTGTTAAGAACTTTAAAAATTTCATCTTATTATAACTTTTTAATCAAAGAATGTTTTTAATGTTTTATGTGCTTAAAAGGTTTCTTTGGATTAATTTATTTTAAATGTAAACTTTAAATTTAAATTGTAGAACTTACTTCCTAATTCTGAAAAACTTTACAAATGTCTTACCTGAATTCATTCATGAATTGATAAGAAATAATTAATTTATTTTGAGCTTTTAAAATGCAGTAGTTTTTTTTGAAAAACTTATATTATTTGGACATTTATACATGAATGACTTTAAATTATATATAACATACTATTGTTATTAATATAAAGCATTTATTAAAGGATAACATTCATTTATTAAATGACAAATTAAGTTATTGTTTTTAAAATGACATTTATTATTACTAGCAGTGACCTGAAAATAATTTACTTGCAAATTATCTTTATTATGTATATCTTAAGATAAAGCAAGGAAATACAGTTTTCTAATATTGAATTTAAAACTTATTGTCTTGTATTGTTTTATGGAAATTTATTAGTATTATAATATGTAATTTTTATATAAGATAGTTCTGAGACATCAACAGAAAAAAAAAATTTAAAATATTGTTGTTTTTTGACCAATGGTTGTAATAAATTATATTATATATAATTTTAAAACCCGAATGCTCCTGAATTATAAGGATAAAAGTTTATTTATGAATCTATTATCCTCCATCACTATCAAACCATCTGCTCTCTCTTTATATTATTATTAGAAATCTGCTCTATTATAAAATGGGATTTTTAAAAGAAATGCTTCTTAGTACTTATCATGAATTTGTGCTTTTGAAAGATATAAGAAGTTAATATGCTATTATTCTGAAATATTAACTATGTATTCATGAAATATAATTCATATATTTAAATCAACACATATTTGTGCTATTATCTTTAAATATTTTTATTAATCTTATTGTATAAAAATATTGCACATGTAAAATGAATATGGAATTTACAATAAGTTGGAAACATGCAAGATACTTCAGAACTTTATTTTTCAGTGACAGTATCTTGCTAAATGTTAGGAACCAAAATGAAGAACTTTATTTTATTTTTTTTTAATAAAAGGGTATAGTTGTTATGTTTAAATATTCACAATATTGTAAAATGTTTTTCATTGTTATTTTATGCATTTTACCAGAATATTAATGTATTAATAATTCTATATTTCAAATATGTAATATTTGTCTCTATCATAATTATTTATTTTGAACATATATGAAAATACTGACAGAGATAGAAACATATATATATATATATATATTTTATATATATATATATATATATTTTATGGCATAATTTTATTATGCTATAATTAGCACTAAGTTTCTCTTTATTGGTTTTATACATCAGTTAGTTGTTACTATTTTAAAAGAAATCTGGTATTAGCCTCTCTCATGTTTTTAGTGTATTTTATCTTGCCAGAATATTTTAAACAGAATGTATCATTAGTCTCTCTTATATTGTGATATTTTCTGGTAGATAATATTGTTCATTATTTTCTATTTAAGAATATAATGCTTTATTAAGGCAAATCTCTTTATTACTATTGCCATTTTTTGATGATACATTCTCATTACTTATATGACTAATGATAAAGTCCTAAGTCATTTATTTGCCCTCAAATGTTGGTGCCCTTCTGCTGTTTTCATGCCATTATTTCCATTGCTTTTGCCTTATCATCCCTAAAGTAGATTTTATTGTGATGTATTTTTGTATAAAGCCAAGACTAGTGAACTACCAAGACTTTATCATGACAATTAATATTTTCCCTAGATATTGAGGAATGACATTTTTTCCTGTAGTTGAACCCTTAGTATATCTGAGTAGATTATTTGTTGATGTGTAGGTCTTGTAGCTGTATTCTAGTAGCACCTCAAGATGTATATCAGATAAATATTTAATATTAAAAATTTAAAATTTGTAAATACTGCTTCAATAAAGAATATGCATCTTCTTCAACATTCATTTCATCATATGATGGGTAAGTTATATTTTATAAAGGTATTAAATACACTCATTAGGGACATTATAATAGAATGATTGTTTTGTAAAAATAAGAGAACTTATTCAAATATCAATATTATAAAAGGTTTCAATAACCAGCCATTGTTATTTATTTTTATTTATTTATTTTAATCTATAAATTACACTTTTTCTTTTTCTTACATTTTTGCTTAGTGTTTCTGAACAATTCATTTTGATAATATTATAAAAGAGCAAAACTGTTTATTTGTCAAATGTTTTAATGGAAAAATAAATGTTATATTTTTCTGTTAATATATTTTCTTGCTTGTTTATCATTATCCATACACTTTCAGAGATCTAAATATAATAAAATGTATCATATATTTTTTTATGCACTGAGAGTCCATGAATATATAGAATTTGATATGAAAGTCACTTAATTAGAATATGGCTCTCAGATGCTAGGAATACACCCAAGGGACAGTTTCTTTTATTTATAAATATATATATAATTATTTATTATTTACTAGAATATAATATTATTCAATTTCTTTTATTTAAAAGATCACTATGCCTGTTTTGAAATGACTTTATTTTATTTAGATTACTTACCCATCATAAATTCATATGATGGTATTTTTTTGGCTTGAATTCAGAAAATATTTAAAGAGGACTTATTTGTATGATATTTTAAGTTACCACAAAATCCCTTATCCAAGTATTGTATCTGAAATCTATCCTAGGGTAATATATTATTACAGATAAAGACTTTTTCATGTTGATTTTAAATTTTAAAATTATTATTATTATAATTTAAGGAGACTTTATCTTAAAGATGAAAATATGTCTCACTGCCTAGTTTACTAGGGTTTCATTCATTATTTAATAAATTTATAATTATTAATATATTTACTATATGAACCCTGTGATATCCACTTTTATACAAAAAAATTATGAGAGGAGATTATTCTTTAGAACAAAATTTTATTAAAAAAGAAGTCAATGTGACAAAGACCTGAGAAAACATGTTTGTATTTTATAAAAGAAATTTAACGGTAAATCTAATCATGACAATAAGATACTCATTATGGTTGTAAGAGGTGTTGTAGTTGAAAGATGTATTGTGAATAGAGAGTTTTAAAATAATCTGACCCTTCAATGGCATATGTTTAAATATTAAAAGCCATTGCATTTAAATGAGAGAGCATTAGAAGTCCCTTCCTCATAACATAGTAATATGTTAATATTATTTTAATAATAATAATAATAATAATAATAATAATAATAATAATAATAATAATAATTATTATTATTATTATTATTATTATTATTATTATTATTATTATTATTATTATTATTATTATGTTTCAAAAAGGGGAACTTTATTCAATCTAGAAAACAGGTTACATTAATAATTTTTATATACATGCATTTACACTGATATTTCCGAGGATTATATATATTGTTCTTTCCAAGTTCTTACATATATATACCGGGTGAGCGATGGATTGTTTAGCCTAAGTTATTTTTATTGATTCATGGATTTTTGCTGTCCATTTTCTTGTTTTCTTTTTAAGTCTATTATTGAGTAAAGGCAGAACTATTAGAGATTTGACCGTTGTTTTACAAGTGACCAAGTAGCCGCGAAAATGTCTGGGTGTGCTATTTTATTGTCTCTGGTTTTTAATTGTGCTAACTTGTTGTGAAAAGTTGATGGATGCCGCCTTGTATTGTTGCCAAAAGCAAATGTGCATCGTGTGCACCAAAATGCATAAAGTACGAAGGTTGCTGCTCGGATTGTTGAGGTGGATGTTCTGCTGAATGGACTGATAATATCTTGCAGGGAGATGTTTGGTTTTCTGTATATATTTGTTATTTCATGCCGAATGTTGTTTAATGCTGGGCAGATGTAAAACAGATGTTGTTGAGTTTCTTCTGCTTGGTGGCATAGCGTGCAGAAGGGGTCTATTTTTGTATATAATCGTCTGTATCTTAAGAAATATGATGTTGGCAAAGCATATAGATTTAGTTTCAGGAGGAAATCAAAGAATTTGGGCTCCATGGACCATTTTTTAAATTTTTTAAGCAGCTGCCGGTTGTTTATTCCGAGCATCTGTGTTGAAATATCTGATGTATATCCCGGGTAGATCATTGCATATATCTGCCAATATGAATATTTTGTAGTTGTTTGCAGTGTTATTTGAGTATGTGTGATTCTGAATTGGTTTATAACTGATGATAGATAGCAATGTGAAGGTGGAGGTTTGTCTGTGGGTATTATTTGTATTAGATACTGGAGTTCTGGGAAATGTCTGAGGCTGGCTATTATCAGGTTTGCAGTCTTTTGTATTCGAAAAATATCTATGTTATGTAGCCCCAAACCATTGTGTATTGCTGGTCGACTAAGATGTTTTGCAGATATTGACACTGTCTTTCTATTCCATAGAAGTTTATTGCAATATGAAGAGATTTTTGATGTAAAGGCTTTTGAGAATTGAATTATGGGAGAATAATAGATAATCTTGGTGATTACCAGCTGATTGAACAATTGTACTTTTGCATATATTGAGAGGTATGCTTTTGATAGTGAAGCAGTGATCTGTTCTGCTTCATCTTTTAACTTGTTCTGGATTTTTTGCCTCATTGTGTTTGTTCCCATGTAGAAAGGAAAGCCGAGGAAAGGAGACGGTTTGCCTTGGAAAATTTGCGTGCATGGCTTACTGGTGTATAGAGACCAAGCAGCAGTCTTGTTTTGATTAAATTTTAGATGGTGTGTTGCTTGAAAGTCTTGCTGTATTTTCTGTAGTATTGCTATCTGTTTTCTTGATGGTAGGAAGACTGTGATGTCATCCATATATGCAATGCAGGCTATATGTTGTGATGTGCCTGGTATCTGTATGCCTTTGATACTCTGTTGAATTTTGAGTATAAGTGGGTTGATGTAAAAAGTAAATAGCAGTGAGCTTAGTGGTGAGCCTTGGGATATGGATTGTGTGGGAATGAATGATGGGGAATTTTTGCCATTGAGTGTGATATGAATTTCTCTGCTAAGTAGTAGGTTTGTGAGCAGGTACAGATGAGTTCGTGGAATTGTGGTGTCAGCTAGCATATTGATTAATGTATTGATGTCAACCGAATCAAAAGCCGCTTCTATATCAAGTTGAACTGCAATTGGTGCATACTTCTTCCTGTCCCGTACTGAGTTTATAACGGTTTTGAATATCATTGCAGCCTGTGCAGTTGATGATTGCTTCCTTGCAAACTGGCTGTGTGAAATTAGTGGTAGAATATGTGGCTCTAGGCTGTCTTTGAGTACTTTTTCAATTATTTTAATTGTAAGTGGCCCCATTGAGATTGGTCTTAGGTTAGATAGTGTTGATACGTGGACTTTTTTCTTGTTGAAGGGGACTATTGCTATTGGATATAAGCCTTGAATGTCATGCAACTTCTGTGATAGATGATTTGCAAGGTCACATAAATATTGGCTAGTGAACTGACTGAGATGTGCAAGGACAAATTTGGGGATTCCATGTGCTCCTGGGTGACATGCATTAGGTACTGTTGCCAGTTTAGTAGCAAATTCTGTGATGTTATGTGGGGTATTTGTTTCTGGTTTTCCAAAGACATTAGGATTATATTTGACTGGGTGGTATGCTTGCAGCTTTTGTTTGAAATGCTGATATATCGGTTTTAACATATTATTTCCTGCGTATGTGTGCCCCTGCTCTGTGAGTGCCATTGGCACTCTGACAGTGGATGGGTAGCCCAAGGCGTGTGCTCTTCCGATCTTTCTTGTCCATGTGTGTTGTTGGCCGAGGCAGACTTTACTCTTTTTTATTGCTAGGTAGTTTTTCAGGTGGTTACAGATGCTATTATATGTTTGTGTAAGTCTGCGTATATGTTGTTGACTGGTGTGTGTTGGGTTTATCATTGTAATCCGTTTATGTATTTCATCAGCCAGTGCTAGCAGTCTTGAGGGTGGGGGGGGATTTGCGTGTAATGTGATCTATATTAAATGATAAAATGTTTATGAATGCTAAGTATCTTTGAATGGGGTCAAGTTGCATATTTTTGATCTTGTGAAGCATTATATATGTTTCTGAAAAAATAAATTCTGGGGTAGAAGTTGGAAGTAGAATTCTGATTGTTTTACCATGTGTAAGTGCAGTTGTTTGAATTCCTGTCAGATTAATTAGTATGGTTTGTGCAGAGTGATCAGAGAAGGGAGATGGGTTGATGTTTAGGCTGATTTGATGGTGTAACATAGGTGAATAAAAGCACAGATCAATTCTTGATGTATGACATCCATTGTAAAAGGTAACTGCTTCATTTGACAGAAAACCTTCTGCACTCATAAGTGGAATTGATATTTGATGCAGCCACTTTAAAATGAACTCTTGATATTTCATGTTGAAATCCCCAATAAATATGGTTGGATGTGAATTAGAGCCAAGTAAGGAGTTTATGTTTAATATAATATTTGAGACAATTGTAGGGCTCAGTGGAATATACACAAATATAATGTTTAGTGTGATGATTTGATGACTAAAAGTTACTATTAGTAAATTTGCATCTATATATATGATTTTGAATGAGTCAAATGGACAACTTTGTGTTATGAGCAGTCCAGTACCCCCTGAGGGAGATGATGTGTCTCTAGAGCATGCACAGTAGCCTTCTCTGCTTAGATGTACTGTGGGGTCAATTTGTGAGCCACTATATATTTTAGTTTCTAGAAGTCCTAGTATATGAGGTTGTGTAATCTTTATCCATTGTTGTAGCTGATGTATTTTGTAGACTGAGTTGAGCCCTCTGATATTAAATGCTATTATTTTTAGCTTCATTATCGTGATTGGCTGCGAGTTGGTTTCACAGTGTGTTGAAGTTTGCGTGAAGCTTTTGCATATTCTCTAGTGTTTTGTGAGCAGTTATTAGTGTTTTGATTACCATCCAGCTCCATAGGTATTAAGTTTTCTGCCAAGTGTTCAATCATTTCATCTGTTTTGGCTCTTTTTGATTTATTTCTCCTTGGCCGACCAGATTTTTGGGCTTCTGTTGGTGTTGTTTCTATGGGAGGGAGGCATGGGGTTAGTGAGTCTAGAATATCTGTAGATGTTTTGTTTATAATTATATGCGGCATGCTTGTTTTTGGGGAGTTGTATGTATCATTTGATATGTCTGGATTTGAGTCTGCCATGTTACTGATTGATATTCCTGGTGTTTGTGATACTTCAGGTATGTTTTGTGCTTGATTTTGTTCCATTTGATCAGTGCTTTCATTTAATTTATTCGAGCTATCTGTTGTAGTTTCAAGTATATTTGTGTTTTCTTCTGCATGTTTGTTTTTAGTAGCTTCATTTGTACTGTAATTGTTTTCATATTGACTGTTTGAGTTACTGGTGTTATCTTGTGTACTGTTGCTCTCTTCATGTTGGGATTGGATGTGCTGATTATTTGGTGTCTGGCCCTGTATGAGTTGGCTATCCATGCACTGTGTGGCTAGGTGACCACGCTTGCCACAGGCATAGCATTGTGGTTTTAAACCTCTTATATATAGGCTCAGCATAGCTTCCTGGTCTGCAATTTGTGTTGGTATAGATTCTGGGTCAATGTCTTTGTGTAATTTTAACTTAAAATCATAGCTATTGCTGTATATTGGTATTGGTGTGTCTTTGAGGTATATTGGTTGAAATGCTATAACTTTGCCAAATGGATCCATCATTTTTTGAAAGTCTTGTTTCGTGTATCCAAAATATGTATTTTTTATTATTCCTGTAATTTGATTCTGTCGATCTTGATCGACTATAACAATCGCGTAATTGTCTAATGTTTTAATTTGGTTTAGAAATCGGTTCTTTTGACTACTGTCAAGAAATTCGATTGCGAGGTATCTGGGATTTGGATGATCTGCGATTCTTACGATCATTTCCCACAGTTCGTTTTCAGTTATTGCTTGATATAATAACGTGTGTGGAAACCGATACAGCGATATATTTGCGTCTGTGGCAGATATTACTATTGAGTTTGGTGAAAAAAATCTTTTGAACGATGTATAGAGTCCCCGTGGAATCGTGTTGTTAAAGTGTTCATTAATTCTTTCTAGCATATTATCGGTCCAGTGTGCAAGGGGAGGGTCTTGGTTTACCTGTATCTTTAAATCTAACTGTTTTATATCGTTCGGATTTGTTTTTCTAAATCTCGGAACTATTTTATTATTTATTGTAGTCGCGAAATTCTTTGAACTTGTTGCTTGAATGTTAGTTTTTGCGACCGTGGCATACGATTTGACGGTGTTTAAATTTTTACGCACTTCAGCGGCCATATTGACGCCAAATGCTCGATCATGCATAGCTGTGGTCTCCATTTTTTTTTTTAAAACAAAGAAATTTTTGGTAATGTAAGGGGTTTTTTTTATGATATTCTTGAACTAGTTTATGCTTTTCAATAATTATAGTTTCAAAAAGATTTATTTTTATTTTGTGAAATTAACTATATTGGTTTGATTTTAAATTGTGGCGTTATTATTAGATTTTTTGGGGTTTGAAACCCAACTACTTTAATATTACTTACCGGCACTATCAGGATTTTCTCTATTATTATTATTATTATTATTATTATTATTATTATTATTATTATTATTATTATTATTATTATTATTATTATTATTATTATTATTATTATTATTATTATTATTATTATTATTATTATTATTATTATTATTATTATTATTATTATTATTATTATTATTATTATTATTATTATTATTATTATTATTATTATTATTATTATTATTATTATTATTATTATTATTATTATTATTATTATTATTATTATTATTATTATTATTATTTGCACTTATTGCTCTTGTTAATGTGGCATATGGCATGCAAAAGCCTCTAAACTTTTCTTATACCATTACCATCATCTTCATCATAATCATCATCATTATTATTATTATTAAGCTAGGGTTGTTTATCAGCTCTTTATGTGTTTTTTTATCTTTTAGTTGATTTGAGTGTTCTGGATCATTTCAGGTGTACAATTTTGAGGTTATAATATATATATATATTGTACCCTCACTTCTCGATATATGATATAATTTAAAATATGACTAGTTCAATCAAATTATTATACTCGGCTAAAATATGTACAACTATCTTTAATATATTTTTATAATATTATAATTTATCAGATTTATTACAAACTTATCAAAAAATTAATATAGTTCAATATTATATACTAATTAATTAAGTATTTAATTAAACTCATGAGACTGTGAAGTGAAGTTACAATTGGTAATCAGATTTACATTGAGTCAATGTCTCTCCAAGACACTGTCTCAATGGCATAAGAATACTATTACATCTTCATTATCTCATTCCTAACTCTACAGCACTCTTATGACTTTTATAAATTAATTATCTTTTATAATAATAGATAAATAAATTTCAATCTATTGTTAAGGAAATATAATTAAAATGATCTCAGGTTCTTCTAATTATCTTAAAGTAATAATAATTCATGTAGATAGGAATGATAAGGGATTTAATATCAAACCTAAATACACCTAACTTATTCTAATAATAATCACTAACAATAATAATCTTTAGGGTATATCTTAATCTTATCTATTGGGTTATACTTTTAATCATTAAGAAAATAAATAAATTATATACATGTCTTTCATTTCCATATAGTATCTTAATTTTAAAATAAACCAAAATCTTATAATTCAACAATTTGTGGCAATAAATAATCTTATACTTTTATATTGTGCATTATAATTACTCTATGACCATTGTAATATCATATGTTAATGTCAAACAATTTCTATAAATTATATTAAGAAAATATTGTGTTTCTTTCTCAAATAATAAAATAATAAATTCATATTGTGCAAATATTATGTACATTCAAATTATCTATTGTCAAATGCTGTGGTGTAAAATAATGAATTCAACACATCTTTCAAAACAACTTAACAAATTTATTTACATTATTTACATTTAAATGAAAACTAAAGAAAATAAAAATAAGAAAATAATAATACAAGATTTTTACACTGTTATTATTTCCATAACTATAAGTAGATAATTTATACATTTCAGAAAATGTTTTATTAATAAAATTCAATTAAGTTTATGACTTTAATTTACATAAACACTACTTATTATCAATTAATATAAGAAAAGATTTTATGTAAGATATCATTCATGTAGCATATATGTAAACAAACAAACTTTAATAATTAAAAATGCTATCTCACATAAGTCCTAATGTTATTTATATTATAATGTATAAGGCTGTATTACATTTATTATCAGTATGACTCAAATATTAATTAATGTATCAACTGATATAACTTTGTAGTATAATAACAATCATTGACTATCACTGTTTATTTCATTCCGATATAATGTCATACTACATGTTTTATCAAAATATGCAATACTTATATGTATCTTTTAAAAATAATATTTTAAAATCATTCAATAATTTCAATTTATAAAGTATAATGTTAAACAAAATTCTATGATTCTTTTCCATTTCAAAAAATATTACACTTTTCCTTGTTATTCCTATTCCTTTATAAAACTACTACCTACAAAAGTTATTTTAATCCTATTTAACTTCAGTAAAACAAATGACCAATTTTAAAACAAAAATAATAACGATCTAAACTCTCCTATACTTCATCATATATTTACAATAAGCCTTCAATCAAAAATATAAATTTCTATGTAAAATTAACTAACTCATCTAATAAAATAAAAAAAAAAATATAGACTTTATATACTTTTACTAACTTAAAAGGAAAATAAATAACTTTCACTAGTATAATAAATCGGATTTCTAATATTGAAACAAAAAAACATTGAAATTCATTCACGAAAGAATCATATAATTATTTCTAGGTTTTCATAT
The DNA here is from genome assembly GCA_028023455.1 of Epiperipatus broadwayi. Taxonomy (NCBI): domain Eukaryota; kingdom Metazoa; phylum Onychophora; class Udeonychophora; order Euonychophora; family Peripatidae; genus Epiperipatus; species Epiperipatus broadwayi. The sequence goes on along the minus strand of JAQFVV010006229.1, from coordinate 6,193,518 downwards.
TACGTTGTACTAAATTTATATCATCAGTTTAAAATATGCATATTAAAATAAAACTACTCTTATTAATGTTATGCGTGTATATTATTTAAATATTAATACATTCATACAATAATCATACAACATTTGGTTGATCTAAAGAAAACATAGTAAATACATCAAATTATTATTATTATTACACAATTTTTACCATAAATAACACTTCAATGTACAGTCCGTCACGATATCCTCCAGGATTCCAGTTTTACAAAAATAATTTCACATTCACACTCAACAATTATTCTTTAAAATATTACGTATTGTATAATTATAAAATAAACTTTATGCAATAAAAGGTTATATTAGTATTTAGTTATTATTTTAAAAAAATGTAAATGTACCTTTCCTATCTTTAATAAATCAATAATTAATGAAATATTTATGTTAGTTAATAAATAAAAAATGTTACATAACATCCAACGGTGTTTTCTTTCCAGTTATAATGTTCTTTTCCTAGGCACAAGTTTTCACCAAACACTACTTCCTTTTCCGGTACATCACGTGTTCTTTAAAAGTTTTTATGACAAAAATGAAAACGTTTTTTTTTTTTTTAAAAATAAAATAAAAATAAAAGTCAAAGTCAGTTCCATAAGAAAACAAAAATAAAATTAAAATAGTTTATAGGATCCATATTCTCTTCTTTATAGGAAAATTATTTTAAAGTTATTATTTTTAGCATTAGTTTATAATTTATAAGTTCTTGTTTAATTATTTTCTAACTTTACTTGGATATCCACATGTAATTGATTTGCGCATTCCGTAACAGATATTAGGTAAGATTATTTTTAGTCTTCTATATGACCAGTGTTAAGACTTTAATAATATCATAATTTGACTTATAAGTATTTCTTTACTTATCACATCTCCAATTTATTTGCCTTTTAAAATTGTCACAATTTAGTCTTTTATACCATAAAGACTTAACAAGGCAAACATTTATGTAATCATTACTATTTACTATCTTTACTAAGTTATATACTTAGATTTATCATTTATAAATACTTTCTTCATAAAGAAGTATTTTTCATGCTTTTGAATATCTGATTTATAAAAATCAATTATCATTAGCTTCTAAATTTATACAAAGTCCAACGTATTACTGTTAGGCATTTAATAACTCTGCTAGTCAATCCAGCGTTTGTTAAATTTTCAGTATAAAGTCTCCAATACATTTTATCCTTATATGATGTCTTCATGATTATTTGATAGTAAATTGAGCTTCAGTAAGGAAACGATTAATAGGGAACTATAATAAATTAACACTGCATGTTCATCGGTAACTTTTATAAATTATTTTTAAAATACTCACTAATAATTTTAAAACGATTTTTTAAGAGCGTCTACAATCACTTAGCTATTTTTAATAGCATACTTTACTTTAATAATTTCAATCACAAGTCCTCTCTAAACAATTGAACCTTGGTTTTATACTGGAAGAAAACTCCCACTTGATTGGTGAATTAAACAATTGACTTGCTAGCTTATTTACATATTTCACCAACAAGACAAAATTAAAAATAAATAATGACTTTTAATATTTATTATTTAACACATTATTAAATTCTTAAATTAATATTCATCATTTATTTAAATCCATTAAACATTTTTTTAAAATATTCTTTCTTACTTACTTTCACTTTTAACTTTTATAAGATTATTTTTATAAACAAACTAAGTCTATTTTTATTCGTTATGTTTTTAAACAGTATTTTAAAAATCAGATTTAATATTTCACATTAATTATCTTTATTTTTATTTCCTGATAGCCAAAATAATATTTATAAATTTTATAACAGAATTTTAAAATAGCTTTGCAACTTTACTAAAATACTCCCAAGCATGTGTGTACATATTTTAATTAACATCTGTTTTTTTTTACAACAAAGCTACAGACGCTTGAAATAATCTAAAAATAAACTAACAATACATTTTTTAAAAATAAATATTTTTTAAAATAAATAATATCTTATAACAGTTTTTAAAATAATAATTCGATATTATTAAAATCCAACATTAATTCTTCTATTATGTATTACTAATAATTAAAATATTTATATTCATTTATTAAATATTAACTTTTATCAACAGTAAATATATGCATTTAATTTCAACTTGTCTTTTAAAACTTTAACTTTAAACAGTTTATTTATTAAATTTATTAATGCAGTATTACTTATGGCCAGTTTTCCCAACCATATACTATTATCATTCCCATTGAAATGTTTCTCTCAAACATCAGCACAATTTTCACATATCAAACACTCATGAAGTACTTTAATTACATTTTTTAAAAGATTGTTATAAACAAAATTAAAATCATATAACTAAATATATCTTAAATTTAAAATTTTTTAGATAGATTGATACAACAATTTATGGAGACCCATACAAAAGGGCACAATATATATATATATATATATATATATATATATATATATATATGTATATATATATTGCCTATATATATATATATATATATATATAGGCAAGTCTTTATATTAATAAAGGAGACATGAGAAAATGTGCTTACTCTGCTCTTGTTAATTATTGCTTATGCTAGATTAGAGTGTTTTAAAATATTTATTGTATATTGAGTGATATGAGTCTTAATTTTGAATAGTATATATTAAATAAAGGACTGGAGACATTCCATTACATATAAGTATATATATATGAGATGTGACAATTTAATTACAAGATTGCACCTTTATAAAATATATATGTAAATGTGTACACTAGTGGTTACTGTTATTTTCATAGTAGTTCCTTTGTGCATCTATACACTGATTAAAATAGCATTTCCATTTCTAGATGCATACCTGGATCATTTTCAGGAATATTGTTAAGCTGCTGTTTCACATTCTTTTGGATATCAGCAATAATAGGAAATCTTCCTTTCAGTTTAGTTTTTAATTTTGGAAATAACCAAAAATCACAGGGAACTAAGTCAAGTGATTAGGCAAGATGATTTATTTGTGTAATATATTTTTTTCCCAAAAATTCTCTCACAATAAGCAAACTATGATTGTACATTTGACAAAAAATTTTTGCATGCCCAATTTTTTATTTAAAATTAGCCTGTTTCTCAATTAATATGCTATTTTTAGCTGTCACTTTCACACTTAATCATCTGTTGGATTATATGGTATTTCACACATTGTCAGTCATTGTTGTTTCTTACTGTCCACTTCTGGAATCATTTGTTGCATCTTTTCACCTGCTAGTCAAACTCACTCAATTTTTTACAGCATATGCCACTTGCAACAGTGGTAACATTTCAGTAGCACTTCTTTCAATTTTTACCCAAAATTAGATATTAATATTCTGCTCAAATTTTTAATTACTCACTTTCATGCCAAAGTATATGAATGAATATTTATTATCTTCTCCATAACTAAAAACTGTCTCTACCATTTTAAAATTTACACATGTGTTAGCTTAAACATGTTCAAACATGAATACTCATATGATTTCATAACTATGTTAGAAATTAAATTTCACACCTCGTATATAAATCTTTAACTGTGTTTAAAGTTTATATCCAGGCTAGGAATAGTATTGTAAATTACTAGCAATAATCATTAACATATTTATCTCAAGTGAATTTTGTCAAAGATGTTAATGTAGGAAGTTTGACATTTGTAGATAAAATTTAACAAATATATATATATATATATATATATATATATATATATATATATATATATATATATATATATATATATATATATATATATATATATATATATATATATATATATATGAGTAAATACATGTATAATTTATATAATTGGAGTTTAAACATAACCATAAGGGATTGACTTTTAACCTATCTTCAACTATCCATTCTATTTTATACAACTAATACACATGATCACACACATGCAAAAAAGATAAATGATCTCTATTATGTGTATTTTGTGCTATACCAGCACTCATAAGTTGGTTTAGATCATCATATACCACACATATGTATAATCAATGCTCACTTTCTATTAAGATAGCAAATCTTTAAACTTTAATGCCTTTATTATACATATGTTTGGGAGATGATGATCTGGACCAAGTGATGAGTACTGGTTCAGCATGAAATACATATATTGAGATCCTCTATCTTTTTCTCATGTGTGTGATCATGTGTATCAGTTGTATGAAATAGAGAAGATAGCTGAAGGGAATTTGAAATGTGTTTAAGTCCCATGTAGTAATATATATAGTAATCTTCAGCTTTTGCTATTAAAGCTAAAATCCCAGCTATTTAATTTATTTAAATGTAAAAAAGGAAAATAAAATAATTTTATTTTATTGCCAGTTAATTTTGTTAGGACTTTACAGTTAAATGCCAACTATATTTATAACTCATTCTAAGCACTTTTATAAATCTTAATTATTAGTAAGAATCATTTTAATATTTTTATTATATGTTGTTTTGATGGTATTTGTTGATGAAATTAATCTTCAATTGTTTAAATAGGAATATATTTTCCTGTCTAATATTAAGGAGTTGCTAAAAGCTATTAAAGCTAGAATTAGTTTCATATAGTATTTAAAATTAAACTGTAGTGATATTTAAGTCTAAATCTTCAATATTAAATATTATTATTTAATTTGTTTGTTTATAATAATGCACTTCTGCCTAAATTATTTATTATTAAAAGTTTATTTGTTAGCGCTAATATCAGAAAGATTTAATTAATATAAAGAGAATTACAATATTTAATTTAGAAAATAAAGACTTAATTTATTACTATTAAAAAGTTGTAGTTTTTAATTAGAATCAACTGTAGTAAATGTGTGTGACTTTGCTTACATTTATTAATTTTAGCTTGCACTTCATGTTTTATAATTTTTAATTATCATTTTAATTATTTTATTTAAAATAATAAAGATTTGTTTTGGCAAACTTCTAATTGTTTTCATATAGCTTAGAATTGTTATAAAAATAATGAAATATTATGTTAAAACAATAGAATTTATACTATAATATTTTATTTTTATATCATTGTAATAATTCATATTTTATAAATAATTATTTTAAGTTGTTATATTTTTAATTAGTCCATAATTTATGCTAATGAATTTCTATTTTTAGTTTAATTTTCCAAATACCAAATTAACTATTAAACTTTAGTATTAAAGGTCAAAAGGCAGTAATTTAAAAATATCAATTTTAAATCAATCAAATCAATGCCATGATTCGTAGTATAAAATGACACACAGACATGAAGGAGACACCCATGTAAAAAGACATGTAAAAAACACACTGGAAAAAAAAACTTGCTTTTTGTTTAATTAATTGCAGAATTATTCATAAACTTAATTACTTTAAACTTTTTATTTTTGTTTAGTAAAAATATATCTTTAATAACCTCTAATTCAGGAATTAAAACTTTAAGCTAAAGTCTAATGAAAGTTCCAAAGCCAATAGTTTAAAAAGAAAACAATGGAAAATTGAAACAATTATTTCTACACAATTGTTGGATTGTATTTGTTTAATATTAACACACCATAGGAATTTTATACAGAATGCTTCATCTATATAAGAACTTTTGTGATTTGTGATTTTTAATTCTATATTTACAATAAACTTTATTCTAAATTTAGTATTTTTTATATCTTAAAAACAAAGCTATTAAAGAGTTATGTTTTGCAATATTTATACTAGTTTCTTAATATTTTTAAAAGTTTTGCTTTAATGTTTAAAAAATGTTGAAACAATACAAGATTTATGCAAAGACTTTTAAATGTTTGCCTTTAGTAATATTTTTTAAAATATATCATTTCTATTGTATTTAAACAATGGTTTTCACTGGGATAAATTCATTTTTCTTATTCCAGATGGAATGATCTTTGTATTAATTTTAAAATGGCATTTTAAATACTTTTCATAATTAATTATTTGTTATGATTTTGCAAGCTTGATAAGAGTAAATACATTTTAAGTATGTAAAATAAGGATGTATTAATTTACATTTTCATTGGAAGAACATTCTATATATACTCTTGTTTAAAAAAATAATATGACACATTTATTGTGGACTTATTACTTAAAATTTTATAATTATAATTATTTAAATACATCTTGACAAAATAGTAGAAACAGCTATATTTTTGCATTATAAAATGAACATGAAATATATTTAATGAATTATAATGTGAGTTAACTTTGATGAAGTCTGTTTTATTATATACTTTATTATTATTAGTGCTAAATGTAAATTTAAACACTGCCTTTTAATAAAACCAACTTATTTTCTTAACCACAGTATTAAATTATATCTTGTTCAGAATAAATAAACAAAAATGAATTTAGTATTATAACATAATTTTTCAGTGCCTTCCATGTTTAAAAAATTATTTTGTAAAACTGAATGGTCATTAATATATTTGTGTGCTTATGTTTTAAAAAATATTTTATATAAAATAATTCTGAATGTTGTGCACATATTATAATTTGCTGTATTGTTAACAAATGGAGACAGTTTTATATGTTGGCAGAACTGAATCCTGATAAATGGTGAAAACTCCAAAATGAAGGACTTTAAGGTTAAGTGATAATTTTATGCTTTTTATACTTTATTATGTATTTTATTCAGTGAATTATGAATGAGGTCACTGCACTAAAATAGTGAGAATAGTGGTGGTGAGATGTGAAATATTAGACAGGAGTATAAAAACATATTATGAGAAAAAATGTTGTAGCCTCACTACTCTTTCGAACATGCTTTCAATATTATGATCTTTTATACTGTGACAGAGTAAGTTGAGAGTTTTGCTTTTTTAAATTTATAACTGTGAATTAGAAAATTTATAAAGTTTAATTATTATTATTATTATTATTATTATTATTATTATTATTATTATTATTATTATTATTATTATTATTATTATTATTATTATTATTATTATTATTATTATTATTATTATTATTATTATTATTATTATTATTATTATTATTATTATTATTATTATTATTATTATTATTATTATCATCTTTATTTTTATGACACTTTTCATTTTTGCCATATATTATATATAGGAGAATCCTGAGATTAGCCTTTCTTATTATTATCATATATTATTTTTATGGATAGACTATTATGGTTACCAATTGGTAAACATTCTCAAGAACACTTCATTGGTTAATTTTGGTGCCCATATAACCAATAAAAATGAAGAAAATGAGGATGCCAAAATTATACAATCTACAAATAACAACATTTTATATAATCTACAAAAAAGGGATGACAATGACAAAACCAATGTGGAACAAACTATGATAAGATCATAAGTAAAAACAAGGGCTATGCTCAGGGTTCTCTATTAATATAAATCTACAATAATAACAAAAAGAACCAAGGGGTAAGTATAATAATAATTAATAAACATTATAGATATTCAGTACTGATACACGTGACAATCCATCTCACTTCATGGTATTAATTCTCCAACAAAACACATTGATATAACATTATTGGGCCATTACATTTTCTTTAATATTTTAACAAATAAACAATACACAGAACACTCTTTAAAATTACATTATTTTATTATTTTTGAAACTAATATTTTTTTTTGGCTTCATAATAAATGTTACTTTATTTTAGCTTTTTTTTTAAATCACCAAAATTTTTTTTTTTGTAAGAAATATTCCTTTACGTTAGTTTTTTTTTGTTTTGGAAATTTAATATATTTGCAAAATGTTTATTTGTTAACTGTTTTTGCACTGACATTAATTTGATTATTTTAATCATAGTTTTGTTCTTGGTTGATAAAAAATTTATTTTTGTTTGGTGATAAATGTTCCTTTATTTTACATTTTTTTGGGGGGAACCATAATTTAATATATTTGGAAAAATGTTACTTTGTTAAATTTTTTAGTCGATGGCAATAACTCATTGTGCATTCCATCTTGTAGGTCCTACATTTCCTTACAACCATCTTTCCACCACACATACTTGTCTTCTCTGTTTGTAGAGTTCATTACTCTTGCAGGAAGGCCACAGTGGACACTTCTGTATTAGGCAATTAAGACAGTATGGACAAATACTTTTTTAAAGAAGTAGCCATTCTTTGACCAATGCAAGCTTTTGCCAGGTACAAGACTTTATATTCAGGTATGATGGGCCACATTTTCTAATTTTAACACATTTACAAGAGGGTGGCATTGGGTAGAGTGTGAAAATTTGGAGGACCTTATAGAAATTCATTTAGGTTTAAAATAATTACTTCTGGCCACATATTGGTTCACTTTCCATCATTACAATTATTCACACCCTATCATGATAAGTTAGTGATATGTTTAGTGTCAGCATTTGTACAGAGGGGAATCAACACATATCAGAGTTACCTGATACAGTAGGCTAAGTGGGAATTGTGAGAGCAATTGATCACTAACATGTTTCAGGCCACCATTAGCCAAAAGACTCAATTGCTGATAGCAATTGAGAAGTTGTGCCTGATAAATGGTATTTTCAACTACTTTTGGCTAGCAACAATGCCATCAATCATGATGGATTGTCATATGTATTAGTACCAAATATTTTAACTATAATTGAAAATAATTTTAAAAGAAGGAAAATTTTCAACTCACTTTTAGAAACTATAGAGGTTTTTAATATTTAAAGTGTACACCATAGAGTAGTTGGATTATAATATAATCTCATTCTCATAATATTCTTTTATAATTTCACCAATATATTATACCTTGCGACCACTGTTATCCACATTTTATTGCAATGATCAGATCTATTGTATAATTATTAATATTTAATAATGCACATTTTGACTCTTTAAGTTATTTAAAATAACTTCTTTCTTTAGTAAAATAGTTTATTTGATTTTAAAATTTTATATAATTTTATATCACATGGTCCTAATATTTTACTTTAGAAATACTAAAAAATTATTTCTCCATTTATTGGAGGATTATTACACAATAAATAGTACCCTAATAATTATAGTGACAATACATACTTTTACCCTTCAGATAATATCTCCCAAGTGGTAATAGGAATAACATAAATAAAATATGTACAATTAAATACATGATAAACACTTAATTTGGAATAGCATAACAATAACAATCTAGGATAGAATTTGAATAACATTAGTGGATAAGGTATTTTATGGCCATTCAAAATACCACAGAATAAATCCTACATAAATCTCTTCTAAATTTCTTCTTATAAAAATCTTCTAAGTGAAATTTGCAAATTATCTATAGCTAAAAAAATATCCAAATATAAAATTGTAATCTTCAATAAATAATTAATAAAATAATCTTTAAAATAATTGAATAAGTAAGTACTCTGTTTATTAGATGCTTTCATAACATTTGAAAATTTATATTTTAACAAAGCATCAAGTAATTATAATCATCTACTCTTAATGACTTAATGCAATGTAATTCTTAAAATAAATATTTTAATAATATTTAAATCTTAAAAATATTTCATCTGAATATGACATATTAAAGCTAGTAGATAAAACTAATGATAAAACAACATTTATTTTACAATAAATATAAAATACATAATAGCTTTGGAAATCCATTTCATGATTTAAACAAATTAATAACAAAATCATTTTATAGTTTGATATAATTAATCTTAAAAAATAATGCGTTTAAATTTTACACTGAGATAAGGTGAGATAAAATAATTTATAAATGAAACTTATCTTTATCTGGTTAATTAATTGACTGCATTATTTATATGTTCTAATTAGAAGTTTTTTATTCTATTATTCATACCATGATATTTTGTCCCCAAGAATGAATGTATTTACACATTATATGACTCACCAATCCAAAATAACTGCTGAAGGAAATGTATATTATTTATTTATCAAAGCTAGAATATAATTTCAAGTAAATATTTATCAGTTTTACACTTACACTACTGGCAAGGAATAGCAAATAGTCACACACATCAAAATATACAAGAAACCAACTCCCACTCATAATGTTAAGTGTTCAAGTAAGATAAAAGTTACATTCCTCAGAACAAGTTACCATATCGATTGCCAGAATAAATTATGGTAGTAAGCTACACATGGCTTTAATGCAAAAATATTCAAGATAGATAATATATTTATGATTTGAGAAACATGACAATACAAAATATGTATATGATGTCATGAATCCAAAAAAAGGAGCACCTATGTTTGAGAGTAAATAAGAAAGTTAGAAAGGACTCCATCACTTAATACATAAAAATGAAAATGAACCATCAAAAATACAGAGGGAGTAGCTAGTTGTGTTAATAAACATTTCATGCTTAGATAAAGGATATACAATATAATCCATGGTCTACAAAAAGAAAGACTAACCAACAATCTCTTTATATATATATATATATATATATATATATATATATATATATATATATATATATATATATATATATATATATATATATATATAAGGTTAAAAATAATAGTAAGAAAAAGACAAAGCTATGATCTTTTAAAAATATATATGATAATAATAATCTTTAAGAGAGATAAATACATATACTATCTTTGGGAAAACACATTGGCAAGATAAAGATAAACAACAATAAACTAGACAGAGACTAAAACTCTTTAAAATACTATAATACTAAAAATGATATGCAAAAATATAGCCTTAAAATAATTAATAAAAATATACACCCACTTCTTCCTAAACAGCTCAAGTATATACAGTCAATAAATAATTTCATAATAAGGAATCAATAACTCATTCAAAATATAACATTGTAAAGATAACGACTTTCTGAAAACTTCAGTATAATACAGCTCACTAAAATTTTGTGAAATTATACCAGATATTTATGCATAGGGTGCAATATATAATAAGATATAATAGCAAAATATATTATAATATAAAAGATACCAATTATTACCTATATAAATAAATAAAATCTTTATTATTCTTGAGCTTCTACAAATAACTTGAGATTGTCACTGAAATTTACCATTTAACTAACAATGAAAGTTCCTTTATTTATTAACCATGATAAATGAAATTTAAATGCACAACAATTAAAGCACAACAATCATAATAGATTTCTATGTAAAAGTTCACAAGCATATTTTATACTTATTCCAGTCTTCCTGAAATGTATTTAAATAAATCATTAATGACAATTACAATGTGTCTTCAACTTCTTTACACTATTCATTTATTAATTATTGGAAGACACCAGTAAAGAGTAAAATCTCAAAGCATTCATTTTTTTAATGTTTAAAATATTTTCACATTTTAGAGCAAGTTCTTAAATCAATAATATCCATTTATAATAATGATAGATATAAAACACATTCAGAGGCATTTAAAATTTCAATCATTGGCGATGATGAACAATAAAACATGTTTAATAGCAGTACATAATGATAATAAATATAGCAGTTTTTATATAACAATATAAATATGAGATGTATTCAAGGTTATTTAAAATTTAATTCTATAGTAAATTATCTATTGTTCTATTGGAGAGTGATAATAATTTTGAAGACAAAATCATCATCATCATCATCATTATCAACCATTATCAATTCACTGCAGGATAAAGGTCTCTCCAAGTTCAATCCATCTTCTCTGATCTTTAATTTCTCTTCTCCACATCACTCCTGCACATTTTCTCATTTCATCTATCCATCTCACATGTGAATCTCTTTCTGGATCTTTTACAATCTCTTGGAATCCAGTTTAAAATTTCAGTTGTCCATCTATTATCATCTCTTCTATAAATATGTCCAGCCCAACTCCACCTCAGACTTTTAATTTTTTCAGTGAGGTCAGTAACATCTGTTTGTTCTCTTATCCATATATTGCGTTTACGATCTCTTCTTGTTTCTCCCAACACGCATCTCTCCATAATTCTTTGAATGGACTGAAGTCTCTGTATTGCTCTACTATTAAGTGTCCAAGTCTCAGATTCATAAGTAAAAACTGATAAAACATATTTATTGAAAACCTTCCTTTTCAAATACACAGGCATGTTTTCTTTTAGTATCAAGTTATTTCTACCAAAAGCACTCCAACCAAGTTTAATTCTATGATTAATTTCATCCATTATGTTTCCATCTGTATTAATAATCTGACCAAGGTATTTGTAACTGTTAACTTCTTCTAAGTCATCATAATCAATTTTAATTTTCATATTTTGAGAAAATCCATTAAACATTACTTTAGTCTTTTTAACATTTATTTTTAGTTCTACTTTCCTACTTTTATCTGATAACTCCTGCAACATTTCCTGCAATTCTGAAGCATTATTTGCAAAAACAACTACAAAATAATTACTCCTAAATAAAACATTTTTTATTTCTTAATATAATTATAAAAGTTTATTTTCCATAATAAAAGTTAATTCAAACAATTTATTTCTAATAAATGCGTTTCTTTATTTCATAGAAAATTTTCAATAAACAATAAAAACAGTAAAAATGTCACTTTCAGGAAGCAAAAATATTTAAGATTATTTAACTTTTAAACATTACAGTTAAACAATAATAAATATTAATTCAATATTGCATGCAGAGCTTATTTTTATAATAATTTATTAGAATTATATAAGATAATAATAAAGTTCCATTACAGTAATAATATGAAATGTTTATTAAAGCAGAATTAAATAGTTTTCCTCTATAATAAAGGCAAAAATGCTAATAAACCCACTATCTTTTTAATATGAATTTATTTCAAATTAAGTCATAGTCTAGAATTGTCAGCTATTTAAAATGGTTTAAACAGTGTAAATTTATTAACAGTATTGATATTTTTAAAGGTAAAATTCTTAAACAATTGTTCTGTCTGTTAGTACAGTTTTTACAACATGATTATGACTGAAAGAAAATTCCAATGTAGTAAAAAATGCAAATAAACATGAATTATTTTTAAATAAATTCCTAGTTATTACTTTCATTGTTTTACCCCATTTTGGTTATTAAAGTATTTCTGGTAGCTTCAGTTTAACCATTGTGTTTATATTACAGTTTAAATTAACTATGCATTATATAAAACAAAATAATAATAATAATTTATAAATAATTAATCTTTTTAAAAAGTAAAAAGAAACAAGTAAATCATGTAAAATCAAGAACCCAAGTAATCAATGTGTGCACATATCAATCAATTTATATTGCTAATCATGTGACTGACATTTGGCAAGTGAAATTGACAATATTCATTGGTTACCTAGGGCACAGAGATAAGAATAGATTCATTTGCATAAGTTGTCTAGACAACAATTAAAAATCAATTATGTATGTTACTTCCATAACAACTCAGGATCTGGGCAATAATCATGCAGAGCATAGCAAGTTATCACAAAGGGATGCAGGCCATTCAGCCTCAAATCACTCTCCAGGGAAGGAGATTTCTATTCAGGAGTGAAAGGGATCAGCTTTTGGGAGGCAGATCAATAACCTCCATGAAGAATCATACGTGTAAACGGGGGCCAAATTCTGGTCCCTTTTCTGAGTTTTTTCCATTTTGTTAATATAGAGCTTGCGCGGATGTTCTAATGCATGATTAAAGGTGAGCCAGCACCGTGTTACCATAGTGAAAACAGTACAAATGTTGTTAATTATATCTCTGGGATGGATCCACATAGTATACTGTCAATGAGAGTCGACAGGGCAAGCATATTGTTATTTAACATGGAGACTATAAGGACTCTGTAGGGGTAAAGGGAAATACAGTGGCAGAGGAGGTGAAGACAAGTTTCACCTCCAATATGAAGGGTCGACTTGGTCATGTGGAGCATGGACAAAAGATTAGACCTATCGCTGAACTATATGACATGCAAGCATGGTCATCTATATCAACAAGATACTATTCTGGACTCGTTCCTCGCTGATATGCTTCATATTAGTCCTTTTAGCTGGTGTCAAACAAGATATCAATATTGAGCATTCATCTCCCTGATTATCATGTAATATATTCTATGTTTAACTATTATCATATATTGTAACCAAATTTTTGAATAAAATTCTATATTTTATAAAAAATAAAAAAATCAATTATGTATAAAATAAAAATTGAAATCCATTGTAATATAAAAAAATAAACTACTACATAATAAAATACATAATTTAAAGCAACTATTGTTCTATATTTTCTTTTAAAGATATACAATTTTTCTTCTTTTAAAATTGATGTTCCTAGTATCTTTTATAATATTATTAATCAAATGTTCTAAGACTAATTATTAAGATTTGTCAACAAGGAAGTTAAAATAAAATTTACCCATGCACACACACACACACACATATATATATATATAAAGAAGATGCCAATAGCTCTAAACAAGCTTTTTTGTGATAAATGCTACAAAAGAAAGCATTCAAATCATCTTTATCTAGAATTGGTCCTATCCCCAAACCATCTTCGAGCTATGGCTCTCTTCAGTGGGGAGCTAGGACACCAGATTAAAAAAACTAACTCAAGATAAGCATTTATCTAAAAGTTAATCCTAAATAAAGATGATTTAACTGCCTTCTCTTCTAGCATTTATTTATATATTCCTTAATGTAATCATTTATATAAAATCAACTATTTTATTCACAAAATTACTTTTTTATCTTGTTTAATTAAATAATTTAATAATATTTAATCAAGCTAATTTTTCTAAAGTTAGTATTTAGAAAATATATATTTTTTATAATATATTACTTAATTAAAATGCTCTTTATTAATAAGACATTTAAATGCAATATTTAAATCTAAAGATTTAAATTTTAGCTTTAACTTTGAAACCCTAATACTAATTTTTAACCTGTCATTATCTATAATAAAATATCTTCGGCTTTTAGCATTTAAAAATACCAATTCTTTTACATTTTTAAAAGAATACCATTCTTAAATCAAACAATTTAAAAAGGATTTTATTTAATTTAATGCTTGGTGTCAACTAAGATAAAACATTAAATTAAATTAAATCCCTTTTTTAAAACAATATTAAAAAAATTATAACTAACATTTTCTGTTATTGGCAAAACCAATAGTTACAATATATATATAAATTTTAAAAGCTAAAAGTAAACTAGTCAATAAAATCATCAACATTATCCCAAATTCTCAACTCAGTCTATATAAGCCAAAAAAAAAAAAAAAAAAATTCTAAAACACAATCCATTGTTTTACTGCTGCAAGTAGATTTCTCAAGTGTAAAAACCTACAAGATAAAAAATTTATACTAAATATTACCCAAAATTTTACTCAATCTCACACATCCTTAATATTAAAAAACTTACATAAGTCAATTGCTTCAAAATAATAATTTTTTAATAATAAATATTCTTTATTTTTTTATTTTAATTCTTTTAAAAAGAAGCTTAGTCTCATCCAAACAAATAGTTTGGCATATATCTTTTTCAAGGATATATATAAAGCAAAACTGAGACATTTATTTCTAATCCTACTTTTATGTACCTTTATCCTTTGACTTAAATCCACAATACTCTGACATATATATATTGTAACTGATACAAAATTGATCAATGCTGGTGATGGGTAGAATGATTAACCTGATCTGGTGAAAAATCTAAAATCTAGTTTAATTTAATCTAGTCTAGCTCAATCAGGTCACCACAATGTAATAAACCATCACAAAGCACAAATAATCTCTATTAAAGTCTAACTAGTTTAAGCTATATGTAAATGAAAGAATAAAAGAGATTATCTGCTCCAGACATCAACAAATCCATCACAATTACAAAGTAAACTGCACTCAGCAATGAATTTGCATATCATTGCCTTAAACAATAATATATGATTAGGCTAACTACTTGATTAGCAATCTAATGAAAAAAAATCAAATTAATAACTAAAGCAGAATCCAATATACTTTATTGA
This sequence comes from Epiperipatus broadwayi, assembly GCA_028023455.1. Classification (NCBI taxonomy): domain Eukaryota; kingdom Metazoa; phylum Onychophora; class Udeonychophora; order Euonychophora; family Peripatidae; genus Epiperipatus; species Epiperipatus broadwayi. The sequence goes on along the minus strand of JAQFVV010006229.1, from coordinate 6,177,635 downwards.
CCTATTATTATTGTAGTAATTTTAATCTACTTCATTATATAATGATGCTGCATTTTATTCTAACGGATAAGCTTCTAAATACCTATAATTGTATTTTACAAAACATTTCAAACATAGACACTATTTTCAAAGGTTGAAACAAAATAATATTTGACTCAAACGTATACCTAGTTTAATAAAATGCTAAACAGAAAGCATAAACATTCCTTGTATTTTTCCATAAAATGATACATAACTATTTCTACTCTAACATTTAATTAATAATATTCTATTGTTAATCAATAAGTTTTTATATTTTATATCCCCTTTAAAAATACCCTATGAGACTTAATGCACTTTTAAATGTTAAAAGAAATTAATAGACGCCTAGTTTAATAAGAAGCCATAAAGTAATATATAAATAATTTATTCATATCTCCCAATAAAGTGATATTTAATTATTGCTTCGTTTATATGTTAAAATAGAATACTCCACGAGAACTTATTAGCTAATTTCTAACTTTATAATGTCCAATCATATTATATAAAAGACATGTTAAGTTTCCATTGGATGTCCATCGACCTATAATAATAAATATCATCTATTTAACCCTTCAAATAACTGAATATGACATTGGTTGGCAATAATTAAAATATATGATTATAATTTAGATTCATCCCAATTTAAAGATAATATTTAATTAAACTATTCAATGAAGTTTGTACTCTTTATTTTAGAGAAGTTTTTAAAAATATTTAAGACAAGTCGTCCTGAATCAATGATAAAAATACGATCTATTTATATATATATATATATATATATATATATATATATATATATATATATATATTTGACGGAATCAGGCAAACATAAAAATGATTTACTTTGTAATATTAACTAAGATAAATTATAATATATAATATTTGAATGCAAATATAAATATAAAGTTTATATGGGAATAAAATAAATAATGCTAATATGCAAAACATACCATATCTTATATTCTAGTTCACTTACCAAGCTGAGTTTGAACCTTGTCATTTAAATAGCTACGTCATCTTTGCAATCCAAATAATAAAAAAAATTAACGGAGTCTTGTCATTTGAATCACTCAATTTATTTGATTATATAAAAGAAAATTGGCAAGATTAACAACAAAATACATAGGAAATTAATTTATATTTCAGATTGATAAAAAATGGTAAAATTACCATGTGTATCTCTAAAATGTGTTGCGTAAACAATAATGACATGTATATAAAAAAAATGAATGAATGAATGGAGAGACTTTTGGATATCTTACTGAAAAAATTATATATAACAGATACCAAAGATATGAAATAGGATGAGATCGAAGCCTATTGGTTTATCAAAATAATAACCGATAAATGAATATGAAATAATACGATATATTTGAATCTCTTGTCTGTTCGATGTTTTAAACTAAATTTTATACATGCAACCACCAAATCATATATTAAAAAAAAGAAAAACATCGGATCATGTTACTATATACTTAGACAAGAGTTCAAATAATTAATAAAGAAATCTCTCCGATCATTTTTATTTCATAAATTCTATTATTCCTAAAGATAATTTGAATAAAATACAAATCTTCTCTTTTAAATACATGTAAAAAAAATTAATATGTGTACATTTTTATATATTAAAAAAATCATACCTTATATAAGAGTCTGTCCATTTTCACTATTTATTTGTCCATTGCATTTTATTTATTCCCAGTTTCTATGACGCAAAGAGAATTTTATTTATCAGAAAAGATAAGTCGAACTTTATAATGCTTCACTTTATTAACAATAATATTCCGATAGAATAATCCCATGAATTTTAATAACAGTCCTTTTCCTTTCCAAAGAGGAGAGTGCAATTTCATTAGCCTTTTTATGATGCAAATTAATCCAATTGATCCTGAGTGTTTCTTAGCTTGTGACACAATATTTATTTAAATCCAATGGTAGTTATAAGCCAAACTTTAAACCAGAAATATCTTTGTCTTTAAAAAACTAAAATAGAAATATCTTTGTTTTTAAAAAACTAAAATAGCCGATTTCATACAAAGCATTTTTTTTTCATAGGTTTCCTTTTTTACATTTTGTTGCTGTCTTCTTTGAGACCTTTCACAAACGGCCATTCAAATGAATGAATGGGCAGATAATTTAAGTTTATTCTTCCATCTTTTATTGTTTAACAGTAAAAAAAAATATTGAAGAATTTTTTAGTTAAAAGAATATGGAAAACACTTCCTTTCCTGGCAATGACAAAAAGATGATAGCCTGGCTCTTATAGTCTTTTGTGGCTATTTATATGATCTCTTTCTGACATTCTGTTGTCATAACAACTATTGAAAATTACTCAAATAAACCTCAATGCTGAACAATTTTTTTACAACAGTTTTCATGGTTTGTAATGTGGATACATGGCAATGAAATCTAAATTCAATATGATTTTTTTATTATTTGTAAACCAAAATACAGAATTGATATTACAACCTTTATTCACTTTATAAACACAAATAATTTATACATATATATATATATATATTTTTAATTAATTTATAACAAATATATATGACATAAAAATTGAATTATATATAATAATGTTACTATGGTGAGTGCATTAACAAAAAATAAAATATGTAAAATAATATTGATCCTATTTAAGTAAACTTTTATATCGTACTAAATTGTTTTCAAAATTTATTTATTTACCTATATGTTTTCCTGAGTTTGATTATAGCGAATTTAGTATTTTAAAGCAAGAATCAACAGTAAACAATACCATTTGACAGCTTTAGGTTTCCATGGTGATCAATTTAAATCTATATTTCCAAGATCTTCCATTATCCATTTATCAAGCAAAAGAAAAATCAAACAAGATCAACAAACTTCTTTATTTTTTTTTAAATATTTTGATCATTAATCTGGATATTCACAATATATATATATATATCTTTTTAAAAAGCCAGGGATATTTATATCATTAATCTGGATATTCACAATATATATATATATATCTTTTTAAAAAGCCAGGGATAATATATACTTATATACTACTTCTGAAATAGTCTAACAAAAATTTTCTTTTAATAGTTTATTAAATAATGCAAATGAAATTTTTGATAGACAGACTATTCATGGAGTAGTGTATATTATCTGTTGTTTTTGTAAAAAGATATATATAAATTATACTACTTTTATCTTATATAAAAAGATAAATGTACATAAAAATAGGGTTAAAAATAAATGTCTATTTTGCTTTATATATCCATAGAAAAAGATATAGGCCACACTATTAATTTTCTTGAGGTTAAGATTGTCTTCTTTGAAAGAAGTGAAATAAAAAGAAGAATTAAAGATTATTAAAAATTTATGATTCTGAAGCAATTAACTTATTTAAATGTTCTTTTAATATTAAGGTTGTGTGGGATGTATGTGAAATTGTCAGTAATGTTTAATATAAATTTGTTATCTTTTAGTCCTCTACCCATAAGAAATATGCTTGTAGTAATGAATCATTGGTTGTGTTTTTAGAGGTTTTTTTTTTTTTGGTTACTTTGATTGCGTTATAAATTTAAAGTAATTTTGATTATATATATTGTACCGTTTATTTATATATGGTATAAATATATTGTCATTTTATAAAAACTAAAAAAAGGTAAATTTAGCTTATTTTTTTTGATTAGTATAATTTTTTTTTAAATGTACAATGAAAGTTAAAATTTTTGGTCATATTTTTTTTTATCTAATTAAAAATAAAAATAAAAATTGGAAAGAACAAAAGACACACAAATTACTAATCCAGATAAGCTAAAATAAAATATTTTAGCTAATTATGGCAAAATTATGCTAAAAAAAATAAAGACTTTGTAACTAAAAATACAAAGAATGGACAAGATTATAAACCTAAATGTCATGATAATAATAACATGCAGAGAAGTCTGAAAACTGGACCTCGAGTATAAAAGGAAGAGACCAGTTTGATCAGGATCTTGTTTTGTCTGTTTTTTCCTATGGTTGGTCCTGGACAACAAAAATATATCCAGAACCACTCTATGCTGAAATAATTATGCATGTTAGAATGGACCGGGGCTTTGCTGACATCGTTCTTGAAGATGGACACCAGAAAAGCTTTTGTGACCAACCATTATCATTAGGTAACTTGATTTCAATTGGAAGCTTGAAAAAAAAATGTAACCCAAAGTTGGAAGTAAGTAATAAACTGATTAAAGATATATTATCATCTTGCATTAGACTAAGATTTTGAATTCTTTTTAAGCATAAAAAAAAACAAAGCTTGTTAACTTGTTCATTTAGTAAGTGAATTTCTTGCAGGAAAAATTGTATCTGAATTTCTTTTTTCCAAACAAAAATCGGACTTTGCAATAATAAAATTAAAAATTGGCATACAGTTTGACTGAACCTTGGATTTTTAAATTCTGTGCTGGTAATATTGGTATTAAACATCTGGTTATGGGATTACTTTGTCACCATATTGTTTTCCAAAATTATCATTGAGTAACTTGATTTTAATTGATTTTTTGAATGAAAAATGTAACACAAAAGTATCAAACAATTACCAACTCATTGGGTATTGAAAAAGGTATATCAGAATAAGATTTTTACTTTGCCAGATTTAAACTTTGAGTACCTTTGGAGCATGAAAAACTAAAGCATGCTGACTTGGTTGTGAACAAATGGACCTTTTTTGCTGCTGAATTATTATTATTATTATTATTATTATTATTATTATTATTATTATTATTATTATTATTATTATTATTATTATTATTATTATTATTATTATTATTATTATTATTATTATTATTATTATTATTATTATTATTATTATTATTATTATTATTATTATTATTATTATTATTATTATTATTATTATTATTATTATTATTATTATTGTTGTTGTTGTTGTTGTTGTTGTTGTTGTTGTTGTTATTGTAGTTGTTGTTGCTATTATTATTATTATAAAACAAATTGCACAAAAGTATGACAATTTGATAGTTTAGACTGCAGTAAACAAAATAATAAATGTGTGTTATTCATATGGTGCCCATTAACACAGATATTTTAAAGAGGGAAAGATCTTGTACTTTTGGAAATATTCCTCTATATATGGTCTTTTGTCAATGAAAGATCCAAAAATTTACTCATTTTGCAAAAATGTTACTGAAAAAATAATAAAGATGTTTAATGTAGATGACAATCTATGCTAAATGTGAAAAAAAATATGACAATGATTGGAATGGGTGATAGCAACATTGCTGCTAAGCTTGTTTGATGGAATTAAACAAAATAATAGTAATAAGAAATGACAATTTTTTTCCACAGATTTTACTTTTACTCCTTTTTTTGGCACAATGGTGATTACTATAACTTTGTAAAAAAATGGAGATGACTGATTAGCCATTTTTTTATAAATAGCAATTCTTTTTTATAACCAGAATTCCCCATATATTTACATGTACACATATCTATATATATATATATATATATATTTATAGTTAAAAATTATAAAATACTTTGAATATAAATCAGATATAATGTTATTTTATATGAGAAAAAATATTACAGGATCAATTTTCAAAGTTATTATAGATATCTGCATACTGTAATCTTTCTTTTGAAAGAAAAAAAAATGTTTTAAACATAATCTTATTTTAACAGTGATAATAATTAGAACATTATAATATTCTAATTACACCCTTGTGACAAGTTAATTTGGCAAAATTTTAGCATTGTTATCATAAATTATTTTTTTTAATCTTTTGTTATAGAAGAATAATAAATGTACTTTCAGAAGTTAGTGTTATAATTATGTTAATACTTGGCTGAATCGTCACGCAGATTAACATTCATTATTTTATGATCAAATTAATACTGCTTTAGAAGTTGGTTGCTTGTTTGTAAAAGTAAATGAATTATTCATTACTCTCATCTAATATAATTTTATTACATTAGAAAAAAGATAATTATAAAGAAAGCATAAGGTAATTTTACTAACAAATAGAACAATTATTTCTCTGTTCATTTAGTTAATGTATAGCAAAGTGAACTTATTTATTTAAAAAAGCAGATAGAATATCATTAATCCAAACACCACTAATTGAAAAACTTGTGTTATCAGCTAAAATTGTTATTATTTATTGTTTTAATTACTATTACGCAAAAGTTCTGTGCTGATACAAATGTAAGAAATTTACATATTTTAAATTAACCCTAACTAAAAATATTTCAATGTATACAAACAGCTAATGAAAACCTTAATGTTTTATTGTATTTACAGCAGAATTTGGTTTTATAATAAAGAGGAAAAATATTTATTACAAAAATGTAAAAAAATTCACAAAGAATCAGAGATTTTGATTAATGCTAGTCTAGCGGTTTAACAATTTGATTTTATGCTTTCAAAATTAAAAAAAGAAGATGAGAAATGTCTTTATAATGCATGAGAAGAATTGGTTAAGCACATTTATAAATCAAAAGGAGAAACAGAATTAGAAGAAGAATATTTCAGTAGCAATATATATACATCAATTTAGTACTTTTCAATAAAATGCATAAATGTTCATAAATCATTTGTTATTACTTTAGAAATCATATTATCGTGCTATTTTATAAAAATGTTAAAAATATTTGAATTTTTATTCTTTCACCATTTATATATATATATTAATAATCATTTGTATATTTTTTGAAGGTTATTAGTGTGAATAACAGTTTGCTAATATCATTTGCAATGCAAATTTGTATAAGTGCATTAATAGATAGAAAACATTGGTGACTATCATTTGAAAAGCTGGGTTGAGCTTGGCCTAATTGAAAGATAACGTTAGTTAGAATGCAGCTTGGAAATCAATAATATAATTGTTTGTCAATATCTGCAACTAGATTATAAAAGTATAGAAAAGAAATTGATTTGTAAATAAATATTAATAAAAGAGGTGTCACTTCAGGATTAAAGTCAATTTCATGTGGAAGTGATTGAAGGGACCATGATCCATGAATCTTGAAATATATAATGTAGGACACTATCACTGTATTATATCATGCAAGGAAAAATATAATTGAATTATTTATTTTTCAGAAGTTCATAGCAAATTTGAGCACAGGAAGTAATAGGTACGGAGTCATTTCTACGGAATTTGAGCTCCAAAAATCTACATTAAATCTTATGTCAAATAACAAAGTAATGTCTAAAAATATTTAGTTATTTGTTTTAGATGCTTGTTGTAGATGTCAGATTTTATGAATAGTAACAAAGGGCATATATCATGCATTATTTATAATATAGAATGTTCAATATAAATATACATTATGATAATTATAATATGATTACATTAAACACTTATTTATAAATATATCTCTTTGCCTTTGTATATGCTTTTGAAGTTAAAATAAGTGGATTGGAGATGTCTAAAATTTGCATGAAAATAATTATTTGATCAAAATAGTGGGATTTAAAAAAAAATAAAAATAAAAACTTGATATTTTTGTAACAATATATATATATATATATATATATATATATATATATATATATATATTTATAATTTTAATGTTTATATATATATATATATATATATATATATAAACATTAAAATTATAAAGCTAAACTAGCCAATAAAATAACTAAAATTACCCCAAATTCAAAATTAAATGACACTAGCCAAAAAAATAATAATAGAAAACTGTGCAATAATGGTTTGCCTGCCAAAACAGCCCCCTCAAATGCAAAGGACTAAAAACATGCCAAAAAATATGTGCAATTCCTCACAAGTCCCAATTGCACCCCAACACACCCTTATTATTAAAAAAAATATTAAACAAGTTAATTGCATCAGAATCATAAATTTTTAATAATAAAGATTTGTTTTATTTATTTATTTTTTCATTCAAAAAAGGCAACCTTAATAAAACTAATACTATGGCCTGTATCTTTTTCATGGATATATTAAGCAGAATTAAGATATTTATTTTTAGCCCTACTTTTATGAAACTTTATTCTTTTATTTAATCTCAAACTACTCTGATCTACATAGAAGTTTTTACAATAATATACACTATTCCCAGAATAGTGTTGCCATCAAAAATCTCCTTTGCTTTACTTAATAAATAATTCAAAGCAATTTTCCTATTATCAAATAAATTTATATTCTTACTTATAATTATATAATAAGACAATTTAAAAAGCAAAACAGTAAAATTATATTTTTCTTTATTCTCAAATTAGTAACAGAATTATAATTCACATTAAATAAAATATCCCTAACAAATTTATCAGATATGCCAATACTCAAATAATCTTTATATAATTGTCCTTTTTAAAATTATGTAATTTTTGATTTCTATAGTAATAATTTATTGAATTAACTATTTTATGGGAGACATATCAATACCTATCAGGTTTAATTATTAGAGAAGATCTTAATTCTGCTTTATATGTCCATGAAAAAGGTACAGATCATATTATTAGTTTTGATGAAGCTAATATGTTTTTTTCTTTTAAAGAAATGAAATAAAGAAGATGATTTAAAAAATCTTTATTATTAAAAATTTGTGATTCTGAATCTATTAACATATTTAGGAATTTCTTTAATAATGAGAGTGTGTGGATGTAATTGGTAGTTGTGGGAAGTATACATTTGTCAATATGTTTTCTTTATTTGTTTCACATGTGAAATTTGTTTTGACAGAAAAACAATTCATTGTGTCATAAAATTTGTTTCTTTGGATAGTTTTGTATAATTTTGAAACCAAGTGTGTGTATATATATATATATATATATATATATATATATCTTTATTTGGGGGGAGGGGGTTTTTTTTTTTTTTTTTTTAGGTTAATTTTTTTTATATTTTTTATGGGGTTGTATCATTACAGTATCACTGTAAACTGACTATTTTAAAATTTCAAAACTACAAATTTCATTGACTTTAACAAATTTAATTTTTATGGTTAAGCAACTGTATTCATTATGTTTATTGGTTGTAAAGAATAGAATATAGACATTTCATATTTGAATAGTCCCTTCATATCAATGTTAATAAGCAATATAATATTATAAAGCATTTTGAATAGCTTTTATATGCTGATTTTTTTATAGACCTCTAAGTTTGCATAAAGCAGATAAGTACGCTTTCATTACTATACTTATTAAGAAATAAAATTATCAATTATATGAATCAAAATATGTGCTAAGCACATAAAACTAATAATTCAAAAATAGAAATATAAAATAGAGTATTATAAATTCAACATTATATTTTAATTATGTATAAAATAAATAATCATTATATTTATATGTTGTGTGTGTGTGAACACGGATGCTTCCGTAATTAAGAGTAATAATAATTATTTGATTTTTATTTAGCAAAGATTGATTTGGTTTGAAAAAATATTAAGTAATAAATTATTTATTAAAAATTAATTTAAAGTTGTTTAGAATAAATATCTGAGAAACTTATAATTATGATTTATTTATTTTGAAAGTAATATAATTTTCTTCTTTTTTCTTTTCTTATATATTGATTTCTGCTTATATATATACCGTTTACAACTTTCTTAAACAGTTTCTTAAACAAAGTTTTGATATAAAAAATATTATTGTTAAAGTATTTTAAAATATTGTAAATAGTATATCTTATTTATTTTGAATAAAAATATTAGTATTTTTTAAAAAAAAAAAAAACAGAAATAAGGGTGGGTTTTTTTTAACCACCTTGTTTTAAAAATCTTAAATCTAATATTTTATATGGAAGACAGTATGGCATCTTGTCCAATATTTCATTGACAATGGTGGAAACTCTCAATGCAATGCATGATGGAGAATTTTATGTTATCCAGATGTCATATGATAACAGGTATAAAAGGTTAATCTGGAAAAATCAAAGCAGTTTTTTACAAGTTTTCAGTTCATGTAGGATATAAACTGGTCTAAAATTTTAAATGGTCATTTGTTTTTATCTGCATGGTGGTAGGTGAAGCTCATAGTTAGGTGAACATCTGTGCAAGGCATCTGTATTCATCTCATTGTTTCAAAAAAGATGGACCACAACAAATAAGCAGAAATCATCATCAATTAATTAATTAATTAATTCTTTCTTTCATGATATCTTATGTATTATAGACAAATGGTTAGAAAATAGATAAATTGATTTGTGGAATCACTGTCTCAATATTTAACAAATTGCTGGATTTTCTTCAATGGCAAAATAATAATAAATAATAGCTGGTATATTTTGGAAAAACTGTATTTCTTAATTTCAAACAAGTCTCTGTTGTATTTTCCATAAACTATTATAAAATAATTATTTTCTTCACTACCAAAAAAGATATGTATAAGTCTCAGGGATGTGAATTTTATTTTGTCTTCAATTACAAAAGGAAACATTTTTATAACTATATTTTAACATGAACATGCTTCTTATAAACTTGTGCTACAGAAATAAATTTTGATTTTAAAATGATGCCGATCATTTTCTATGAATAATAAACTTTGTTTTATCAGTGAAACAATCAGTTTTATTACCTAATAGATTAAAGTCTGAAAATAAATGAGTTAATGTTATATCTGGAATTAATGATGTATTGAATGTTTTGGGTAAAAATAAATATATGTTTAAAGAAATTAAAATTGTAACTTATAATGAATGATGAATGTGTACTCAGTGCTTAAAAATTGCATTAAAGATTTTCCATGTTAAATATGTGAATAATATTCAAAGTATAATGGATTATAAAGTAATATTTAAATGATACTCCTAAATTGTGGCTACTCTGAGCAAATATAAAATATAATGAATGACCAAATTATAAGCACTCTTAAGACAGGATTATCTTAGATTAATGAGCATACTATATGAAGTTTAATACTTCTTTTGCTATTTCCATAAAGAATGATAGTGAAATAAAATGTGCAATAAACTAGATGGATTATTTAATATAGTTTCTACTTTCTTAGTTAATTAATATGGCTCTGAATACATCTCTACTAATTTTTAATATTGGTAATTATATTAAAATTAATATATTTGTCCAACATGAACACCCATTGGCAACACTGTTTTCCTATCTTAAATTACTTTGTATGCATTTAACACTGGTCATATACCAAATACATGCAAAACTGAAAATAAATATTACATTATTTTTTATATAAATGCAATTTATCCACTACTTTGAACACTTTTTAGCAAAAACCTTTTATTGTATCTATATGCATACACAATCTTATGTTTCAATTGTCCTGCAGTCTTCCTCAGAGCTAATTTTACTTTAATATAGTAAAATTGGCTCTGAAGATGACTGCAGGACAGTCAAAATGTAAGATTGTGTATTCATATAGGTACAATAAAAGATTTTTTTGTTAAAAAGTGTTCAAAATAGAGGATAAATTGCATTTATATAAGATATTACATCAAATAAAGGATGTGGCCAATTTGTAAATAATTTTTCATTCTTAAACGTTAATTAAAATAACTTTTCAATTCTTACTAATTCAATTTTTTCAATTCTTATTAATTAAAATAAGTTTTCAATTCTATATAATTTTTATTCTCTCTTTAAGTAGATTGTATTTAAGTGAAATGAAATCAGTTTTTTCTTTATTTTTAATATCTTCACAACCTACTTAATGTTATTAAAACAGGCATAACTATTCATACAGTAGTTCCACTCAGTGCCAACTAGAGTAATCAATGGATGCCAGAAGACTTATGCATAAAATCCCTATCTAGTGCCTACTCATCCAATATCCCCAGACTAGTTTCTGGTTTGTGGTCATCGTCAGTGAGGAGCTTTGGATCTGAGAACACTAGTGATCATGTGATTTTTAGTGGTTTAACCTACTTAATGATTAATTAAATCATACAATTGTCTTTTTTAAGTAACTTATTTTTATTTACAAAAATGTATAAGTAGTATTAATCAAATTTCTTCTATGCAATATATGTGTATAATTAACAAATTTATTTATTTTTAATTTAGATGATATATAATATAAATATTTTATTTTAGCGTTTTTCCCATTTTTTATTATTCAGAAAGCAAACATATTCAATAAAGTTAACTAAATTTGTTAATTAGTTTATATATTTTAAAAGTTATTATAGACTCTATTCCTTTTTCTTTTTTATTATCTCTTAAAATAGTATTTCAATGCAGTTTCTAATCTGATTACCTTGAGATCAATCGATCTCATGAAATATTCTCTTATGTTTTAAATATACCTGGTATTAAAACATATTAATTTCATGTGGTTCAAGTAGAATATTTCAAATCTTCATTATTGCTCACTATAATCAAATCCAATTGTAAGTTAAATAAGTAATTTAATTTGTAATCTAAATGACATTTAAATTATTCTCTGTTCTAGATTTACCATTTTTTAAAATATATCCTTATTCTTAATTAATACAAAATAATTATATTATAAAACATTAACTTGAGTAATAATAAATCAATATAATAAAGATTAAAACTACTTAAGAGAAAAATTCTAAGAATATGTTAATGATGACAAAATTAAATATTTTAATAACATTTTTTTTTTCTTTTTTATTATCAAAGTTTGAATGAAAGAAATTACTTATAATTATTTTTTTAAATTATAGAAGTTTTAATTAATAACTGAAATACAGGCTTATTATATACCTGTATCAATATATGAGCACCAACTTTCACATGACCCACCACTCACTAATCTATCTCATATCACTAATACACTTGATCACATATATGTCCAAAAGATAAATAATCACCAATATATGTATTTCATGCTAAACTATGTAGATTTTTATAGCTTCTAAATTTGTCAGAAGTCCTCATGTACATGTTATTTGATGTAATTTATATTTTTATGCAAACTTTATATTATTATTGACCTTGCAATATTTAACTATGATTTCAAAATGATGTAAGTCATATTTAAAATATGGCTATTAAATAAATTGAAAATTTTATTTCCAATATTCTCAACAAATGTTTGTGCTTAAATAATTTGAAGTAGGAGTCAAGAATGGCTAACTTTTTGCGTACTTACTTATTAGACCTGCTGTGACATTTCACATATATTCAGTCTGCGGATAACTTTCAAATCTTGAAATCTCATCAAAGAACATGTACATGAGAACTTCTGACCAACTTACGTGATAAATTTTTCAAAATGGATCCCATGTATGTGTTATTTTGATGACATTTTCACAAATATAGTGTTATCAACAGACTGATACTTATGTGAAATGTCACAACTCTAATCCACAACACCAATCCCCCAGACTAATATGTAAACCTATAGAAGTACATTTTTAACAATACAAAAAGTATAAATTTGTACACAAAAATAGTATACATACTACAATAGTAAATAAAAATAAGTAGTTGTGAGTTTTTAATATGGCATTTGTTGTCTCAAACACCCTTTACCCTCTTTCTACTGCAAAAAGAAAAGCCATTCTGTCAAACACAAATACCAATTCCCAAATTTTATTTAAAATTAAAAAAATACCATGTATATTAACTCTGGCAGAAAATTACAAAATGAAGACTAAAGCAAAATGAACAAAAAAATATTATATAAACAATTTTACTCAAAGTTAAAAAATACTATGTATATTAACAAGAAAAATTAACAAAAAAATACTAGATAAGCAAAATTAAAAAAATATATTATACTACATCTATTCATTCGCTTAAAACCAAAACATTTTTACCATGTATATATAACAGGAATTGTCAAGATAAAACAATCATGTTTTTTCTCTGCAGAAGACTGACAAAAATTGCTACTTTATTTTAATTGCATTCTCCTTACTAGCATGCAGAAATTACCAAATTTTAATCACAATACTTACAAATCCAAAATAATAAGTATATTAATTACAAAATGGACAGTAATGCAAATTAAAAAAATAGTAATAGCAGAAAATTACAAAATGGACAGATAAAAAAAAAACCTACATCTGTGTCAGAAATTACAAAATGAAGGATTAAACCATCTGATTATGCGATATAATGCCTGCATAGGATCTTGATTGAAAAATGTGTCCAACTAAATTTATTTTGTTAAAAAACATAAAAAATTAGTAAACTTATATCAAAACAGAAAAAAAAAAATTAGCAAACTTTTATCAAAATGCAATCACTGTGGTTGACTAATTTTTTGATATCAACCAGAATGCAATGGAAAGTGTCATATTCTTTGTGCAGTCTCTATCACCTAAATTCCACTAAATATGAATTGAAGTGCTGGAATGCTGTTTATTGGGTTGTTTATTATGCGACTTTGCTATACCCAAAAGTCTTTCTATGTTCTGAGTATACACACCTGTTTCTGTATGGACTTGTATCTATAGTTGACATCAAAATGTTCATATCAGGAAAATAGTACTTCCTTAGTTTTGTATGCTTCCAGAAATCTGAATAAATTGCTGAGATCTCTTCCATATTTTGTTTAATCACTTCCATTAGAGTTCTGCTGTTCTATTCTCAATAGTCATGATGAAACAATCATCAGTCTCTCTGCAGACACCTCCAAATATTCACTATTCTGGAAGTATTCATCCAGCTTGATTTTTTCATTTGCCAAAAACTTTCATCTATTTCAATGACTTTTTTAGAGCCTTCAGTTTTACATTTATATACATGTATAATAAACAAAAAGTGCTGAAAATTTTAGAATTATAAATTTATCACTTAAGTTTGTCAGAAGTTTCTGTCTACACATTATTTGATAAGATCTTAAGGTTAGAAATTTATTGATGGAATGACACATATATGAAATGTCACAATAGGACTAATACATAAGTACCTTTTTGTCATATTTGTTGATAATTTTACCTGTTGAAGATTAGAATAAATACATATTGCATTTAGTAGATTTATGTTTATAAGATTAATTTCATATTGATATTATAAGGATTTTAAAAGTGAGAGTTTAAAATCTGTAGAGGTTTCTTTATAATAATTTAATAGTAGTTAAGCTGACTAAAAAAATAATATGCTATATAGACAATATATGTTAAAGATCTGTTTATAATTAATTCACTGTAGAAAAAATTCTATCAAGAACAGTTTTGTTTTGAATCTTTCTACAGTGATGAATATCTGGTTTGAATCCATAGCTTATTTTTTCTTCTTCAGATGCAAATAGTAAATTAGATACATTTATAACATTTATTAATAAAATATACTACTCCAGATCAAAAATTATTTGCAACAAAAATTAAATACTGAGATCCATGTTTAATAATTCATAAAGAAGAATTAATTAACCCATCATAATCTAACCTTAAATTTACTAATAAATAAATAATTGAAAGATTTTAATTTTGATATTTGGAGCCAAATCATTTGGATTTTTTTAAATTGTTTGTTTTTTGCTTTTCCTAATTTTGATATTTGGAGCCAAATCATTTTTTTTTTGTTTGTTTGTTTTTTGAAAATATAGACTGTTGTCACAAAGAATAAAAATATGGAACACTTCTTTAATACTTGTTCAGTATTAAAAACATACTGAAACATAATAGTTTCAATTATAGGATCTCAAATTTATTCTCATTTATTTAATAAGTGCTTTAAATAAGGGACTTTCCTCTAATATACAAATAACCACATTTATACTTTTTACTCTATGGTTTTTAAGGTATCGTGTTTATTTTAATACAACATCTGATGAGCCTCAATCACTTTTCCATAAAAAAAACTAACTAAAATAAAAAACAGAGACCAAGTACTCACTCCACCTAACATCTTTTCAGCTACATTGAATTTAGTCAATCTATCAACATCACTGTAATTGTTAGATCTTAGAAAATTCTACTTATTATCTCATATAAAGTGTTCTTACTGTAAACTTATGGAGATATTCAATATTTTGGTTCGGATTTTATATTTGTTGTCTTCTCTTTAGAACATGAATACACATTATGTAAGCCCTAATCTCCATATAACACATTTAAATGTCTATTACTTAATAAAATATAACTTTTTATTTACAATAAAGTATGTTTTAAAATTAAAATAATGAAAAACTATTAGTTTATTGAGAAGATACTCTAATTCTGTTTTGAGTTACAGTATGAAACCATAAGTCTCGTAGCACTAAAAAAAAAAAAAAATCAAATAGTTATTTAGGAGAGCACTTTCTGTTTAAGCATACAAATGGTAGAGCCAGCTTTGATATTGGAACATTTATATACACTACAACATATATATAGAAATAGATGAGACAAATCTAGTTAAGCATATATTTTATTTATATGTGTATTATGTGCGTGTGTTAAAAAATAGATTGATATTTTAAAAAGAACCATATGAAAAAAGAATAAATTGTATTATGTTGTTTCATTATTGCTAAAATGAAATCTAAACTTGACTACTTAGAATTCTGTCAAAATAACTTAAATTAATTTAGCTCGCCTTGAAGCATGACATGTAAAGTCCATTATTAAGATAATAACGAATCTATTGTTTATTTATAAAGTCAAAATGAAAGTCAAACTTTCAAAAAATGCAGAAAAATAAAAATAAATTTTACTTTTAAAATTATTCTATGTTGTTTTTATGCTCAATCTTTGGGGCGAAAAGGGTATATTAACATACAATTTAAATGTGAATAAACTTATTTAACTATTAAAAGAAATTAAAAATAAACCTATTTTGTTCCTATAACATTCGTTATCGATCGCCACACTATGTAAAAAAGTGATAAATTGCTCTGCTGTATAGATAGGATACATTTCTAGAAATCTCCATTACTGGCTGCTGCAAACCGATGCCAGTCATTCATGCAAATACTGCAATCATTTATACTAATAATAGTAAATTGACCAATATGAAATTAAAGCATGAATATTAATTACTGCAGATTTTTTTATAAATCAGCTTATTCCAATACAGTTTAAACACTAATCAAAGCGGTGTCAGAAACTTATTTTATTAACTACACTCTAATGAAGACACTTTAATCAAAATATTTAATTAATAGATAAACATACATTTTTATTTATACATAATTGTGAATCAAATTATTATCAGTCATATAAGCACTTGTTATATTTTCAGAGATAATTGACGTCGCACCAAAGGAGCTGATAGTAAAGGGTGACTAGTATATTTATATCAGAGTTGTTAATCAAGTGTTTTTATATAATATAATAAATAAATAATGAATGTTTCATGTATAGCAACCAGAGCTGTAACCTTTACAAAATTGTTTTGTTATTAAATTATAAATAAATATGTGCGTTTTTCTCTCTATCATGTTGATTGAGAAATATGAAAATATATATGGAATTTACAATACTAGCTGAAATAATGATACGAAAAAATATTATATTTTTTTAGAATGAGTAATGCAAGCAAAGTTCAAATTCTCTCATTAGATCAAAATATGTCCCAAAATATTTTTTAGCAAATTTTTGCAATACAAAAAATGGAATAAAATTAATAAAAAATCTGGTCTAAATAAATATGAGATATGTAGTATAAATTGAAAAGAGTTGTAATAACTGCTATTTTGTGTTAGTTGTCAAACTTAAAAATGTTTAAATAAAATACACAAGAAAGGTTAATTTGTGATAGGTGGTAAATTAGGACCAGAAAATGAAACTATTTAATAAAAAATGGGCCAAACTTTTTTCAAATATGAAAAATTAAAAACAAATTTAAAATGTTTGAAAAGTTACAATATTTGAATAAAAAATGCTAATTGTTTCATTGTTTGGAAGTTCATAAGAAGTTTGAGTGCCAGAACTGTGATCACCAGAATTGATCCTGGGACCTTCTGATCCCAGGTTAGACACTCTACTGCCTATGTCAAACTGTGATTCTGGGACTTCCTGATCCCAAGTCTGATGCTCTACCATCTGCATCTAACCACAGCCCTGGGACTTCCTGATCCCAAGTCAGAAGCCCTAAATTGCAATCCTGGGACCTTCTTATCCCAAGTCAGATATGCTTTCAACTGCAATCCTGGGACATCCTGATTCCAAGTCAGATGTGCTTTCAACTGAGATCTCAAAATTGGACACTCTACCAACTGTAGCAAAACATAATTCTGGGACCTACTGATTCCAAGATCAGATGCACTTTCAATTGTGATCCGGGAATCTCTTGATCCTCAAGTCAGACACTCTAACAATTGTGCCAAATCATGATTCTGGAACCTCTCAATCCCAAGTCAGATTCTCTACCAACCATAACAAAACAAGATCCTGGGACCTTCTGATCCTAAGTTGGATGTTCTATCAACTGCATCAAAACATGCAGGGAATAAATGAATGAAAATAGATTAGTAAAAATAGTCTTTAATAGTATTGTTGGGAATAAAAACAAACATAGGTGAGCAAAAAAGGTTCTTCAATATGCAAAATTATAAATAGAAAATTTATTTCTTTGTATCTATATAAAAATGAGAGAAATGTATAGAGAATATATTACAGACACATCATTATGACAATTGGAAAAAGATAATAGAAAACAAAAAGTAATATTATGAAAATTGAATATATAAAAAATTGTAGTTATGTCAAAATAAAAAATATATGAAATACAAACAAAAGTATTATAACACTAAAGAGAGTTTATTGTAAGTTGGGTAAAACCAGGGACTTTCGATATTAAATAAAGAAAGCAGTAAGGTAATAAGAATGTGGACTAAAGATATAGTTAATGTCAACATAGAAGAAAAGTATTGAAATGTTATTTTTGTAGAGGAAAATGCTAGAAGAGAAGTAAAATATATTGTTTAGAAAGTGAAAAATATTAAAAATAAAAGAATGAAAAAGGATAAGGATTTTATAATTTTTTATTTAGACCTTAAAATAGAATAATAGACTTAACAAAGTAGCTTTTATTGAAATAGTGTAGAATTAAAAAAAATTGAATCACAACTAGTATGAATATAGAAAAAATAAGTGTCTTATTATGGTTTCAAAGAAAATAAATGTTTAACCTAGCTAATGAAGTTTCTATGGATATGTATGGTCTATACATGGAAAGTTTTGACTTCATCTGAGAAAGAGACATTAAACAATACATCTTTATATACATAAATAAGAACAATTTATAATAATAAAGTTTTGCAATAATTTTTTTTTAAAGATATGTCAATTTTTAATATCTTTGCACAAAATGTTTTGCACTTTAATTATAATAGTAACTACTGCTCTCATTATTATAACAAAAGAACAAAAATGTTTGTTCAAAGGTATTAAAAATTGGCATAACTTTTAAATAAAACAAACTTATTTCAAAATTTTTCCACAAATATATTCATTTATATAAAGATGTATTGTTAAATGGCTTTCTTGTAATTTATGGTTATTAATTTTGATTTTCTTCTTATAAGAAAATTTACAGAACATTACATTAGTCTTTTTTAGTATTCATCTTTAGTCATATTTTCTTACTTTCATTTGATAACTCTTGAAACATTTCCTGAAGCTCTGAACCATTGTTTTACAAAAACAATCTCATCAAATAAAAAGTCTACATGACTTAAAAAATCTTTCTTAGGTTCCCATTTTAATATACAAAATACTTTTTAGATTGGCAAAAGTTTTGGAGATGTGGATTCACCCTGTTGTACACCCTTCCTGTGTTAATCTTTGGAAGTATTATTATGTAATATAATCATTGTTGTTGCATTTTGTTAAATAATTTTCAAAATATGATAATATCATGAATCTATATGTTTATAATCAAAAGCTTAAATCATCTTCAAAATGCTTATAGAATCAAATAAATAAATGTTGATCCTTTCTTTGTTATCCACAAAGCTAAAACTATTTTGGAATACAGCTTTTTCTTTTGTTCCTTAAAATTCAAAGTTTGATGTAGTCAAATTATGATTATATTGGTAATATTTTGTATAAAACTGATAAAAGATAGACAGCTCTATAATTTATAAAATCTTATTTATGTTCTTTCTTAAATATTAATATTATTATTTTTTCAAACATCTGGGACATCTTTCATTTAGACATTTGGTATATACTTCGCAAACAATTTTTTTTTTAAATTTCATTATTTGCTTTTTTTAAAATATCAGTAATAATTACATTATTTTCTGGAGCTTTTCTCTTTTGCATAGATTTAATTACATGTCTCACATCTTCATTTAAAATACTTGGCAAATCTGATGTAGTTATTGTAAAGTTGCTGTGTTATTCGTTATTAATGTATAAATTGTATAGAATTTTTCCACACATTTTATGATGTCATTTATCATTTTATTAATAGTTTTTTTTTCTTTTTATTGTGGAAATAATTCTTCTTCTAATACCAATATGTTCATTTATATGTTTGTGATTTTTATTACTTTTCTTTACAATTTATATACCATTATTAATTTTATATCATTTTATCAAAACTCTAGATATTCATTATTTTTTAATTAATCATCTTTAAAAATTTTTAATTCCTTCTTTTTGTGTTTTAATAGAATATTGTTAATAAATTACTGCTTTTATGGACCAGTTATATTTTTTTTTGCAGTTTTAATAGAGTATTACGTATTTTCTTACTGATTTCAGTTAAATCTGAGTAACCTTCACAATTTGTTAATATTGTAAAAATATTTGAAAGTTATAATTTAAGATTTGGAAAGTTAACTGTATTAACATTTTTTAAATAGTTTTCATTTCAATAATCACTTCTGGTGTTGAATCTGTTGTGAATATTGCAGTCTTGAAATACTTATTTTTTATAGTTAAAATATAATCTAGTTTTGTTGTATCTTTATTTGGATGCTTTCTTGTTCTCTTATTTTTAGCATTTTTTTAAAAAAGGAATTCATAATATAAAATTATCTTTTTTTCTGTAAATTCTACACATCAATGTCCTATCTCATTTTCAACACCATAACCAAATATAATCACAGAGACTTTCAACTTTCAATTGTTTGCCTATTCTATATTAAAGTCTTCTGTAATAATTTTAAAATGTTGTTTTGTCTGATCATTTCATTCTCAAAATGAGAAGTTGTTAAGTATTGGTGGCCAAGTGGTTAGCACAGCTGCCTTACAAGCAGTTGTCCTGGATTCACTTCCTGGCCGATGCTTTGACACATGAAAAAAAATAAGAAGTTGCTAAGACACAATTAAATTATCTGCATTTGGAATGTTCCATAAGTTTGCATAAACAATCTTGCTATTCTGACTGATATTTTATCAATTTCCACAATATATTTTTCCACCTTTTATTAATAATTAATCCTATCTCATTTGACCTTTACAGTAAAATATATATACAATTCCAATTGCATTTTCACCTATTTTCTAACTTCATAAAGTCTAACAACATACTATTTAATATTAGGCAGTTCTTATTTTGCTTCAATGTGTTCCTCTGTTATCCACAATCAGATATTTTTTACCAACTTCTGACTTCACCCAACAACTTCCTTGGCAGGCAACTTTACAACTTTTTGAACATAAGGGTAATAATTTTCTTTTATATATCTTAATTTTAAAAATATATAAAAAAATAAATCATTCTCATATACATTCATTCTATCTTTAATAATATTCAACTGACAGAAAACTGATATTTCTTGATTATAAGGTTTAAAAGTAAAAAGCCTGTATACTCACCATGCTGACCAAGCATAGCACTTCTCACCCATATTCATTTACCATATAAATAATCACTTAGATGCAATCACAAATCTATATGAAGTGCACATTAGTAATTTACCTTGCTCAATTCTTTTAAGACCTCAAAGAGAAATTAAAGGGTCTTTTTTCAATTAATACTAACCTTTTTTCTGTGGCCACATAATCATATATATATATTGTAACCTTATATATATATTATATTGTAACCTTCCAGGTTGGCACGAGAAAGAAATGTGGGAAGGTCACATTTGTGCTAACAATGGCTAAAGGTAATTAGTTGAGAAAAATGAATTGTGATATAATTTAATATTTAAAAATGAGTTTTTAGGAAAACTAAACTTAAATTGTGATGTAATTTTCTAGTTAAAATTAAGATTTTAACAAAAACTTAAAATTTTAAATGGGTATATTGATTGGTGGAGTTTTGGACTATATGTTTAGTGGTAGATATTTGTTTATAGTAGAGGATTTACATGTCATAATAGGCAGATGCATAAATATATTATTAATTAGAATTTTCTTTTCTATATTTTATTTATAAGTTACTGATTATATATTGTCTTAGAATCTTATGTTTTAAAAATGATAAAGATTATTTGTAATAGTAAATAACATTTCTAAAATTAATAATTAGTATTTAATATTTTTTTTATTACTATGTTTATTATATTCAAATATTGTATTGTTAAAATTTTTATAAATAATATTTCTGGCAAGCTTCCAAAGTTGATTGTCATAGAAACCCAGAGGGCGTGAGTGGGGAGAGAGAAAAAGTTTTTCAAAACTTGAAGAAAGTAAAAATTTCCAAGGGAGAAAATGTAAAAAAAAAAAAAAAACTTAAAAGAATCAAAAAAAAACCTCTCTAAAAGTATTACAACAAATATAAAAAAAAAAAAAACATCGCAAGGATTCTAATGATATATTTATGGAAAATTTCTATTATACTACTGGAGTAATAAAACCATGAAGAGATAGACCCAGAGGGAAATCAGCTCCAAATTTCTGTCAAACGATGGTTCAAGTTCACTATCTTTAAAAATACCTGGTTGTCACATAAGATAAGTAATTATAATTTATTTTAAAGTATTGCCAAAAGTAAATAATATTAAAGTGACAAAATTATTTAAAATAAAGCTGGATAAATTTTTCTTGTTAAACGCTAGAACCAAATGCTTAATATTCAATTCTAATCATTTTCTATCAATCTTCTGCAAATTAAAATTTAAAATGAAAAAGTTTATCTACTTAATTTTATATCAAGAAGATAATTTTCTACTGTATAACTTTGCTATTCACGTATATATAGTAAAATAATTTCAATGCATGCAAATGTCATTTTTAACACCCGTCACAAATTCTAGGATAAAAAAACAACTCTTATCATTCTTAACAAGTTATGCTTAACAATTGGATAGATATTTTTTTTATGTTATAATTTACTATTATCTTTGAAATTAATATGTTTGTTTCTTTCAACTTTCAAATTTTTTAAAAAAAACTTAACATGTAATAATGGGATAGTGACAAATATTTTTTTTTTATTGATTACGATAGATGTACAACCTATTTTTTTTTGTTTTTCCTTTAAAAGAACAAAACAATGTAACTTCTTATATATTATAATATGATAACATATTTTGTATGATCTAGAAATTATACTATAGGTGATTATATATATTCAAGTGTGTGTGTGATGCTATAAATTATTATTATTATTATTTTTATTTATTTTTAATTGTATTTATTATGCTTAATTTCACTAATGAACTTTATTTAAAAAAATAAAGAATTAAAACCGTGTCTGTTATAAGTTGAAGGTACAAATGGTCAGACGAGTAGATTATTTAGATTGGGTTTGGAGATATTAATTAACCCTCACGTATATAAGTATAAGGATAAATGTTTGGTTAGTGTTTTTCCATGCTAGTCTTTAGTTTTGTATAGTTAGTGTTAGATTGTATACATTGATTATCACTGATATGCGTTGTATGAATTTTTATCATATGTATAAAAGATGATTGATTTATGGCATCATACAAGTTTTATAAATAATCTAATAAAATATATTTCAGGAATACATTATATTTACAATATAATCAAATGCACATATTCGAAAATATATGATTAACATATTAAATAGTAGTCAATTTTGATTTTACCATAGAAGAGATGTAATTGGTTATCAAGGTGTATAAATAATATTTTTTTTAGTTATTGTTTATTTTTGATTTTATTTTAATAAATGTTATATTGAATAAATAGCCCATATGAATTGCTTGATTATATATACGTTTGATTCTCCATTTCCATACACACACATCTGGTTAATATAACATAGTTATAGAAGATCTAAGTTTGTCAATATAAGTCAAGTTTTATTTAATTTGTCTGGTGGTAATAAATCTCAGTATTACAATGCTAATAATATATTTTACTTGGCTTAGAATAGGTGGTGATTTGGATAAAAAGATACCCAATCCTCATCATTGTCTATACTGTAATAAACGTAATAATTGTCAATTTTGCAATAGTTTTAGTATTGAATAGATGCTCTGAACATATTTAAATTAACCTTATAGTATTATTGTTTATAGATGTTTTTTTATCATCTTTGTTGGCCTCATATATAAAGACCATATCCTATAATCTCAACTGAGCTAAGCCATAGAATAATTACAATATAAAACCTTTTAAATAAGTTTAAATATAATTTATAATTATAAATTTGATTCTATTTTGCATAGAATTGGCACCTGGGTGATTATAAATATAATAAAGTAAATAAGTGAAGAAGATGGAGGTTATAGGGAGTGTTAAAGTGGCTGCCCAATCATGGGGCCTGATAATTGTGGGGCCTGATAATCATGGGGCCTGATGTATTTAGGTTAATATATATATATATATATATATATATATATATATATATATATATATATATATATATATATATATATATATATATATATATATATATATATATTGCACTGTATTTTATCTTAGTACTAATAGCATTGGCAATTTAAAAGTTAAATTAATAAATTTCTAATGAAAAATATATTTATGTAAATATATTTGATCTATTATTTTAAACAATGTGAGTGTATATATTTTTTTTGTTTGTGTTTAATGAAATTAAAATGAGAGAAGGAATGTAGAAAGTACAATAAAAAATATAATTTAATTAAAAGAAACCTTTATCGCAAGGTCATCAGCAGCATGGAAACAAAGTGATAACATTCTTTAGGTAATTAAAGATGGTGATCAAGAAAAGAAAAAGAAGACTTTGTGAGCTGAATTCTTTTAAATTTGTTACACATTGGCAGGTGCCAACAGGAGTTGCGCAGAAAGAAAAAAATAAACAGGACAAAAGGAATAACAGTTGATGCAGAGGGTTCTTCTTAGATCATCCTTCCTGCAGAGAGCAGTAAAAATAAAATTATACATGAAGAAATTATGAAAGTGGGCCAAACTACTGTTACTAATAGATTGAAATATTAAGATGTGTGAGTAGTAGCCATTCATTTGCTGGAGTTGCCTTGTACCTGTGTCATGAACTACCTGAGTGAAGAAGCCATCTCCTACTAGATTTTAACCACAAAAATTTAAAGATTGTCAGAATACTGGACCGTAGATCCATTCTAAAGAAATCCATGCATGGTCAACCTTAGAAATCCTGCACATTAACATTCAAACTTACCAGTAAGTAACTTTATTAAATCAAAAAAAATTAGTGATCACTTTCTTGAACTCTTAAGCATGATGAACTGTCACCACAAGTCATATGAATAAAAGAAACAAATGTTAGTTGTAGTTTTATATTTTGATTGGCTTTTTATATTTTATTCTCTCGATCATATTAATGTTTTGTTTCGTATTAATAAAGTAAAATATAACTTACATTGTTATTAATTTTTATAGTTCTAAATTCATTACAATTTAGACATTATTATAATTCAAATAAATTGCCAATGTTGTACTGAAACCCAATCCTCTGGAGATT
Source organism: Epiperipatus broadwayi (assembly GCA_028023455.1). Lineage (NCBI taxonomy): Eukaryota > Metazoa > Onychophora > Udeonychophora > Euonychophora > Peripatidae > Epiperipatus > Epiperipatus broadwayi. The sequence continues at coordinate 6,152,003 of JAQFVV010006229.1, read as the reverse complement.
CCAAAATTTCATCATAGATAAATAAATAAAAAAGGGATGTTTGCCAGTGGATTCTAATATAGAATTCTGGTGCCTTTCAAATAAATTAAAAGCTGGCTTACTTTATCCCATTATTTTAGTAGCTACATTAGTTAAAAGAGTGTTGTGTGACCAGAAAAAATAATTGTGTCCATTAAATCTTACTGAATTGTATGACGAAATAAATTTAATAGATAGGACGTAATTTGGTCACTGAATACGAGTAGTTAACTCATTTAAAACTCTAAATAACATAGTGGATGTTACAATGGTGGCCCAACTCGAGGCTTTGACGAGAACATGTCCTGAGATAGGAGTAAATAATAAAAGTTAAATATAAAAGAGTTTTGTGGTTTTTTTGTTTTGTTTCGCGTATGTAGTTTTAAAAAAAAAATAATAAGAGTAGGCAAAATAATGGAAATAAAGTAGCTCATAAGGTAAAATGATAGCAGGGGGGAGCAGCTTTGGCAAAATGTATTAATAAAAGATAAACAATAAAATAGAAATCAAACAAAATAATATATATATATATTTTTTTTTTTTTAAAAAAGTAGAAGTGTATGAAATTGAGAAGTGGCACAAATATGAAAAATATGGCAGAAGATGAAAAAGGATCTAAAGATGGTATGGAAACATTAGTGAAAAGGCTATTATATGAAGCACTAAATGATTTCAAAGAGGATATGAAAAAAGAAATAAGAGAGTTCAAAAAAGAAATAAAAAAAGAAGTGGTGGAGATGATTAGGGAAGTGAAAACAGAGATAAGGGAAGAGATTAAAGAAATGAAAGAAGAGTTAATAGAAATGATGGATGAGAAGGTTAAAAAAATGCACAAAGTGAAGTGATATAAGTAGGATCTGATAAACAGAAGAGTCAGGAAATAAAACCTCTAGAAAATAGAGTGCGATAAGTCCTTTTCTGAAATTGAAAATCTTTTATGGGCAGGAGGGGGAGTCACCAATGGAACATTTAAATAGTCTTGAAAGATACTTTGTGATAAACCCGATGTCAGAAGACATTAAACTAACTCTAGCCATTAGTCATTTACAAGGAACTGCACAGGCTTGGTGGGAGGCTCTCTTCAAGAGACCTAATAACTTTGCGCATTATGGTCAGATGTTAATGAAATTTTATTGGAACAAAGACCACCAAGAGAGAATCAAGAGTAAAGTGGCTCAAGAAAAATGTAGTACAGAGCAGCGTTACGTGCTGTTTTTCTGGAACCAAGTAGCACAACTATGAGCCTTAATGAAGTGTAAGTTGACAGAAAAACAGATTATACAAATTACACAGAAAAATTTCCCTAATCCAGTAGGGCACCTATTGATAAGTACCGGATGCGAGACGGTTGAGTGGATGGCTGAACTGCTCAATGCATTCGAGATCAACAAGGCTAGTGACAAAGAAATGAACCCAAAGTACACGAATAAGATACCAAGTCATAAAGGTCAAGTGCAATTGAACACTATGATGTTCACCGATAATGTGGGAAATCAAGAATCAGATAAGATAACTAAAAAGAAAGGGAATAGGGCAAGATTGCCATCCCCTGGAGAAAAGTTCAAGAGTCAAGATAGATCTTGATACACAGTGGAGAGATTGGTGTGAGCGGCATAGAGAAATGGGAAGATCATTGTCGACTCAACCGGGTTATACATACCCAAACAGATAATGGTAGACCATCGAATGGATGGACCAAAACCCTGAAGACCGCGGAAAGAAATTAACGGTAAATGAGATAGGATAGGGATTATGTGATCATTTATTAAATGGTGGAAGGTTAGTCAACAGTGAACTGGGGGTGTCAATGTGATTCATGAGGTGCATGCATTAGTAAGGGATGATAATAACCCTGAAATTCATGCTTTTTAGATAGTATGCAAAGATCGTCTTTATGTGCCCGTCAGACTTATAGAAGCAGGGTCCCAAGAAATGGGAGGATGAACCAAGTGCCCGGAGCCATAAATCTCAAATAAATGAACAATGCTCTGTCATACTTAAACTTGGACTCTTTGTTAAACTATATGGGGTTGTATGTAAACCTCTCGATCGTGTATTCAACGTCAATATTTCGATTAAGCAATCAGTTGATGTATATATAAAAAATATGTCAGTAAAGAGTGATTAATAGAGCTTTGAGAATAAAATAATGTCATACCCGATATTTTATTCTTGTCATTGACTGCAGAGGTATTGTACTGTATTTTATCCTAGTACAAATAGCGTTGGCAATTTAAAAGTTAAATTAATAAATTTCTAATGAAAAATATATCTATATAAATATATTTGATCTATTATTTTAAACAACATGAATGTATATATTTTTTTGGTTTGTGTTTAATGAAATTAAAAAGACAGAAGGAATGTAGAAAGTACAATAAAAAAAATATAATTTAATTAAAAGAAACCTTTATCACAAGGTCATCAGCAGCATGGAAACAAAGTGATAACATTCTTTAGGTAATTAAAGATGGCAATCAAGAAAAGAAAAAGAAGACTTTGTGAGCTGAATTCTTTTAAATTTGTTACACAATGGCAGGTGTCAATAGGAGTTGCGCAGAAAAAAAAAAATAAACAGGACAAAAGGAATAACAGTTGGTGCAGAGGGTTTTTCTTAGATCGTCCTTCCTGCAGAGAGCAGTAAAAATAAAATTATATGTGAAGAAATTATGAAAGTGGGCCAAACTACTGTTACTAATAGACTGAAATATTAAGATGTGTGAGTAGTAGCCATTCATTTGCTGGGGTTGCCTTGTACCTGTGTCATGAACTACCTAAGTGAAGAAGCCATCTCCTACTGGATTTTAACCACAAAAACTTAAAAATCGCTGGAATACTGGACCGTAGATCCATTGTAAAGAAATCCATGCATGGTCAACCTTAGAAATCCTGCATGTTAACATTCAAACTTACCGGTAAGTAACTTTATTAAATGAACTCTTAAGTGTGATGAACTGTCGCCACGAGTCATATGAATAAAAGAAACAAATGTTAGTTGTAGTTTTATATTTTGATTGTTTTTTTATATTTTATTCTCTCAATCATATTAATGTTTTGTTTCGTATTAATAAAGTAAAATATAACTTACATTGTTATTAATTCTTATAGTTCTAAATTCATTACAATTTAGACATTATTTTAATTCAAATAAATTGCCATCGTTGTACTGAAACACAATCCTCCAGACATTCCAAAATTTTGTCATAGCTAAATAAATAAAAAAGGGATGTTTGCCAGTGGATTTTAATATAGAATTCTGGTGCCTTTCAAATAAATTAAAAGCTGGCTTACTTTATCCCATTATTTTAGTAGCTACATTAGTTAAAAGAGTTTTGTGTGACCAGAAAAAATAATTGCGTCCATTAAATCTTACTGAATTGTATGACGAAACAAATTTAATAGATAGGACATAATTTGGTCACTAGTACGAGTAGTTAACTCGTTTAAAACTCTAAATAACATAGTGGACATTACAATATATATATAATGTTCCATAAAATTGTATCTTTGTATTTTATATTTAACTTATATACAATTTAAAATGGGTCTCTGCTGTGTTTTATTTGTGTTCTAAAAAGGCTACAAAACTCTAGTAATCTAATTATGTATATATTCATTTTTAAATTGTGAAACACACTGAAAAAAAATCATAAAATTTATATAATCCCAAAGTGTCATTTTAATTTCCAGAGTTAATACCCTTTTCCCGCCTCTTACGAGGTCTCTCGTTGACAGCTTACGTCACTCTAATTTCGTTAGTTTTAATGGTAGAATATTCGTTTGACAGTTATTGATTAGGTTTTTAAAAGTTCTGTAAGATGGTGCCCTCTTCCAAATTATTTTACAAGTAAAAAATAAAAAAAAAACGCATTTAAAACTAAACAAAGAAAGAACCTTGTCAGTGATTGGCTGTCAGCCAGCTCTCAGCCAAAAAAGACATTCTGATTGGCTGGAAAGAACAAAGAAACCGCCTGATCATAGAAAATAAAGAAAAACACTGAGGTTTTCATTTCAAATATAATTTTAAAGAATATTAAGTATATATTGAGTAATTACAAATCATTTTCAGAGAGAATACTAAAAAAACAAAATTATTTTCAAAAAATATTGAAGATTTTAGTAAAAATATTTAAGATTTAGCAAAAAGAAATATTTACTTTTCTATAACGTAAAAGACATTTATGTCACGAACTCTTTGTTTATATGATAGCTTTTATGTTGCCGAAATTGAATATTTTATAATAAATAAATAGCAATTTATTTTTGAAAGACCTTTCGTTCACTTTTATAACCTGACAATGTATTAATATACTTTTTATAAACGAATATAAAGTCAATATGATATTAAAGGTGAAAATATTTTGACAATTGACTTGTCTTCAGTTTGTGAGCTAGCCAATTAAAAGCTTTGATTTTTAGCTGACACAACCAATAATATAATTAGCGGTTAAAAGGTTAATAAAAAAAATTACAAAGAAATTAGTACCAATATATTACAACAACTGTTATCTAAAAATGAAAATCTATTTGATAATAATTGTTTTCAAAAATGTATTTGTTAATCAAAATGGTAACTAAAATAATACATTTGTATATTGTTTTCAATAGCAGGCTATTTCAGTTAATTTATGATTTTTCAAAAGCGCATATAACATATAATAAACATTAGAAAAATAATAGTCAAATGTACTTTTAAAACAGAATATTATTTTAATTTAGAATTTCCTTATTAATTAAAATAAGAACAAATTTAAATTTATTTAAAATTATTTTGAAATTATACATTTAATTTATTAAAAAAAATACTCTTTTTTTTTGTTAAAAAAAGTGCAATCATAAACTTTTGTGGAATAAAAAACTTAATTGGTTTTGTAAATTGATCTCCATTACATATCCTACCATGTTTATTGTTTTAGAGGAATATTTTTACACAAAAGTTATTTATAACATAATAAATTGGATTTAAAAATTGGAAAAAAGTAGTTATTATGATGAACTATTTTGAATTAAAATATAATAGCAAAAAATTTTTACAAAGAAATTAATCTTTCATTCATATTATATAGCAAACATTATGACAATTTATTATTTGTATTAACTTAAATTTATGCAATGACTAAATAAATATAAACTTTAGTATTTAAATTATCGTTTTATAACAAACTTTGATTGTCCAGCAGTTTATCTTTTCGTTTTCCTGGCAATTTTTATTATACACACCAATGCTGAACACACTGCTGCTAATAAACTGATCACAGATTCCAAAGCTATTGTTCATTGCCCCCATAATAATATGAATATTGTTTTTATTGCTATTTTTATTAAACTTTTATATTAATGATTCATAGTAGTATAATATTTACCAATATTAGAATGTTTAATAAATGCTTTAACAATAAGTAAAAAAAAAACTAGATATTTTGAAACTTTAAACTTTTAGCTTATAAATTATTCAAATTAAAAGATTGTTAACATATTGATCCAGATATTTTATTTAGTTGCTAAAAATAGTTTGATATTTGATAGTCTGTATTGCATCTACAAAATTTAGAAGGGACTACGGCAGTTCTTAAGCATTTAAAAGAGCATGGAATCTATTATATATTGATGTTATTAAAAAATTATCTACTCACCACTTATATATACATTCAGAAGTAAATAAAAAGTGATATGCTAGTATATGTCTAAATAAAAGTCTATTACAGCATCAGAAATATTAAGTATTTTTAAAACAATATATTTTTATTATATTTCTGATGATAATAATAATAATAATAAAACTGCTCTAGAAATGACTTTTATGATAACTATAAATACACATTTGTGAATCACTAATCCTGGCACATATAGAATATGTTAGCCCTTTTTTGTCTATATTTTACAATGTGTTTTTTAATTTCTTTAGCAGAAAACTTTGTTTTCTAAAATACTGTAACATCATGTCTATCTGCAGCTCTCCAATGGATTCTTCACCATACCTTTGCAATGGAAACAACTGATATTGCACTTCTCTAAAATGTCTTTAATTTAATCCTTATAACATAGACAAGTTTTACATTTTACATGAAAACCATTCTCAATTTCATAGTAAATCAATTTTTTAGAAAGTCGTGCGTTGTCTATGTATTTTATATGTTCAACCAATCCAAGTGTGATTATACAATAGTGAATTTTATAGTATTATGTTTATACTTTTAGAGAAAGGCTTTAATCTTTGTTATATGTGCCTTGAACATTTATAATAGTCAAATGATAGAAGAACCTCTCATACCTCAACACAAAAAGTGACTTTATAAACATAAGAATGGTTGTCTTTACCCTAAATGTCCACTTATATAAGTGGGAATTTAGGTTAAAAATGAGATAACCATTTTTTTTCTTTATAAAGTTGCTCACTTAGGTCTACATTTGAGAGGTCTCTCTATAGGAAAAAAAAGACATTGTTTGAATAATATAAACATTCAAGACACATATGATAAAGGTTAAAGCCTTTCTTTATTTAATCATTTACATACTTCCTATCACAATTATACAGTATCATGTTTAGAAAGTTGAAGAATGTATTGATTGGTTTAATAGTTTTTGCCATTTCATTTTTAAATGTTATAAATGCAGCCTTAAAGAAAACTTTTCTAATCGTTTTATAATACACTAATAGGGAATCTAAATATTATTTCCACATAAAAAATTAGGCAAAATAACAGCTCTATATATCTAATTTAATCACAGTGATCCTTTCTCTGTGATGAAATATTCTACCTTTTAACTTATTAAAAGTAGTAACAATAAACTAAAGTATTTGGTAATATCTAAGTTTATTTTACTGCTTATAAAACTAAACAGCAATTTAAACTTATATACAAACATGTTAATACAAAACTAGAGATACAACAATTATTAAGAAAAACAGTATTCTCAGATGATATTTCTAATCTTCAGAAAGACTCTGATTAATTTAAATTAGGAACTTAAAAATCACTTTAAAATGTTAGCTGAGTTTGAAGATGGTTTACATTTGAATAAAATTCAATGAAAAGGTAACTGACATACTATTAAGAACTGTTACTCTATTAAGAACTGCAACAAAAATATTTGCTATAATTAACCAATGAAATTTTCTACTCAAACAAGACAATTTATGAAGAAAAGAAGAAATATGAAAGTATATAAAAATAATCCAATAAAAACAATATGAATATGTAAACTTTTGTAAAAAGATATGAAAAAAAAAAAATTAATAATGATATAACAAAATATAATTTGAATTAGCAAGAAAAGCTGTAGAAGATAATAAAAATATCAAAAATGTAAAACAACATCTTGGTATTGGGAGGAAACTTATTTATGCATTAAGAAAAAAAGATGAAAGATGACATCATGAAATGTGTGAAAAATTATATAAAAACAACCACTCTAAATTTACTTTATTTTCTGAATTGTCCACAATTTTAAATTAAGAAGTGAGTCATGCAATTAAATCCATAAACAAAAAAAACCTCCAGGTAATGAGAGAGTTATAATTGATATCTTAAAGAAAACAGATAAAAAAATAATAATAAAATTGTTGTCTAAATGATAAAAACATACCAGATGATTGGAAGAATGCGTAATTACAAATTGTCTACAGAATACTTTGGATTAACCAATCAAAAAAAAAAAAAAATCAAGCTAAATTTTAATACAGTTATAGCACGGTGGATCACATCCAAGTACTGATGGAAGTTCATTGTGCTTTGAATTTATAGAGCAAGAAAAGGCATTTGATTCTAAAAGCTTGTATTTGTAGATTATAAAAAGGCATTTGATACTATAAGCTTGGATTTGTACATTATGAAAAGGTATTTATTCTATAAGCTTGGATTTGTAGATTATGAAAAATTATTTGATTCTATAAACAATTCTTTATTGATTAAAGTGCTGCATCATCAAGGTATAGATCCAGGATATCATGATAGTCGAAGAGGATTTATAAAAATGCAATGGTAATAATGATACTAGGAAGATTAATGTAGTGAAAGGGTATGTGACATGAGATTCTCATATTCCCAAAATCTTTTACAGCAGTTTTCCAAGAAGTATTTTATGGATTAAAATGAGAAGATAAAGAAATAAAAGCAAATGGAGATTATTTAAAATCATCTAAATTTTGCAGATAATATAATTGTTTTTGCAAATAATGTTTCACAACTTCAGGAAAAGTTGAAGGAGTTATCAGATGAAAGTAAAAAAGTATGACTTAAGGTAATTGCTAAAAAGATTAAAGTAATGTTCAATGTATTTTCGCAAGAGAAGAAAGAATTTGATAATGATAAATTAGAATATATTAATAACTTTAAATAGATTTATCAGATTATTAAAACAGATGGAAACATAATCAATGAAATTAAGCATAGAATTAAACTTGTATGGAATGTTTTTGAAAGAAATTAATATTAAAATGAAATATGCCTATGTGATTGAAAAGAAAGATATTTAATAGATCTATCTTACCAGCTTTTATTTATAGATCTAAGACTTGGATACATAATGGAATAGTCATACAAGGACTTCAGATAACAAAATATGGAGAGATGTACATTAAGAATATTAAGAAGAGATCAAAAATGAATTATATGAAGGAGAGAACAAACAGTTATTATGTTATAAATGAAAGAATTAAGAGACTTAATTGGAACTGGTCTGGACATTTTGCTAAAAGACATGATAGTACTAGGACAAATGAAATTTGAATCTGCATTCCAAAAGATTGTAAAAGATCATAAAAAAGACCACATGTGAGATGAATGGTTGAAATAAGAAAATGTGCTGGCATAGTGTGGAGCAAAGAGGCTAGATATGTAAAGAAACTGGATTAAATACAAAGAGACTTCATCATGCAGTTAATGATTGAAAGTGATGATGATTTTTTGAATTTGATAACCATTCAAGCTAAATGTTGCTGAATTTTTTTTCTTCGATCACTGGCTGATAAAAAAAAAAAACTGTTTTGAACATTAATTAATAAGCCGAAGTATTTAACTGTATAAGATTGAAATATGTTTATTGAAAAAATATTAAAGGATTGATTAATTCAAATATCAAACCCAGGAATTTAGCTGCTGGCCATTGCTGATTACCCTAAATAAGAAATATAGATATATGGGTGTATTTGAGAGGAAGACGGAGACTGAGACAATGTGCATAAAAGAGTTTTTAAAAATGTTTGTATGAAATTGAAAAGTTATATTAATTAATAAACGTATGTACTTCATCTTATTTCTCTTAAAATTTATATTAGAAATTGAACAGTAAATTGATTACGCAACTTTAAATTTAATATGGGAACAAGAAATTTTTATTTCAATTTTAAAATTTTTTAATATTATTTCTGCATTTACGAAAATGGATCGATCGTAATCTCCTAAGGCTTAAATAGAAATTGGCGTTATGAATGAATCTGTTTTTAAGATCCTGTTAATTGATTTATCAAGTTCCTGTTGTGTAATTATAAAATCCAGAGCAGCAGACGCGTTGCTTATGCATAATTTCCACACATTTGAATAACACCTTGCTGTTACTAAGATTTTCTAAAAAAAAAAGTGCATCTATTATTAAAAATTCTAAAATCTTTCATAAATAAAATTTTAAAACTAACATTATTATAAATGATTCTAAGAATTTTTAAACCTACAAAAAAAGAATAAATGTAAAGATATATATAGATTTAATTACTCTGTTATTTAAAATGAAATAAAATATTTTCTGAATGTGTTTCTCACATCAATATCTTATCCATTTACATATATGACGGCATATTTATCTTCTCTTTTTAGTAATGAATCTAGGTCACTTTACTATTTAAATTAACCCTTTCTCTTCACATTTTTATTTGTCTGTATGTATGTTTGTGTAAGATGGATATAAAATTGTCTGTCATATATATTACAGTTGAAGATTCAAATCATGGAGTTCAATTTATTTACTGAAATTGTAGTGTTTTCCTGATAAGTTTAACCATATTAGTCAGCACTTGAGTAATTTTCTCTTCTTAAATTTTTTCTAACTAAAAATAACCAGATATGTATTTATCAAACAATATTAGAAAGTTATAGTGTAATTATTATTTGAATATCTTAAACAAAATTTCTAAGTTTGTTAGAGAAAAATAAAATCAAATTTGCTCTACCCATTCAAACCAAGAATGTAGTTTTGAAAGACAGATGCACAACTGCTGTCTATAAGCTCTTTTTATATATGTATATATAATCAAAGAAAATATGACTCTGTAGCTAACTCTATAATTTTCAAAATACCTAAATTTGTATAAATAAAACCTACATACAGATTATAATATAATAGTCATTTTAAGTAGGGATTTTACTGATTAAAAATGCTTTTAAAAATAGCAGTCACACCTTAAGATAAATATACCTTTTATTTATATTGGTATATTAAAAATTACAAACTTAATTCCAGTGTTTTATTTTAATGTATAAATAGATGTATTAATGTGATAAAATACTCAGAGCTTAACATTTGATTGAATACAAGTATAATTTATATACTTGGAGTTTAGATGTAACCAATCGTAAGCGACTTGACTTTTAAGCTCCCTTCAGCTATTTGCTCTATCACATACAACTGATACACATGGCCACACTCATGTGGAAAAGATAAAATGTCTCCAATATTTCATGCTGAATCAGAACTCATCACTTGGTCCAGATATTCATCTTCCACACACATATATAATCGGTGCTCAATTTATATTAAGATAGCAAATCTTCAAACTTTAATGGACAGATTTCAATTTATTCCACCCTCCAACTCTTCACACATTTATGCCATTGAAATTCTGATAAACCCCCCAAATTGCTTGTTGGTGCCAATATTATTGTTAAGCCCATGTCAACATTAGGACATTCATTTAATACACAGCAGAGGAATTGGCAGGATATAGGCTGAATTTGTAATATTTTATTGAATAGAAGTATAAAATTTGAAGATTTGCTATCTTAAACATAAACTGAGCACTGATTTATATATATATGGAAGATGATGATTTGGACCAACTGATGAGTACTGGTTCAGTATGAATTACATATATTTTGAGACTATTTATGTTTTTCACATATGTGTGGTCATGTGTATCAGTTGTATGAGAGAGAGAAGATAGCTGAAAGGAAATTGAAAGTCTGTGTTCAAATTTTTTATGGTTATATCTAAACTCCAAGTATATAAATTATACTTCTATTTAATCAAATATTACAAATTCAGCCCGTATCCTGCCCATCCTCTTCCATGCATTTAAATGAATAAGGTCTTATAGATGAGGGATCAGAATGACTTAATGTCAACATGGGTATGACAATAATATTATCATCAACAAAGGATTTGGGTGTTCCATCATCAGATTTTCAGTGGCATGAATAGGTGAAGAGATGGAGAGTGGGGTAAACTAAAGCCTGTTCATTAAAGTTTTAAGATTTTTTATCTTAATATACAATGAGTACTGATTATAAATATGTTTGGGAAAGATGATCTGGACCAACTAATGAATTCTGGTTCAGCACAAAATATGTATATTGGAGATCATTTATTTTTTCATGTGTCACACATGAGACAGAGAAAATAGCTGAAGGGAGCTTGAAAACCTATATTCAAGTCTTTTATTGACATAGAAGTTAAATATATAATATTTATTGCACCGCGTATATTTTCAACACTTTCACATCATATTCATGGTCAGACTTTAAATATAACATTTAGTAGTATTTATTGTATCAAGTAAAAGTAGATGACTATGAAAATGAAGTGAAAGCATCAAAAGTATACTCATTACAATAATTATTATTAAACTTTACATTTAAAATCTGTATGAGTATTTTTTTCACATTAGTATTTAGAATAGCAGAGTATTGAAACCTTATTAATATACTATAATATATAACTTTATGTTGATTTACCAAACATAATACATGGTGTAATTATCAACAATGAAGCAGAAATTGCCTTGTATTGAGCAGTCAAAAGTAATGAATTGATGATGATTAATCTGTTTCATGATGAGAAAATATATGAAATTCTAATATTTTATGTAGAAGACCTAGTTTCTTAGATATAGAACAGAGGGCAGAAAAACATTAAATAGTTTTAAATCAAATTTAAAAATTGTTTTTAGAATTTTAATAGGTTTTAAGTAAGAATCATGAGAGGACAATATAGAGATTTATTTTGCTTTCCATTTAAAGTTATAGCATTTTAAAGTCAAGGTTTAATAGATTTAAATTCATTATAATTTGTTGAAATTTTGCATATTTTTTTAAAATGTTTACCATAGTGATAGAGCACAATAACATTTTAAGTAAGAAACTTAGTTTCTTAAATATGGAACAATGAATGAAAAGTTTTGAATATTTTGATATCAAATTTAAATATTGTTTTTAGAAAATCAAAAATTTTAAGTAATGCAATAATTTTCTTGCTTTCATTTAAAATTATAATAAGAAATTTAGTTTATAATATAGTTATGGTAAGCATTTTTTTTTCTAATTGTTTTTTCCAAATAAAAAGAAAAAAATGTGAAACAATTTTCAATGAAAGGTAATAAAACACTAGTTTTCTACTTCACCTTTGAGTAGTAAGTAATTTAAATTGTGCTTTATGCAAAAAAGTGAAGCTTGTCTAAAATATTATTAAAGAGTTATATGGCTAAGCGCTTTCAGAGAACTTAAGTCTCCATATTCATAGCCTACTTTAATTGAAGTTTAGCAGTGATTTATGCAATCTCCAGAAAATGGTCTTTATAAAAGAATATTTGCATAAATTTTGCATAAATCACTGCTAAACTTCAATTAAAGTAGGCTATGAATATGGAGACCTAAGTTCTCTGAAAGTGCTTAGCCATATAACTCTTTAATAATATTTTAGACAAGCTTCACTTTTTTGCATAAAGCTCAATTTAAACAGAAAAGTAAGTTATTTAATGCTTTATTTATACATCTATATAATTATGTATACATACTAAATATGATATATACATAAGGAGTATACATATTAACTTATTGCAAAAATGTCTAGTAATATATATATTGAACCAGATGGGGTAGTAGATCGAACAGAAAATAAAATCTAACATGAATTTTTACTCTTTAATAATGGAAACAGAAACTTGTGATAAGCAAAATTGTAATTTAAATTTTTTCCATTCTCTAATTCTTCAGCCATCCATATTATTGAAAACCTAAGAATGAAATATGCAAAATTTTTAATGATACCAATATTAAGTTTAGTATAAACAATATATATATATGAAAATAAATAAATATATGAACTCAAGAAATTGTGTGTATTTTTTATTAGTATATATATCAACTACAAATATCAAATTGATTTAAAGTTCAATATAGTTTTACATTTTTATTTATTGGGTCAATACTAAAAAGTTAAAAATAATAGAGATAAACATTTTTTAAATATTAAATTCTTTTATTTACTGGCACTAAAAAAAATTTTTCTTCAACCAGAATTGGGATTTTTCGATTTACCTTGAAATAAAAGCATGGGGTAGGCCAGAAATTAATTAAGTCAATTCCTACTTTTTATAACAAGAGAGTGACTTAATTAATTTTAGAAACCCCCATACTTTTATTTCAAGTTAAATTTCTTTTTAGTGCGTGTTAAATAAAAGTATTTAATATTTATAAAAATTATCTCTATTATTGTAATATTATTGTGTGTATATTGTTAAGTAATTATTCTTAACAAATTTCAGTTTTGCTATTAACTTATTAAATTGGCCAATGTTACTGTCCATATTTTTATATTTTCTAAAGTGATAAATAATTAATTATGTAGAAGCAAATAAGCATGATAATTTAGTTTGGTTATATATATATATATATATATATATACCATATAACCAAATCTAAATTAAACTAATTAAGATATATATATATATATATATATATATATCTTAATTAGTTTAATCAAGATGTGGTATTTTATCTTATATCTTTGTTTGATAGCATGACCGATAATATTGTACAAAAATTTCATAGGTATATAGCGCAAAATAAATATATACCATAGATATATAAGTATTTGCTATAAATATATATATTAATTGATGTAACCTTCTTTTTGATTTATTTAAATTGTGGTATATTGAAAGATGACTCTCCATCATCACAATTTCTGTTAGCCCATCATCAACAAATATATTACAAAAATCTATGCCATATACTTGTTGATTACTCAGTCATAATCTGATCTTCATTATTTTTTCTGAAAATAACCCTTTAATTATGTAATAATTTCCCAACATAAAGTAATTATCATCATAATCAAAAAATAATTTATCATATATTTCCCATTTGTGGCAATTTTATTTTCATAGACAATACTGGTAATGAAGTTGATCATGTACTAGTTGAAAAAGTAAGCCAAATTCAAAAATATCCAATAATGTAATGTCTAATGCTAAACCAAAATAACAATGCTAAAATGGTAACATCCAAGATACTATTATCATTCACAATATTGGTCTGTAATTATATCATTTCCAGAACCACCCATCATTACCATCACATACATGGTTTGTTTACCCAAAAAATGATATCAATAAAGTAATAGTTATGAACTGGTTATATTTTATTAGCAATAATCACTCTCATACCTTTAACTGGTTTGAGTATAAAGATAGTATGGTCTTATACAAAACAGCTTTATTTATCTTGAGAGTAAGAGTACTTTTATACCCTCTGTTACTATGTTCTCATTTTAAAAGTCTAATTATTTATTACTATTACTACTTAAACAATTGCTCTACCAAAATAAGTAACCCATGGATTACCACAACTCACAGTTTTTGGAACTTTTTTTTATGCATTAGATGATTTCAATCATATATCTTAATAAATTGTACACTAATTAATGAATACATATACTACTCTTTTATTTTAAAATAATTTAATAAATTTGCAAATTATAACAGCAAAGAAATTCAAAGTATATACAAATCATGCTTCATTTTCAAATAATACATTAATCATTTCTTATATGATAGACACACTTATAAGTATAAAAATCATTTCTAAATACTATTTGTATTTGCATGTATTTCTGCCTTTGTTTAATATTTTATTTAGCTCTCTCTTTAATCTCTTTCAAGATAAACACATTTACAACACGAAATCATTTTGTTAATTTAATATCTCATTATAAAAATATATTTTATATAAAATACAAATATAACATATTCAAAAATGAGGAAAAAAAAATAATTATGGAAAAAAATAAAATTAATCTATTACTAATTAAATAATAGCTCATAATAATGTTGGAGTTAATTCTGGTATCACTTCTTATATTTCACTTTTGTTTAGTTTTTACGATATATTTATTTAGTTTGATCTTTTAATAACAGGCACTTTTGGCAATATTTAAAATAGCTATCTTTTTAGGATCTTAATCTTTTTGATTAGAATGTCTCTCCAAATCTTGGATTTTCCATAGTTATTTTATACCAACAACTTCTCTGAATTTTATTCATCATTACATCATTTTTATTTTTATCTCTTGGTCGATTTTTATTTTTCTATAGATCTTTGGTAATCAACAAGCTTTTGACTCAGGAATATATTTTATGTGATAAAAGGACAGCTATAATACATTTCTATAACTGTATATACATTCTTTTATAGTGATTACAATTCCATGAAGCGACAACAACCTTCTTATATTTCTATTCAGCACTTAATAATTTTCTCACAACTTTAAGAGGAAAATTATAATGATACATTAGCTTGTTTAAATTATGCATAATATAAACATGCACAATTTTAATATATTATAATTCACAAAACTTTTTTTTTAAATGATAAAATAAAATAAATAATTTTTAATATGATTCATATTTAATGTTTTATATCTTTTGGCTTTGAAAATATTAAAAAAAAATCATGTAAAATTTATTAATAATTAAAATTGCTGCATCAGGTTCCCCTCTTTTCTTCCATATAGTAAGCTTGTGATTAAGACCTGTAGAGGTCCCTACCTTTGCATTTTCAAGTGCACATGCTTAAAGGTTTATTGCCTTAGCAAATACTGCATACTTTATGTAATATTTTTTAAATAAATGCTTTATTGTATTTAATTTTTAAAGATTTGTTTTATTAAAATATTGTTATAGTAGTTTATTTGTCATGCTAAGCATGTTTGGCTTTTTGTATAAACTTTTTTTGTAAATGTACAGAATTTGAATTTAATTATTAATCACTTTTAACATTTTACAATTGATCTTGTATAATATCTTATTAGATTTTTAGTAAATAGTATGTTTTATTTTTAAAAATGATATATAGTATGTTTTAATTTGTTAATTTGTTTTTATTTTATTTTCCAAATGTAATTACTCTTTTTTACATTTTAATTAACAGTTTTTCAATAATTTGAACACTTAATTTTGTAATTTGTAGATTAATTTCATTTTGTAAATTAATTTGCTTCTTTTTTACATTATTAATTGCTGTATTTTATATAGAGACACAGATACAATTTGCTTTATTTTTTAATGTCTAATATTTCTGTAGTATAATTTCCACTCCACCATTGACATAAGATACAGACTTCTTCCTACCCATTTTAAGCATCTGTAGAGAATGTAATCATAAACATATGATCAAAGTCATGTAAAAAAGATTATAATCCCTGAGATGCATATTTCACACTGAACCAGCACTCATCAGTTGGCCCAGATCACAATTTCTTACACATATTTTTATCATTATTTAGTGTATACAGATAGCAATTACTACAGTTTAATTGATGTGTCAAACTTGCTGCTTTCACAACAATGATGCAAACAACTTAATGGAAGTATATTAATAATTTGTATTAGTTATTCATTAACCTAGAGATTATCCACTTAATGATTAATATTTCTATGGTATAATTTTCACTATACCACTGCTTAAAATGAATAGAAATCAATCTCTACTTTGTGCGAGCGGTGTAGGGAAAATTTTTGTAAAGGAATATTAATCATTAAATGGTTGTCAAGCGTTGTTAGCCAAGAGGTCAGCGCAGCGGCCTTGCATGCAAGCAGTTAGTTGCAGACGGTTGTTGCAGGTTCGCCTCCTGGTTGATGCTATGACATATGAAAAAAAAATCATTAAATGGTTAATCTCTAGTCTAATGAAAGACTGATAAAAATTGCTAATATGCTTATCTTTTTCTTTTAATTTTAATAACAGTTTGTTTTAGCAAGAATTTGTTAAATTATGTAGTTTTTTACTAAGTACTTAATTAAGAACTTCATAGTAGTATATTAAATTTTAATTATTATTATTTAACCTATGCACATAGTGATCAACTTGAGAGCTGAAGCTTCATGAATCTAAACTAATTTACCACTGGTAGTACTCGAACGTTATGTGATATTTTGAAAAACTAAATCATTCAGTTATTTATTATGTGCTGCTCAAAACAATGATAGGATGTTAGCTACAGAGATAAAGTATTCAGGATTTACCTGAGAAAAACAGAAATAATTTTAAAAATTTTGTAGTTTACACTAACTTAATACTTCTGTTAAATGTTTATTTTTTAATGCAGTTAGGGTGCTTGGATGTCACATGATCTCCTAAACAGTTAAACAGATTATTATTAAAATAGATAAAAAGTTCAATTTCTTTTTTACTTTCTTATTCACCAAAAATAATAATTACAGTCATTTGCTCAAGAGGTCGAGGGATATGATGAAAACAATAGTTACATTTAAATGACCAAACTGAGCGCTTTACTTCTCTCATCCGGAAATTGATTTAAGATCATTATCATTTGAGTCTATTAGACTAATTTACAATTGTTACTTCGTGTATTCAAATGACACTTGAGTACCAAAGAGACAAGTAATGACAACTGTCTACTCTATTTACAAGTAGATTGTTTTTTCAGGTCAATCGAATTTCTTTTCCTTTACACTTAATTTTGCAATGGTTCAATTTTATTATTTTGCTCACTATTGGGATTAAATACACAAAACATTAATAAATAAACTTTAATAAGAAAGTTGTTACTTTCAATTAAAGTATTTAGTAATAATTTATTATTTTAAAATAAAGATAGTCAAGAAAAGAAAGAAAGAACGAGCTTTATTTCCCATTCTTCATTTGTAATTACTATCTTAATTAAATTACCAGTTGCAGTTGAAAAATTATTCTCCACTGATAGCTTTAACAAATCACTTGAGGTACTTGTTAGAATTTAACTAGGTAAAGTGTATATTTATCCTGACTTATTAATGTAAACATTAATATAAAAAGCAACTAAGAAAAAAAATTCCCATAAATCTTCATCAAATTAACATAATGACAATTTTCATATACTTGTACCGCATATCTTATTAGTAAAAAATAATTATGATGATAATGAAAACTATATAACCATAAAAATATAAAGTTTGATTAAGCACCCATAATAATTAATACATTTTTTAAAATGTCTGCTTGTGATTGTGTGCGTGTATATATATATACAGCGCCGCTCTTTGGATGTTGAAGCTCCGGGCATCAATATAGAGAGGGGGCTCCAGTAAATAAAAAAAGTGAATATATAAATAAAATGATTATTTATTTATGTATAAAAGCTTGCGTCAAATGTCGATTTTTCAGTTTATTTTGTTAATGTGTAAGCTATATGCTGTGTTGTCAATTAAAATGAGGTTGCTCGGAATAGGGCCCACTAACCCCTGTTGCCACATATATACATCCGCTTGATCGACCTTAGGGAGGCTACTATATATATATATTGTAGTAATGAGATGATGGTAATCATCTTTATTATCATGGGGAATGTATTGCATGCTAGTTTGAAGATATAAATAGCTTTAGAATTAAGATTAAAGTTACAAGCTGTATTAATAGATTAGCAATCAATCCCCTAATTACCTTCATTATAATTTTAATGCACTATGTTGTTATTTTAATTATGTACAAAGCACAAACAAAACCAAAAGGGCTTAGAATGTTTATGTGTTTTTATTTAAAACTTATTGTAAACTATACCAGTTTAATTTAATAGTATATTTATCCTAAATGAGAAATTAAATACTGATGAAATGTATTATTTTTAACTTTCGCCGCCGTCAAATTGTTATACGTTTAGTTTGTATTGATTCAAACTAATATGTTTGTAAATCTCTTTGTATAAAAAATTAAAATAAATCTTTAATTATAAAAATATAACATAGTTATATTATTTTGGTTTGTAAAATGATAATAAATCTTACTATTAATTAAACTAAGATGTATATACTATTTGTACGATCAACTGATAATTAATGTTATAAAGAGTCCATTATTTAAATTTGTGATGCACCTTGAATAGCATGTGATATAAAAAATAATGAACGTGAACTGTTAAAAGAAGTCAGTAAACACTGGCTACAAGAATTAAAAAGAAAAGAAAAAAAAAAAGAAAAAGAAAAAAAAGATAATTTCTAATATTGAAATCAGTAATTAACCTCAATATGTTAAATATATAAACTGTCTTGTTGTTGAGTTTATTTTACAACATAGAATAAATGTATAATTATTCAAGCACTTATCTCAAAGCTTTTCCAAAAAAATATAATGTAATTAAAATATTTGCACCAGTTTGAAGTACATTCTATATTCTGTTCAACTCTGCTTTTGCCAAAGAATTAATATTTATTAGCATTTGAAATTTCAAAGGGAAATGTGTACAAAATATCTCTGCTATTTTTATAAATAATATTAATAGATCTATCTACAGTAATTGTTGTTTGTCTAAGAATATAATATGATAAATAAATCAAGAATTAATTATACTAAATAATTTTACTATTTAATTTTTGATTATTGTAATCTACTGTGACTTTTGGCACTTGTAATTACAGTTATTGGAATTTAGTAAAAGTATCAATTTGTGGACTACTTTCTCACGAAATGCATCTAAAGCTATATGCATACAAATCTATAAAAAAAAAAAATCATTGCATAACTAAAGAAAATATCATGGCATTAAACAAAACTTTTGATTGTTAAAAACATTATTGGGATTTACATACTTATGTAGGCTCATGTTTTTACCACAAAATTTAATGTTTAAATGAATAAAGTGCGTGTGTCTTCATAACAATCCTTTATTACAGGTGTCACTAAATCTTTCTCTTTTTTTTTTTTTATTTTGCTGTAAAATTCAATATACATACATTTTCTACACCTTACTTCAAAGACCTTTTAGCAAAAAAATGTTTATTGTGTATACTATGTATATATACACACACAATCTGACGCTTTGACTGTCCTGCAATTTTTCTTGGAGATATGATGTAATGACAAATAAAATAAATAATTATATAAATATTACAATAAAAAGTGTAATCAATAAAGAATAAAATAAAACATAATAAAGTTAAAATAATAAAATGAAATTAAAACCAAAAAAATAAAATAAAATAATCCAGATAATATAAAACAAAATATATAAAAATAAATATAGATTATACATGTATATTCCTGTCTGTGTATATATATATATATTTACAAACAACCACTAATTTAAATATATTTCTTTTATTATTTTTTAGTAATCTCCTAATTATTACTATTCCTTGTAAATTAAAACTGTAATTTTATTATCTGAGGATAATAAAATACTTATTATTTTATCTTTATATATTCCACTGTTAAACATCAATTAATTTCCTAAAAATACTATTTTTAAATTATGTATAATATCTATTATTTTTTACTCATTCTTCTGTTATTAATAATAATTTATATATATCCTTTTATTTTATAACTAAAAGTCGTAAATATTAAACATCTTTTTTTAACTTACTTCTTCAATTTTTTAAAAATTCCCACATAAAACCTATTATTTTAGTTTTTTTTTAAAAATAGTTATCTTATATTCTAGTTTCCTCTATTATATATTACTTAAACTAAGTATATCTATAATAATCACAACTCTTTCTTTTAATTTATGCATAGATATATATATATGAACACAGACTTTCAACCTCCCTTCAGCTATCTGCTGTACGTCATACAACCGAACACATCACCACACACATCTGAAAAAAATAAATAATCTCCAGAATATGTATGTTATGCTGAATTAGCACTCATCAGTTGGTCTAGATCATCATCTTCCACACATATATAATCAGTGATCAGTTTATATTAAGATAGCAAGTCTTTAAACTTTAATGGACAGACATATATCTATATATATTAATTTTATTTATATACTTTAACTTATTAATCCATACCATTTTTAACTGTCTTATTACTATTATTATATAAAGCTTCCTTATAAATTCATATTTCACATAATATTATTTTATTCCTGAATGTAATGCAGTTTTTAACTCATAAACACATTAAATCTATAAATATAATCATATTTAGACTCCTATATAAAAAAATTTCACTAATAATTTTCTTTTTATATATTTTCCTTTATATATCATTTTCAATAAATACATTTATGATGATGTCATTCTAATCTCAGAATCTCTATTCAACTTTTGTTTTATTTTTTTTATTAGTATTGCTTTATTTATTTTTCTTTCTTTAACGTTGTCTTTATATTATATCATTTTTATTGAGCTTTCTATAAATTTGGGTTCTGTTTCCTTCATATATATATAAATAATATTGATTTATTATTGAATATATATTAATTTTTTCTTGTTATTATAGTATTTTTAGTTTTTCCCACATATTTGTTTTCCATCCCACTATTTAAATATTAGTTGCATTTTATTATATATACTCCATTAATTATTTTTTTATTTTTTTTATTATATTGTATATATTTGTTATCCAGTTAGTTTATATGTTTTCTCTTTTTTATTAATTATTTTTTTGCATTTCTTATTAAGCTTATTTATAATTTTATTAAACTTATTCACTATAATATATCTGCATTCACTTTTCTTTTTTCCATCATTTTTTCCAATTTTATTTATCCTATATCCTATTGTTTCAATATTTTTCTTAATTATATGTGCAAGGAAAATATTCTTATTTAGTATTTCTATTATTAAATCTTTTTGTTTATTATAGTATTCTTTCTTTCAACAATATATTATAGCCCTGGGTATTCTTGAATGTATACAATTAATTTTGTATTGACTATCAATGTTGTTATATTATTACCAATATTTTTTTTTTATATTTGTTTAAACATATCATTTTTTATTTATCAATTTCTTTTGAAACATTATATCCAGATATGCAATTCCATTATTTTCTTTTTCAACTGTAAATTTTATATATTTTTTCAACCTTATTAATATCAATAATAAAACAATTTATTTGTTTGTTTGTTTTTTTAAAAAAAAAAAAACATCAAATAACCATATATATATATATCAGTTGAACAGTAAAAATGCATTTTTATTTTCTGTTATATTTTTGTCAAATCATTCTATAAATATTACTTAGAATTGCACTTTAAGCTCCTCCCATTAATAATTCTTTTTGTTTATAAAATTCGATATTATATTCAAAAGTTATATTCTTACAATATAATTCTACCAAATTTGCCAATATATGAATAGGTAACTTTACTTTAAATTTAATATATTTCTCTAAAACTAACCTTATTAGTTTTTTTCTATATTTGAATTTATATATATTGATATAATGTCCAATTTTATAAATGTTAATTTTTGTATTTATATTATTTAAACATGTCCTTAACATCTTTTATTAATAGCATTTTTAATTTTTTATACACTTTAATATATGTATATTTTTAAATTTCATTCGATAACCATTTTGAACCTTTTTCTTTTTGGTTTATTAATTTTTGGAGCCCCACATATTCTAGCTATTCTACATTCTCTATTTGCTGTTTTCTCAAATGTTGATCTATTAAATCTTCTTTATAAATGTTTTTAATTAATATCTATATATTACTTTTTAAATCACTGTCATTTTATTGACTTTTTCAAATACTTTATTATATAACATAACCATCATTTTTTTCTAAATAACCTTTTTCATCCAATATCACTAGTTTATGTCCTTTTTCTGACTTTAGGAAAGCTACTTTATATTTATCTTTAGTCTTTTTCTATTAATTCTTTCTTTCTCTTGATATTTCTATTTTTTCTATTCTCAAAATATTTACTGCTTTCTATTTTATAGATCAAATTGTTTATTTCTTTCAAAAATTCTTCAAACTAGATTGTTTTCTTATTATGTGTCAGTTTTGTAACACCTTTGTCATCTTAATAATGAACTTCATTTTTTTTCTATATAATTTTGTGTAATGGTCCATATTTCTTTATGTAATATATATTTTTCTTCATTCATAAATTCTATTTCTGAAAGATTACATAAGTTATCCATTTTGTCAACTGTTAAAATGTATTATTTATTTTATGTTCTTTCAGCAATATTTTTATTTTTTTAATGTGTCTCCCATTTTCATTTTATCATATATAATTTCTTTTAGTTCTATTCATTTTATTATGTTTTCTTATATTTTTTTTTTTATTGATTACATTTTTATTGTATTATTTAAATAGTTATTTATTTTATTTGTCGTTATATTATAGTTTTGAGAAAGACTGCAGAACAATCAATATATCAGATTGAATGTCTATATATATATATATATATTGTAACGATATATAAATATGTCATTACATTAATTTAAAATAAGAACTTAAAAGTTCGCAAATAAAAGTAAAAAACTAAACGCTAAAATTAAAATGTTTGTTAAACGTATATACATTCGCACAGATGCCAAACTTTAAAATTTTTTTTTTTAAAAAAACAAATAAATAAGTATTTGAACGTACTTTTTTATAAAAAAAAAAAAAAAAAGTACAAGATTTAAAAATAAAAACAGGTATTAATTAATTCTTGTAATCTGTAAATGGAAATGATTGTTTATAAATTGTTTGAAAAGCAAGCTAGCCGTGGGCTCTTGTATAATTAAAATGATCTGATGAAAGATAGATAAGAAAAAAAAGAGAAATTAGCTTGACCAATGGAAGCACCAAGCCTCAGCCCGGACCCGAACGAAAATTTGGATTAGTGACATCTTTGTTCATTCAATCTGGAGATTTACTATAAAAAGAGAAATATTGAGTTCCAGACAGTTTTTTCGGACTTGATTTGATGAGAACGGTAAGACGCACTTGCCGTTCTCTCTCATTTTTTGTTTGTTTTTAAAAAAAAATTTATAAAATGAAAAGACTGTGATACAAGAATGGAACCAGCTAATGCTACCTCCAGAACATTATCGTCCAATGGAGACATCACGGGAATTAAAAACAGGAACCTGGACTCTTCTACTGTAAGCTATATTGACATGAACTCTAAATTTAAAAATAACTAAGAACTTTCGTTCAAGCTTATGAACTTCTATCTGACTTTTAAGTTTAAAATCAATTAATAATGTTTAATTTTATATGTTTTCCGATTGATAAAAATCATTTCCATTTTTTTTTTCTCTTATTGTATAAATTATTTGTTGTTTAAATTTTAAATGAGGGAATTTAAGGTTGGGTATAGACGTTGCATAGATTCGTTAGCGGTTGATAATGTCGTGGTTTTCACATTCGATTAGAATATATGTCAATGATATCACTGCAAGCATCTTACGATGAATGCTAATGGGATTTGTATATTCCCTATGCAAGTGACGTTTATCGATGACTTTGTATTTTGATCGGTTGTGTTTAATTTGGAATGTTTTTGACCGGGGAATCTATGCAGCTGACCTGTACTCAACATTTTAAAACAAATTTTATAAAATGCATTTGTGCGAACGTATCTAAATGTTAAATTTAAGTCGGGCGTGAATGGCTATATAGTTTGTAAAGTTATATTAAGGGAGGGTAATCTTAGGTTATTCGTTTCGTAGTTGAATTGGCTCAATGGATTGGATATATTTGTGTAATTAGTAGATGTAGTATGAGATCCGCTTTGGGCAGGATTGCATATATATGCCACACACCTTCTGTTTGCCTATGGATGGGTTTGTAAGTCGGCAGAAGACCGCAGTCCATTCCTATGGAGTTTTTTGTTTATTGTTCTACTTGCCAACAGATGTAACATTCCTGTTGGTGGAGAGTCAATGTCTTCTCTAATTCTACTTACTGTTCAGATGTCCATTCCTGACAGTATAGTATTTTGTGTTGTCGTATCATCCTACATTGAATACATGAATGTATCAGATGGATTGGCGCCAGTTGATTGCGAAATTTATTGCCTAAGGTTAAATCAGGGAAGAATATTTTCTTTTCAAATGCAGATCTATGTAGTCTATTCATACTTGACTATCTAAATAAAATATTAAACTCATTGAAACTTAGTTAAATGTAAAATTAAAAGATTAATAGAAAAATCTAAAATGTTGAATTTATTCCTCAAAATTTAAATGTTATTTTATATGTGCGTAAATAAATATTTTTATGTGTTAATTTCTGGCAGTGGCTTTTATTTATTGATATTTAAGATATAAATTAAGATATAGATTTTTATCTCTGCGTCTCCGCTGAGCTAGTGACTTGGGCTAACGATCGGAATATTTAAATAAAGTGGAATCTTAACAGCGCGTATCTGCCTACTTTATAAATTTTTCTAGGCTCAAATGCCCAGATGGCGCCCTGGTAGTTGCAGATATTGTAGTTTGCGGTTAGATTCGATCTTCACTTTCATTTCGATCGTTATAATTGGCGTCTTAAGTGTGGCCTTACCTCAGAGATTGACCCTGAGAAGGGGAATTGATGATGATGAAATTTTCTATCTTTAATAAATCACGAGTGCCCTGAGAATTTTAAAAGTGAATCATGCCCGTAAATTTTTTTCTGAAATTGTATAAATATATTTGTTGTATTGACGTGGAGTTACAGTTTGAAATTTTGTCTTAAAGGTACTGCCAGTAAGAAAAATTGCGCATATGTAAAGAGAAATACGAGGAATAAAAAGTAATAAATAAAACGTAATTAATAAATATAAATCATAATTTTTTTTTTAAAAAAAAGTCTTGTTTAAAATCTAATCGTTTAACTTGCCTAAATAATACTTAAAAGTTGAAGAAAAGAAACTTGGAAGGGAGGGGGCAGAAATTTAGCTGGAAATAAGGAATCAACAGTCAACATTTTTTTTAATCATTATATTTGTGTGTAATTACGGTTTTCTCTTGTAAAAAAAAAAGTTTTGTCTTTTTGAAATTTTCATATATAATCAATTTGTGTAACATAATTACTAACACTAAGTAAATTCTTTTTTTTTTTAATGTTTTTTTGTTTTTTGAGGAAGTTTACTGATATGTAATGATATATAAATATGTCGTTACATTAATTTAAAATAAAAACTTAAAAGTTCGCAAATAAAAGTAAAAAACTAAACGCTAAAATTAAAATGTTTGTTAAACGTATATACATTCGCACAGATGCCAAACATTAAAAATATTTTTTTTAAAAAAAAAACAAATAAATAAGTATTTGAACGTACTTTTTAAATATATATATATATAAGATTTAAAAATAAAAACAGGTATTAATTAATTCTTGTAATCTGTAAATGGAAATGATTGTTTATAAATTGTTTGAAAAGCAAGCTAGCCATGGGCTCTTGTATAATTAAAATGATCTGATGAAAGATAGATAAGAAAAAAAGAGAAATTAGCTTGACCAATGGAAGCACCAAGCCTCAGCCCGGACCCGAACGAAAATTTGGATTAGTGACATCTTTGTTCATTCAATCTGGAGATTTACTATAAAAAGAGAAATATTGAGTTCCAGACAGTTTTTTCGGACTTGATTTGATGAGAACGGTAAGACGCACTTGCCGTTCTCTCTCATTTTTTTGTTTGTTTTTAAAAAAATATATATAAAATGAAAAGACTGTGATACAAGAATGGAACCAGCTAATGCTACCTCCAGAACATTATCTTCCAATGGAGACGTCGCGGGAATTAAAAACAGGAACCTGGACTCTTCTACTGTAAGCTATATTGACATGAACTCTAAATTTAAAAATAACTAAGAACTTTCGTTCAAGCTTATGAACTTCTATCTGACTTTTAAGTTTAAAATCAATTAATAATGTTTAATTTTATATGTTTTCCGATTGATAAAAATCATTTCCATTTTTTTTTCTCTTATTGTATAAATTATTTGTTGTTTAAATTTTAAATGAGGGAATTTAAGGTTGGGTATAGACGTTGCATAGATTCGTTAGCGGTTGATAATGTTGTGGTTTTCACATTCGATTAGAATATATGTCAACGATATCACTGCAAGCATCTTACGATGAATGCTAATGGGATTTGTATATTCCCTATGCAAGTGACGTTTATCAATGATTTTGTATTTTGATCGGTTGTGTTTAATTTGGAATATTTTTGACCGTGGAATCTATGCAGCTGATCTGTACTCAACATTTTAAAACAAATTTTATAAAATGCATTTGTGCGAACGTATCTAAATGTTAAATTTAAGTCAGGCGTGAATGGCTATATAGTTTTGTAAAGTTATATTAAGGGAGGGTAATCTTAGGTTATTCGTTTCATAGTTGAATTGGCTCAATGGATTGGATATATTTGTGTAATTAGTAGATGTAGTATGAGATCCGCTTCGGGCAGGATTGCATATATACGCCACACACCTTCTGTTTGCCTATGGATGGGTTTGTAAGTCGGCAGAAGACCGCAGTCCATTCCTATGGAGTTTTTTGTTTATTGTTCTACTTGCCAACAGATGTAACATTCCTGTTGGTGGAGAGTCAATGTCTTCTCTAATTCTACTTACTGTTCAGATGTCCATTCCTGACAGTATAGTATTTTGGGTTGTCGTATCATGCTACATTGAATACATGAATGTATCAGATGGATTGGCGCCAGTTGATTGCGAAATTTGTTGCCTAAGGTTAAATCAGGGAAGAATATTTTCTTTTCAAATGCAGATCTATGTAGTCTATTCATACTTGACTATTTAAATAAAATATTAAACTCATTGAAACTTAGTTAAATGTAAAATTAAAAGATTAATAGAAAAATCTAAAATGTTGAATTTATTCCTCAAAATTTAAATGTTATTTTATATGTGCATAAATAAATATTTTTATGTGTTAATTTCTGGCAGTGGCTTTTATTTATTGATATTTAAGATATAAATTAAGATATAGATTTTTATCTCTGCGTCTCCGCTGAGCTAGTGACTTGGGCTAACGATCGGAATATTTAAATAAAGTGGAATCTTAACAGCACGTATCTGCCTACTTTATAAATTTTTCTAGGCTCAAATGCTCAGATGGTGCCCTGATAGTTGCAGATATTGTTTTTGCGGTTAGATTCGATCTTCACTTTCATTTCGATCATTATAATATATATATATATATGTATAACGAGACAATCCTTTTCAGAACTCGAGGAAGTTGCATCTAACTATATTTGGACTTGAGTCTTCTTATAGAATGCCATGGATGATGTGATTTAAAATATAATCCAATCCACTCCTCTATTAATAACCTCGTTATTCTCGGAATTAGAGCTCACAGTAGAAATCGCAATTGACTCTCTTCAGGCATTTCCACAAATATTCCATAATGATGATAAGCTATATATAACTTCTTTATAAACATTAAATCCCTAAGTTGATTTTTAATATATATATATATATGAGTATGTATATTTATAATTGTTGGTTTTATAAAATGACTAAATAAAATAAACAAACGAGACCTGTTTAATTTAAAATCAAGTTTAAAACATTTTAAACCATAATAGAAACAAAAAATATTAAAATTTAGAATTATAATCTGTGCTTATATATAATACAATACTAAACTATTTAACATTCAGAAACTAATGTAATTATTTACATATATATAATTTAAAATCATGTGTACAATAAATAATACCACACATCATAAATCTACTTATTGTGTCATTAAAATGATTCTGTGTGTGTTATATGTTTGTATAAGATATCATCCATTCACACCAGAATAACAATAGAATATATTCTTATATTAATTATGTTAGTGATTAAAAAGAAATTATGATAAATGTCAAGTAATGTTCAATTTGAAATATAATAAACTTACTTCCGAATTGAACTGATTTTAAAGCTTTTTACCTTAGTCAACCATTGCTTTCATCAAAACATATATAAAAATATCATCACCTAGATTTTATTAAATAAATAAAAATAAAATGTTCATCTTATCAGTTCTCTACTTATCCTGTTAAGATCAATTTGATGAAGAAAGTAATTTTTCCACGTAAATACAATTTATTCACAAAGGAAACAAAGTTTAAGAATTATTAAAGTACACAACCAAGTATTCCAATATGAGAAAGAATAATGGTTTTATATTCCTCCTTAAACAAAATAAAATGACAATGAATGTTGAAAGATAAAGTTTCTTGATCATCCTTCGAAGAGGCAATCCAAATATCCATTCTTTTAAATATTTGCATAGTAAAATATTTAAAATCTTCTTCAATAAAATAGTCCATTATTAAGGCAGCTTTTTTATTGGAAATTATGATTATATTTTAGGCATTAAGTAGGAATAAATTTACATGTTCAGGTTTAAAACATTAGCAGAAACCCTTGGCATAAATTGTCTAGCCAGAGAACATCTTTGTAAATTTTTGTCTTCTTAAACATATATTTTGAAAACTCATTTCAAAGACGTTGATTTCTCTTATAACCTTGTCAATTTAAATAATTATTTTTTTAGTTCTTTATAATAATAAAAGTAAGTAAATTAATTACTTGAAAAAAGTTTTAAAATAGTGTATCTTCTTTTTTTCTTAAATGTGTTCTAATTTTGAACACATTTAAATTTATCGACATAGTTATTGCTTCGATAACTAAATAGAAGATTATTATTATAAACATATTAGTTCATTTTTATACTTGGATTAATTTCCAAAAGCATATCACATAATCATGCTCATGCTCTTTATTGTTTAAATATACAATTTGTAATGAACTCCAAACATTTATTTCCTTTGCTTCAACTGATAAAATGCAATGTTGACTTAAGGCTTTGTCAATGTCAAGTTTTGGTTAATAAAAAAATACTATTAGTTGGAAACATTCATTTATGTATGCATATAAACAAATTAAAATAATTCATTTTTAATATTATTATTTTAATATTTAATTAGTTTATGTATATAGCTGATATATGAAAAGCTTAAGATAGGTGTAGGTTATTTATAGCTGTTAATTTGATATAGGCACAGGTAAATTCATAAAGAATCAAATTGTTTTAGGTTAGGCTCATGTCGTACTCTCACATTACCTCTTCCTTAAAAAGTTCAAATTTTATATTTACCATTAAAATTTGGACACTTAATGTGTGTCAATGTATGCATTAAATATAATATTGTGGAGCTTGTTTTTCTTTCTTGCTTTTATCAACCCTTATTATTTATTCTATTTTCTAACCCTTTTCTTTTTCTCTATACTAAACATCATTCAATTTAAACAGAAAGACAAGGAGGTTCATATATATATAGGGTTCTTTCTTTTTCTCCCCTTTTTTATTTTTCTTTAATGGATTTATTGTTATGTGCCTCTTTTATAGATGACACATATGTTTGTTTGGTAGTCTCCATCCTGCTTTTCTATAAGACTCATGGACTTTTTTGAGAACTATCCAAAACAGAAGAACATCCATCATTCAGCAATGGATTAACTCTTAAAATGATTTTAGTTTTCAGGTATCCTAAGAATTAATTTTAATTGCTTAACATACCCTCATCAAAGAAAATTAATGTCTTTTTGACTTATATACATCCTTATGCATATATATACCTATATACTTTTAAATGAAAACTTTTTCTCTCCTTACCTATTCCAAGTGATCTTTTCTTTCAACATTTTACTCTATACATAAGTAGAATGTGGTAAAACATTATTAATTCATTTGACCAAAATAGGGTTTTAAAGCTCTAGCATTATAAGTGCCTTTAATGTCTCCCTTTATATTTATCCAGAATGCAGTGAGACCTGTTTGCTTTATGATAGTATAAGGTCCTTCATATTGAGGGTAAAACTTTTGACATTTGCTCTCTTGGGGTTTACTTATATGAGGTGTTTTTATAAAAACTTGTGTGAAATTGTCTTCACATTTTTATTTCTTTGATTGGCCTTTTTTACAAGTTGTTCATAAGCTTTTACTATATCTTCTTTTGTATCTGTTTCAGCATATGTAGCCATAGGTTTATATCTTGCAAATAATGTTGGTATGGTTTTTGAAAAGTGTAATCTAATTGGTGTGAATCCAGTTGATTCATTCACATTCCAATTGATGAAATCGATTACACACTTGGTTAGCTTAACCCCCACCCCTTATGCTCATCTCCTAAATAAGTCCTAACTATCTTATTTGAGAAATCAAGGATAGAATGGTTCATGTGGAGGAAATCTGCCTCTAAGATAGCCTCATGTATTAAGCCATCTAATATAAGAATGACATGATAGAGGGTTGTTTGCCCAATTTTATTTGTCTCCAAATTTGTTTTTTTAATAATAAAGCGTTTATATTATTCACCAGGGTGACTTGTGTGGATTTTAGTGGTAAAATTTTGATGTTAGGGTTATTTGTCAGAACTTTATGATAAAATACATCTGATACCACTGATATTTGACTACCAGAATCTAATAATGCTTTAACTGGTATGTCCTCAAACAACACCTCTATCATGGGGCAATTTTGCAAAGCAAAATCAGGTGCTCTGTCCTCCCATGAATGCATCAAATTAGTGATTTCCCAATTTTCTATTTTATTTATGTCCCTCATTGTTTTTTCAGTTTCTTGAGGTGAGGAACATGACTCCAAGTACCTTTTCAGTTTGGTTTTTGTTGTATTTTCAGTGCATGATTACTGGTTGTAGGTTGATATTTTTCTGGGCTATTGAGAGGATTCATCTTGTTTTTATTATTTGATGTTTGATTACTCTTATTTGAGTATGTATGAGAAGGAGTTAGCTGTAATGACTTCTCTTTCCAATGATTTATGTCATTATTATTCTTTCTTTTTTTATAGTAAATAGTATTTACTGTGAGTTCTTCTTTTCTTTTTTCTGTAGTTCTTGATGATATGTTAGTATTATTTAAATCAATACTGTTAAGTAATTCTGTTACTTTTTCTATACTATTGGTATTTGTGCATAACAATGATTGCTCATTTTTCCATGGTAAGTTTTTTTTTTGACAATACAAACAATATCACCTTCTGTTTAATGATAAGTACTTAATGTTCTAAATTTGGTAATTTGACGTCGGAAGAATTTAGTTAATGTCTCCCCTGGAGAAGGCTTATATTTCTCTTGAAATAGTTGATAAAGTAATGTTTTTTGTTTATCCCTATTCCAAAAATTTTTAATCAACATTATTTGGTAATCATTAAATGTTGATGGAGTTTTGAATAATGACTCCCACCATAGGAGTGCATCTCCCTGTAAATGACTATAAGCAATAATCAGTTTTTCTCCCTCAGTCAAATTTGTATTTACTCAAAAATATAAATTGAGACTCTTAAGGTGTTCTATGGGTGCTTCACTCGATAATCCCTTAAAAACCTTGAGTTGCATAAATTGATTAATGGTATTCATTTGTGTTGTATGATTATATGGTCTATTTAGCACTGTAGAATCTATATGTGGGGTTAGCATAGGTAAATCTGAATTACTTTGATTTATGTTAGGATTAAATCCACCAAAATTATCATGAAGAAAATATTTTTCATTTTCTTACATCATTTGATGTGGAAAGATAGATTCCAATAGGGATTTGTTTACATCATTAAGATCTCGGGTAATTGTATCTGAATTATTTTCTACATTTTTTCTATCTTTATCATCTTGTGTATTTGGGTTATGTTCATTTAATTGCATTTCTATATTTTCTGCATTTTTATCTAATTGAGATTCAACATGGATAAAATTTTGGGTAGTGGTTTTATTCAAGTGATGTATTTGATTCTGTGTTCCACTTGTGTCTTTTATAATTATTTCTAAAGCCTTTTTAGTTATAATTATATCTGCTTCATTTAAAGCAACTTTATCTCTTAGCTGCCTTAGATCTTGTTTTATGGTTTCACTAATTTCCAGCTTTGTTTCTATTTCACTATTCTGTCTTATATTAAACTGATTCACTTTCACATAAATATCTTGAAATTCTTCTTGAATCTTTTCATGGCACATTTCTTGGTTTGTTTGGATTTTATTTTTAAAAGTTTCCTGGCTCTGGTGCATCTTTTGATATTTGATATCTACTTGATTAGTTACACTACACATAAAGTCTTTAAAACGTTCTTGACATTGTAAGTTTTCTTCATTCATCTCTTTTCTCACTTCATTTACTGTTTGTTTTATTTCAACATTATCTTTTTGAACATTATTTAAATCTAATGATAATTGTTTCATTTCTTCAAACAATTTAGTTTCAACATCTTTGATTTCTACTTACATCTTTTCCTTAACATCAACAATATCTTTCTTTAACTCTTCTTTCATAGAAATTATGTCTTCTTTTAATTTCATTTCCATATTATCCATATCAACTTTACTTACCATATTATCATTTATTCTAGTCATTTCTCCCTTCATATCAGCATTCATTTTATTGATATCAGCTTTGGTTACCATATCAGCTTTCATTTTATTCATTTCCCCCTTCATATCAGCATTCATTTTATTTATATCAGCATTCACATTATTCATATCAGCTTTTAAATCCATCATCATTTGGACCAATTAAGCCATCTACTTATCATTTCCTTGAGGTTGTACTGTTATAGCTTCAGTTACTTTTTGTGTTTGAGGTAATATTTGATCTGTCATGTGAACTTGTGAAGGATGTTCATCTTCTGATACAGGCCCCTCAGACATTAGGACTTGTAAAGATCCTTGTTCATTACTAATTGAAGTAATTTCTATTTCACTATCTTTATTGCTTAAAGATTCTTTGAAACTTTTTACTTCCATTATTATTAGCTTTTTCCCATTCTAGTTATCATTAATGAAAAATTTCTAATGTTATATATATAAATTACTTTCTTTTCAAAGTTATACTTTAATATATGCCATAAGATTTCATGCTGTGTTTATGACCTTAAATGTAATTCTACTTTTCCTACTTTTATAAGTTGTTGTTGTAATATATATTTTAATACCCAAACTATAATCGCATTTATTTATTTATTTTAAAGCGACTGATTTATCTGTTTATTACCGTTTATTTTATTTCAAAATCTCTATTATTTTTTATTCAGTGTTTTTACCAATTCACAACATACTCATATAATTTTTTTTTTAAACTATGGATTTAACTAACGGAAAACTACTGTTTCATGCCTTAAGTATGGGTGCCAATCCACTCCTCTATTAATAACCTCATTACTCTTGGAATTCGAGCTCAGAGTAGAAATCACAATTGACTCTCTTCAGGTATTTCCACAAATATTCCATAATGATGATAAGCTATATATAACTTCTTTATAAACATTAAATCCCTAAGTTGATTTAATATATATATATATATATATATATATATATGTGTGTGTGTGTGTGTGAGTATGTATATTTATAATTGTTGGTTTTATAAAATGACTAAATAAAATAAACAAACGAGACCTGTTTAATTTAAAATCAAGTTTAACACATTTTAATCCATAATAGAAACAAAAATATTATCACATAAATAATAAAAAATATTAAAATTTAGATTTATAATCTGTGCTTATATATAATACAATAATAAACTATTTAACATTCAGAAATTATAATATAATTATTTACATATATATAATTTAAAATCATGTGTACAATAAATAATACCACACATCATAAATCTACTTATTGTGTCATTAAAATGATTCTGTGTGTGTTATATGTTTATACAAGATATCATCCATTCACACCAGAATAACAATAGAATATATGCCTATATTAATTATGTTAGTGATTAAAAAGAAATTATGATAAATGTCAAGTAATGTTCAATTTGGAATATAATAAACTTACTTCCAAATTGAACTGATTTTAACCCTTAAACCGCTAATTATATTATTGGTTGTATGAGGTAAAAATCAAATCTTTTAATTGGCCAACTCACAAACTGAAGACAAAGCCTATTGTTAAAACATATTCGCCTATAATATTAAATTCAACTCAGATACGTTTATAAAAAGTATATTACTAATTTTTCAGGTTATGAAGAGAACGAAAGTTCTTTCAAAAATAAATTGCTATTTATTTATTCTAAAATATTCAATTTCGGCAACATAAAAGCTATAATATAAACAAAAAGGTCGACTTTTACGTTATAGAAAAGTAAATATTTCTTTTTACTAAATCTTAAATATTTTTACAAAAATCTTCAATATTTTTCGAAAATAATTTTGTTTTTTTAGTATTCTCTCTGAAAATAATTTGTAATTTCTCAAAATATTCTTTTATAATACTTTAAATCATATTCAAAATGAAAATCTCAGTGTTTTTCTTTATTTTCTTTGATCAGGCGGTTTCTTTGTTCTTTCCAGCCAATCAGAATGTCTTTTTCGTCTGAGAGCATGCTAAGAACCAATCACAACTAATGTTCTTTCTTTGTTTAGGTTTAAATGCATTTTTTTTTATTTTTTACTTGTAAAATAATTCAGAAGAGGGCACCATCTTACAGAACTTTTAAAAACCTATTCAATACCTGTCAAACGAATATTTTAGCATAAGAACTGGCAGAGTTAGAGTGACGTCAGATGTCGACGAGGAGCTTCATAAGAGGCGGGAAAAGGGTTAACGCTTTTACCTTAGTCAACCGTTGCTTTCATCAAAACATATATATAAATATCATCACCTATATTTTATTAAATAAATAAAATGTTCATCTTATCAGTTCTCCACTTATCCTGTTAAGATCAATTTGATAAAGGAAGTAATTTTTCCATGTAAATACAATTTATTCACAAAGGAAATAAAGTTTAAGAGTTACTAAAGTACACAACAAAGTATTCCAAGATGAGAAATAATAATGGTTTTATATTCCTCCTTAGATGAAATAAAATAATGATGAATGTTGAAAGATAAAGTTCCTTGATCATCCTTCAAAGAGGCAATCCAAATATCCATTCTTTTAAATATTTGCGTAGTAAAATATTTAAAATCTTCTTCAATAAAATAGTCCATTATTAAGGCAGCTTTTTTATTGGAAATTATGATTATATTTTAGACATTAAGTTGGAATAAATTTACATGTTCAGGTTTAAAACATCAGCAGAAATCCTTGGCATAAATTGTCTAGCCAGAGAACAATAAATTTTTGTCTTCTTAAACATATATTTTGAAAACTCATTTCGAAGACATTGATTTCTCTTATAACCTTGTCAATTTAAATGATTATTTTTTTTAGTTCTTTATAATATTAAAAGTAAGTAAATTAATTACTTGAAAAAAGTTTTAAAATAGTGTATCTTCTTTTTTTCTTAAATGTGTTCTAAATTTGAACACATTTAAATTTATCGACATAGTTATTGCTTTGATAACTAAATAGAAGATTATTATTATAACAATATTAGTTCATTTTTATACTTGGATTAATTTCCAAAAGCATATCACATAATCATGCTCATCCTCTTTATTGTTTAAATATACAATTTGTAATGAACTCCAAACATTTATTTCCTTTGCTTCAACTGATAAAATGCAATGTTGAATTAAGGCTTTGTCAATGTCAAGTTTTGTTTAATAAAAAAATACTATTAGTTGGAAACATTTATTTATGTATGCATATAAACATATTAAAATAATTCATTTTTAGAATTATTATTTTAATATTTAATTAGTTTATGTATATAGATGATATATGAAAAGCTTAAGATAGGTGTAGGTTATTTATATCTGTTAATTTGATATAGGCACAGGTAAATTCATAAAGAATCAAATTGTTTTAGGTGAGGCTCATGTGGTACTCTCACAACATATATATATATATATATATATATATGCACAATAAAAAAATTTGTGCTAAAAAGTGTTTGCAGTAAGATGTAGCAATTGTATTTATAATAATAATTTATATAATTAAGTATTCTATACCACAAATAGTATGGGTATTAAGGAAGTGATATCACTGTAATTAAGATTTATTCATATTTTGCTTGGTTATTATGATATGTGAATTTATTTTAATTTCTATTTTTTATATACCAGTAATATTCATTTTATTAGTTTACATTATTTATATTATTGTATGCATTATATGGAAATGTTATATTAATTCTTGTAATGATTAACTTATTATTGTATATATTGTACTTATTTTATTTCATTTGTTACTGTTAAATTTATTAGTAAGGTAATAAAAATACATAATGATGCATTATTCCTCTTGTTGTCTGATTTAACAAATATATTATCAAATATAATCCAATTTATCCAAATCACTTGGAATACTTTTTATCAAAATTCTTTTATTGTACATATATACACATAGACCTACATTTCAACTGTCCTGCAATCTTACAAATAATAATATTATAGTGAATAAGTTTAATAAAATTATAATGAAGATTAATAAAAAATGCAAAAGAATAATTACTACAAAAATAATTAATAAAAAGGGAAAACATATTAAATTTAATAGATAACAAATACATAAGATATAATGCACAAAGTTCAGTAAAAATGATGTTACATACAGACAATATTAAAGAAAGGAAAATAAAAGAAGCAACATTAATAAGAAAGATAAAACCAAAATTTAATAGGGGTTCTGGGATTAGAATGAGATTGGAATAGATATAGTTTTTAAATGGGATATGTAGAGGTAAATATATAAAGAGAAAATTATTTATAAATGAATTATGGGTTGTAAAAAGTGGTTAAGTTACATAGGTGTATACACATGAGAATTTTTATAGATATTAAGTATTAGAAAAAAATTAGCATAATATTTATATATAAAGCAGTATAATATAAGTTTATAAGAGAATTATATAATAATAAAAGTTAATATGTATAAATAAAACAAATATATATAAATAAAGAGTTATAGTGATTATAGATATTTAGTTTAAATTATATGTAATAGCAGAAGCTAGGGTATAATATGTTTTAAAAAAATAAAAATGTTTTTAAATGATTAAAGTAAACTAGGTAAGATTAAAATATTACAATATATATGTATATAGGTTTTAGATATTAAAAACATGATAATAAATACAAAATATTAATTTTAACAGAAGAAAGGATAAGAAAATAATAGATATTATATGATTTAAAAATAAAAAAGAATATTAATAAATGAATTACTGTTGAAATGATAATTATATGAATATAAAATTATTAAATATTTTATTGAAGTGGAGCTAATAAAAATACAGTTTAAGTTTATAAGGAATAGAAGTAATTAGGAGATTATTAAAAATAATAAAAATGAATAATATATTTAGATTAATAGTTGTTCTTGAATATATGTGTATATACTTAGATATACATGTGTATAATTTATATTTATTTTTTATTTATATTGTATATTTTATTTTATATTAACTGGATTACTTTATTTGGGTTTAATTATATTTATTTCAGTTTTATTACGTTTTGTTTATATATTTTATGTTGTTTTTAGGTTTTTATGGTTTACATTTTTATGGTATTATTTATATATTTTTTATTCATTATTTCATAGCTCTGAAAAAGACTGCAAGATATTCAAAATATAAGTATATGTGTGTGTATATATACAATAAAATGTTTTTGCTAAAAAGTGTTCAAAGTGATTTGGATAAATTGGATTATATAAGATATTACAACAAAAATAAAA
Source organism: Epiperipatus broadwayi (assembly GCA_028023455.1). Classification (NCBI taxonomy): domain Eukaryota; kingdom Metazoa; phylum Onychophora; class Udeonychophora; order Euonychophora; family Peripatidae; genus Epiperipatus; species Epiperipatus broadwayi. The sequence goes on along the minus strand of JAQFVV010006229.1, from coordinate 6,113,161 downwards.
GAAAGAGTGACTTTGGTAATATTTCTGAAATATCTTATCAATCCATAAATTATTTTTTTATTAATCTCACTAGTTCAATCATTATTTGGACTTGTTATCTATCCATTCTTGGAATTGAGGTACTGCTTGGAATGATGATAGTAAAATAAAAAGGATTATAAAATTGAAGTCAGTCTTTATTTGATTGTGTACATTAGCATTTCTCTTCTCAAAGAAGTTAGGACTCTAAAACTCTGATTATTGCCATGAATCTCAAAATACCAGTGCACAGTGATCTTAAGGCTGTTTTTAACAAAAATGGTAATGATAAGGTAATACAGCATGTGTTTCAAGTACTTAAAGAAGGATTAAATCATTATCAATCTCAAAAGAGGATATTGAGTGAGGAGTTAATATAAATACATTTTTAACTTCACCAACACCTAGAGACCCTTTCCTTTACATAAATAATCACCTTTAATGTCAGGTCTATATTGGTGTTAGTGGCTGCATAAGCAATCACTCCCTCTCTATTGCATAAATCCATGCTTAACATTTGGAAGACAATTAATATTATTTATCTGATAAAGCCAATTTACAATTTTTAACTAGCATGACCATTATTACATATACCATGTTAAAATGCATGTAATCAGATAAATATCGTTGTCTAAATCATTTTGTTTGCATAATAATGTGACTGGAGCAAATATAACACTTAAAAGAGAATGAGAAAAAATAATTCTAGGAGAATTTAGATTTTAAACTAGATTCAGATTTGGGTTGATAAATGATAAATAAAATATGAGTGGAATCATTCAGAAATAACTTAATAATACAATATTAAATATTACTAGAATAGTAACTTTTCTATTACTGAAGAAATATACTATAGATTTAAAAAAAAAACATTTTTTCCCATGGACAAGCAGAAAAAAAGGCTAATTTAGAATTATCATTATTCAATATAAAGAGGAGTGCATATGAGATGAAATTTAGATAATAATCCAATATTTATAAATAATAATATTAGAATTATATGAAAATAGTCTAAAAATAAGAGGCATGTTGTAAAAAAATTAGGCATGCAACAAGAGGTTAGGTCAGATATTAAAAAAAGTTTTTGAGTAGTAAGTTAAATATAGTATGACTAGCAATGAACCATGCTTAAGCCAAAAAAATAAGAGTCTAATTAAATAAGAAGAAATAGAATCATTAGTTATGCAGAAAAGTGAATGACCTGTAGCAATGAAATTGTTTCAAAAATTCTAAAAGAAAATCAAGAAACAATGCTTCAAAAGTTGAAAGTCAAGAGAAATTGATTAAAAAAACTGAGATTTGCTGTCTCAAGAAATAAATGGAATGAAAGAATAATTGTCAATAAAGCTGAATAAGGATATGGAAGCACTGAAACTAGAAATCACAGCTCTAGAAATAAAAATGAATGATCAAAAACTGAAAATAGAGGATGTTAGAGTGCATATTGATAAAGGGAAAAATATAAATAATATCAAACAAAAGAAGAAATAATCACAAACTATCATGGAGGAAGTAGAATCAGTACAGGTGAAAGAAGGCAAAAATGAGTTCACTGGATTTACCTTTTGTTAAATTGCATTTTGATAAACATATACCAATTAAGTTTTAAAAGTTAATACTTATGATAAGAGAGAAAAAAATGGATATAGAGGCTGATCAAATCAAAGCTTTTAAAAGACTAATACAAATGCAAAAGAAAGGGACTGTTATAATAAGTGTAACAAATCTAAAGAAATTTATACCAACAAAATTTATATTGTAATTGTACATGTCACACTCCCGGAGGAGTGAAGGGGGGCAATGGCCACAGTCTTAGACCACAGCAAGCTCTACAGAGTGAATGCCTTAAAACAGTGTAAAAGAATATAGCTATGTATAGATAAATATGTTCAATTGTATCTAATAAATTTTAATTTATTTTAATAAAAAAAAAACCTTTCTTATACAATGTTTAAAAGAAAAAATGGAAACTGTATAAAGTAATAAACTATTTCATACAATGGCATTATGAAGCAACTACAAAAGTATGTCTGATACCACTCAAATAATTGTCCAGTAATAACAGACTTATTATTCATTTATACCCAACCAGAGACATACAGTTGCTGAAAATATTGACATTGGGAAAGGAGTATGTGGCACTTATAATGCCAGAATTTTGAGATTTTCTCAAAGCAAAAACATAAAACACAATAAACAGAAAAGAAATTGTACATAGTCCTGCAAAATAATGCAATATTTATTATATTATAAATATTCGATGTAAAATTTTTTATTTATAGGGCTTTGAAAATAATTCTCTTATCAAGATTAGAATTAAGCCATATGTCATTGAGAATACATTTACATCTATCTGGATTGTAATGATTTTCATTCTTGGGTGAAAAACTTATTAGAATTGTTAATTCTTATATACCATTAAAACAACTAATGCATATGGCCATTTTACATTGGCTGAGCTATCTAGAAATTAAGGGAATGCTGAATTAGTTGTTTGGATCATTAGACAAACTCAGAAATGTATATATTTTTTCAAGCAGATTTCATGTTATTAACTATTACCTAATATGAAAGAAACATATTTAATTCTCATATAACAATTGTTCTGACTATAACTTAGTTTTTTTAGGTGTGTTTAATATCAGAAGTAATGGTTAGTGATACAAAAGTGATATTTACACAAAAAGAAAAATACTATTATATATACATATAGTTATATACTATCATATAAGCAATCCAAATTATTCTTTGTAATCAAATGCTATCCTCATTTTTGGAGTATGAAAAAATACATGATCATATTTTTGATATCAAGAGTACAAAGATAGTTTGCAATGAATAGGAAGATATACAATAAAGTAAAATAAAATAGGAATGGTTTATTAATAGTTTAGAGTGAGCAATGGACAGAAAGACTAACAGCATTCAAATGAATGTGTTTGGAGCAAAATAAATAAAGTTAATTTTGCAATACCTGATTTTCTGCATCACATTTAACAGTGTAGTGTTTGGCTTTAGAAATGACACTATTTCCAAAAACTGAATTAACAACTTTGAAAAAGTATATACAATATTGAAAAGTATATACAATGTGAGAAGTACTTCTATTAATATTTATTTTATAAATACATATGCATGTTTTCATGTTTGTTGAGGTTTTTATCAAAGCATTCCATATCTTCTGTATCATATCATAACTTCTGATCGGTGCAAAATCTCAGTCCACACTCTTTCATTATATATGTGTGTGTTTATTTTTAGTAATTTATTGGACTTTGGTTTTATCAAGTGAGTGCTAAATAATTGATTAAAAAGCAGTTATTTGATGAAATAAATTATTAAGTTTTTATTTGATGCTAATTGACATTTTTTTTAAAAAAAAATTAGAGAATAGAGATTTCTTCCTGTGAAGGGATTACGTATCATTGACATAACTTGAGGAATTAACAGATAAATGGAACAGAACTAGTCATACTTTTAGAAAATAATAAATGTATAATTGAAATCTTAAAATAGAATCTAAAAGTATTGTAAAACATATAAAAGGAGACTACATGTGGATTGATGATTGAAGTAAGAAAGTTTATTATTGTTGTGTGGAGAACAAAAGCTACAGATTAGAGAAACTAAATTAAACTTGGAGAGACCTTCATCCTGCAGTGTATCAATAATAGTTAAAATAATGATGATTATAATTTGTACAATAATGGAAATAATGAAATACTTTTAAAAATAAATCTGAGCATGAAAGTATTGCATATAGTTTTTAGGGATAAATAATGCTGTATTTCTTTATTTGTTTCAGTAATACTAATAATTATCAAAATTGTGTTGCCTTAAATTAATAATTATGCCTATTATAGTATTACACTATAATGACCTTTAAAATATAAACTAGTTTAGTGACTTATTTTAATGTATTAATTTAATAAATAAGATACATGGATAAATGTAAAATAAATTAATAAAAGTTTGATAACTTTATAAACTATTTCTAGAAATTCGGTTTACAATTAAGATTAAAATTATATTGCATTTATATTGGGGGGAAAGTTCGATTTTCTTATATATATATATCCACAGATGGCGTTCTACCAAAAAACAACGCCATCTGTGGACATAAATACAAGCGTTAGCAAGTTTTTTAACTTGCATTTTTGTTTTTCATATATATATATGTAGTTGTAAAAAATGTAATTATTATTTAATAATTACATAATTATGCTAATGTAGTTCACAGAAATTATGATTATATAAATTGAGTTGGGCTGAAAATGGATTACTTGTTTTTAAGTATTCATGTAATTAATTGATTGAATTTTATATTTGAGTTTTAATTTTTTGACCATCTTATATCATGACTAAAATTATGGCTTTTAAAAATTATAATGCTTGTATGTATATATTAAGCCATAAGTGTACATTACTCTAGCCAATGCTCAAAATAAACCAATAGAATATTAACAATTTGTTGTCATGGCACCACTCAGATACATGTCCATTTATTATCTAAATGTTGCCATAACAACAGATTGCTAATATTGTATTAGTTAATTTTATGCATTGGTTCTGGTGATATAATTTATATATATATATAATTAGTAGTGGTACTGAAAAAATATATTTAACTAAGCTTATTTCAAATTTATAAATGTTCCACCTATCATAATTATATAGCAAATATTTATTAAAGTAAATTCTTCAGATTATTATTTCACTATAAATGTATCTTAATAACAACCTTTGCTGCTCAGGTTAAATAAACACCTGGCTTTCATACCAATGTTGATTTATCATAAAAATGACCTGTTTGTTTTTAAAGCTCGAAATTTTTTACAATAAAATGGAGATATTTAGCATATTTAACTCTTCAATACAACACCAAACCAATCTTAAAACAGAAATTTTTTTTCTTGTGAAAAAAGATACCATAAATGGTGTATTAAAAATATAAATTGTGTTCACATTTCTGCATTGTTACAGTAATGTCACTGAATATTATTTTTTGCAGCATAATATTTGCAGTCCTACATGATATCTCATGAGAGTGAAATTGTGTTATATTAATGATAGATAATGATGATCTAGTATAATAATACATACTAAAGAAATGAGACAAGTTCTAAAAAAAATTGAATAAAAGCTAATTATTACATAAATATATTTACAAAAGTTATTTGGAGACAAAAAAAAACTGTCATTGTATATATTTTTAATATTTTTAAAATTTCTAACTTTTTGATGTTCCTATTAGTAATGTTACTTTTTATTATAGTTAGGTTTTACAGTTATTTATTTACATATTAGTTTATAGTCAATTCCAATAATTGTGAAATAAAGAAAACCATAAATAATAAATTGCCTTCTTAAATAACTAACAAAAATCAATTGTATGATTCTAGTAAACATTTATGAAGATTAATGTGACTTAAATTATTGAAAAGAAAACAATTCTTTAGAGGAAAACTCAATAGTTAGATAAATAAAAATACATTTGAGAATTGAAGTTTGTTTATCTGTGCAATAAAGGTAAAAAAAAAAATATATGATTTTTTTTAAAGTATTATTATGTTTATATATATATGATAGTCTGTTAAAAATTAAATTTAAAATTATAATTAGAGCTTTCAGATAATGATAATAATAATAATATTTATTTCACAATATATATACGTATACATATACAACAAATTTGTAAGAGATAAACAATTAAAAATACCCTGTAAAATAATTATTTCAATAATATTTTAAAAGGCACAATTGTGAAATAAATAAATTTACAAGAATATTATTGAAAAAACAATAGTTTGTAAAAGCCAATGTTCATGTGATGGTGTCTAATCAGTTAATTCTTTCCAAACACTGAGTCAGTTAAGGTTTTACCTTTAATATTCATTTTTAAAGCAACATGAGCGGAAAGAGATGATTTCCAGACTAAGCATACAGGATATAAGATAACTCTTCAAAGTCTTTTTCACAAAACAAATGCTGACTCATTATGCAGGTGGCAATATTTTCCCCTTATCTTCACTTCAATTTTGTATCAAAAAAAAATTAATACAAAAAATTTCCATTCTATTCAGACTACCTTTAACTAACCTGTAATTAAAATTTTTCTAATAAGTCAATATCCTGATTTGACTAAATCAGTACAATATTTATTTTACTTTGATTAGATAAAATAAAAACATAATCCATTCTCAGATACTTATATGCTTTTCTCTTTTCTTTCAGAAAAGACATTTTATTATTTATTAACATTCTATGTACTACTTTACAAAAAAATTATTATGTAATTACCAATACTAATTAATAAATTGGTGATGTAATTACATATAGTACATGAATGACCTAATGATATTTCCAAAAAATAGTAAATTAGCAGAAAATATTGTATCGTCTTTTCTTCTTTTTCTTTCTTTTTAAATTTTTTTCCAAATCTTAACATTAACATAAAAAATATATAATTTATATATTATGTATATACTTCTTTTGATCCACAGATACATTTATAATTGTTTAAATCATTTTTCTATTTCTTTTTTATTAAGGTTTTTCCATCTTATTTATTTTAACCTTTGAGAATGAATTCAAATTTTTTTAGTCCCTGTCACAATATATGTCTACTAAAATCATCTGCTTTAAATGAGTTGTGTTAAATATCCACATCATAAAGAGTCCACTACTACTTTTGAACACAAATGACATGAATACAGAAAAATACCCTAAAAAAATTTCAAATTCTCTGAGGGGGATAAAGAGATCGAGGAGAACAATTTTCAGAACATGTTATGGACCTTATATTAATCCTTTAAAATTTTTAATTTTAGAACAACTCAAAACAGTTACTTTTTTATACTCATTTATTATGTTAAAACGCTAGCATTGTATATATGAGTTTTCGTGTTTCTTTATACTTAAACTGTTTTAATGAGAATGATATCACAGGCCTTAAATTACTTGGCTCTGAATTATCTATTGCAAATATAACAATGGGCTTATGATAAATCTTTATATCCATCAAAAATGTCAAAACATCAAGCTTCCAATTTAAAGTGTGATTGTTTATAATAACTTTTATGCTTGATATAACATTAAATGCATTATGAATGCAGAAAAATCCCTAGGATTTATTAGGTTAATAGTTACTTGAGAAAGTCTTTTGACATATTAACATTAAAAATCTTACTAGTTGTTATAATAAAATAAAGAAAAGTCTACTTATTATATGTTCATATTTTAATTACATTAAGTGCCAAAGTACTTTATTATAACCAAGTCCATTCAATTTTATATTTATCTTCTTTGTAAAATATAAAAAGGAAAAATCATTATCACTTACAATGCTAAGAATATGTGAAAAACTGTAGAATACAGACATATTTCTACATAAAAAAATGTTTATGATGAAATAAAAACATTTTCATTTCTCCCAGTTTCAGAAAAAAATTATTTTTGTGTAATATACGTCAAATTACTGTGAGGATAAAAATAATATAAATATCTAGCCTATTACTCAGATTTATATTTATTCAAATACATATGTCAAATTAAAGCTGTTTCCAAACAAAATTATAAGTTATAAAAAGGAAATACAAAGTTATAATAAATATATCCCCTATTTCAGTTTGATAAAAATGTAATGAATGTTTTAGAAGCTCATTTCCAAATATTTGGTATATATGGAGAAGAACTGTAATTTTTAAAACTTTGATAAGTTAATCCTTTAGGTGCCACTTTGAATACTATAATAATATGTTCCCAAGTTATTATTTTTTAAGAGACAAAATGATGATGATGATACAAACAATAATTACATTATAACATAATAAATAAATTGTGGATTGTTCTAAATTTATTAAACCAATCAGATAACTTATTATAGCAGATAGTTATAATGAAAAGGGATAAAGAAATTTTTATGGTTGATTCAAGGAGAAAAATTCTGGTAAGGGAACTGTGAACAAGCAGCTGACACTTTATAATAATTATTAATAATTCACTAGCATTTTTAACAATTTGTATCAATTATGTTGTTACATAGTAATGGAATTTATTTTAAAACTCTTGTTATAAGTTTGATTTTTTAAAACATGTCATATTTATTATTACGGTGACTGAATGCATCCACCTATTATTTATTCTCTTCTTTCATCACCTGCTTTTCCAAATATCCTACGCTTTTCTAATAAATTAGATCACATTTTGTGTTTAGCTCAAATCTGATTCCGTTCCCACTCCTAAATGATTATTGCAAATGTAAAAAAAAAATATTTTAGGAATTCTCTTTTTCCAGAAAAAATTTTTTAAAGTCTTTTCAGCTTTAGGGCAAAATACTACCTTATTTCATATTCTCACGAATATAACATTATGTTTTTTTTTTTTTAATATTATTTTTTAAAAACTAATATTAATTAAAAATATTAAATTTTAGATTTAATATTGTTTAAATTATTTATTAGTTTTTTCTTGTAAAATAAAATTTCGTTTTGCTGATATAATATAATGTAATAGAAAACAAGTGTTAAATTGTTCATAGGAAAAAAGATACGACATCATCGTGTCAAACCGGAAGTTGCCGTATGCGGCCAAACAGTGTAGATCGGAAAATTATCTTAAATTTTAATTCGATCTCAATTTTAAAATCGAACATTATAGATTATGACTCAAGCTATCTCCCTGCACAAAAGTCAGTTTTCTCCGATGATCAGAACAGAAGTTATTAGCTCATCGGGGATCTCAAAAATTAAAAAAAAATTTTTTTTTTTTCAAATCAACACAGAATTACAACGAAGTGATTCATGAGCAAAAAAGTAATAATTCAAAGACAAAATTAATACAAATGATCTTTAAAACCCAAACAGTGACATTGAAGCTGCAAATTATTCATCCTCTTTCAAGCAATAATTACTGAGAACATTCCAAAGTTTAACAACAAACTTTCAGATTATACAACTAAATCCTTGATTACTAAGCAAGACCTAAAATTCAATCATAAGAAGCAGAACCCAATCAATATCAACAAATAAGGTGTGTACTGATGAAAGGGAAGAAATCACAGATGATGAAGAAATAAACTTGCAAGAGGAAAGTTTTGAAGAAGACTCTGAACAGGAAGGCAGTGGAAATTCAGAAACAGTTATGGCAACATGGATGAAGTTCTAAGGATCTGTGAATTAAAGGACTTGGCAATTCAAAGACTTATGAATCAATGGAGAACACTAGAGTTATTGACTGTAGTATGATCTCAAGATTTTTTTAAACAAATGTATTTACATCATGTAGCAGGTGATCAGTCACCTGCATTTTTTTCCTTAATAAAAAAACAACAACAATGGATTACTTAAAAATAGTTTATGATTTTTGAATTTTACTCTAATTAAAATATTTAGATTATAAATAAATTATTAACAAACATATACTAAACAGTTCGTAAATAAAATTGTCATCTAATATATAATATTATACTCTTTATTTATAAGATTGAAACAGAGTTGACTAATCAAATCACACACAAACTTGTAAATAAATTAATAGCAAGTTATACAAACCAATACATAGATAAAAAAACAACATTTCTTTTATAGCTGTAATAAAAATCACTCCAAAATGTTTTGCATTCATATTTATTTTAAGATTGATGATATTGCATCTTATTGTTAACTTTGAAATAATATTTGTAATGAATAAAAACAAAAATTTGACCAAAATAAACCACAGAGACTAGATATAAGGATGAGAATTTTAATATAGCATTTAACATCCAAATTAACAGTATAATAATTATAACAACGAAATAAAATAATCACAGATTACCACAACAATTATATTCTTTGCTTAGGAAAGTTGATAGAACTTTTTATCTTTTTCTTATATTTTCCATTAATAAGCATATGTAGGCTAAAAATCATTTAGACAATAGATTTCACATTGGTTTATACTAACAGCAATTCTAAATTTATATATAGTTTAATCAACCTGAAAAACCTCACATATCAACATTTCCTATGCTTACACAAGCTGTTAAAGCACTGACAAACTTTCCATAAAGCAGATGGTAGTCGCTATGGTAATTAAAAAGACAAAGACACCAAAATATACAGATAGTGAATTGGATTCAGAGCTATATAATTATACAAGCAATGTTGGATGAAAATATTATGTTTTATTTTGGATTCATAGCTTTATTGTTAACTAAAAAGGTAAAATGAGAATACTGGAGGAATGCATTTGATCCTAAGATCTAGATTCAGTGCTCTCAGATCCAAAGCTTTTCACTAATGAAAGCCACAAGTTATAAACTAGACTCAGGATATTGTATGAGTAGGCAATAAATAGACATTTTTATGCACAAATATTTTGCATTTAGTGATTAATATGGCTTGCACTGGGTTTCACTGCAGTATGGGAGTTAGTCACAGTTTTAATCACTCTGACAAATTGGTAAATAATCAACACATCAATAGCAAGTTTACTTATTACTGGATCATCACTGTCAAACAATTACATCTGTTTTTCATTAACATAAAGAACACTAGCGGAAAGCAAAGTCTTATGCTCTATGTGCAGTGTTTATTTTTAAATAAGACCCTGCTAGCATCACTGACAAACATGACCCAAAATCATTCATTATTCAAAATAAATGATATTTTTCACATTATTGGTGCAGAAGCCAAAAACTGCAGTCTTTACTGAATAAACCATTCTGAATTTCAACATTGAAATTGACTCAGAAGATAGAAGTCCAGTTATTATTAAAGAGACCAGAAAAAGTATCTAAAAGACAGCAATAAAATCATTACTCAAGAAAAACAGTTAATATATCAGAAGCAAATATTATTAGATGTTCTGCAATGAGAATGTGGCCATGAAAATCTTAAAAAACTAAACTATAACTTCATTAATTTTATTAAAAACAAAAAATTGTAAACTAATTTGCAATAAATTATTTTAATCAATCACCTAGCTTGAATATACCTATTAAAACTAGCATAACTAACCATTCTTTTAAAAATATAAACATTTATATAAAATTACTGAAACACATTTACATTCTCAATTTACCACTAAAAGAATCTATTGCCTGTTATGATTTGTGACCTATAGTTAAATGAAAGTAACAAACTCAAAATTATTATTCCCAACTCTGGTAATTATTGTTGCAATTATTACTACCTGAATAGTCATCTTTGCTAGATGTTATTGAATTAATTACATAACTGTAATAAAAGTGTTATAAATTTGTAACAAAATGTTAGTTAACCAAATCCACTACTTAAATGATGTAGACTAAATTGGTTACATTCAATTAACCAAACATCAGTGTTAAAAATAAAACTGACTTTTATATATTTTTATTATAAATTAAATGTTGGCCATGAAGTTACGAAGTGCTATTAGTTATATTTCAAAATTTAGACAAATAAAGATTTGTTAACTTTACATTGACTTTATATTAACACAGCATGAATATATATAAAGATTTAATTGGATTTTGTTTTCATTCTATCTTTTCTATTTTTAACTATAGCATCTTTTAATAGACTCTCATATAAACTGTTTAAACGCATTTATCTCCTTAATGCTCTGTCATCCTATTTATTTTGTACAAACAAATTAGCCAACTCTCATTTATAAAATGAAATTAGAGTTGTAGTATAAACTAAAAGACTAAAGAATCTTTATCACATGACCACAAGTTAATACCATATACAAAATATATCTGCCATTTACTAATATTTATGTCAAAACATTGTTATTATTGTTTCTTTTTTTTAATATTGTGCTTTAATAATTTGGTTGAGCAGAATATTTGCTATATAATTGAAATAAATTGCTTCAAAAAGTAATATATTCCAGTATTAACATTTATTTATTATCATTCATAACCCTCAACTGAAGGAAGTCAATATTTGAAATAATGCATTTATTTCCTTGCAGAATATTTTTGCAGTTAAATGCACTTTGACATTATTGTTATTTCATTTAATTATACTTTTTTAATTACGTCTATTTATTAACCTACTAAAGTCTAATAATATAATTACAATTTTTCGCTTAGAAAATATATTATGAAATTCTTCTGAAACATTTTACATAAATATAAATATTTTTTATTAAGGAGATTTGCGTAGATTAGTAGTGATGGTAACTACCAATTAAAAAGTTTAAAAATTCTGAATTATATAGATCAGCACATTAAACACATGATTTATATATTTATTTATAAAACATATATGTAATTAAAAATGAATTCAAAAAGATAAAATTTTAATATAGCATATAATATATTATTAAAAATGAGTCCGATGGTGTAGAAATAGCACTCAATCTATCATGTTTATAATTGGGATTTGAATCCAGAACAAGTGAGATTATTTTCAAAAGACATAAACTTTTCTCTCAAGAAGCTATTCTTTAGCCTAACATCCCAACACTATTTAGTATATAGGTATCGAAAAACAGCCAACAATCATCATCTATTATCAAGCCTGATGAATATTACTAATTCCTTCACTATTGCAAAGATGTTTTTTTTTTCACAGTGGAATAACTACCATTAACCATGAGAAAATATATCAGTATCAAGAAGTATTTTTTTTCTTCTCTTAAGTGGCATAAAATTTAATGCATAACATATATAAATTATCTGATATTAAAAAAGAAACTGTTTATACATTAGTTAGCATAAAAGTAAAGAGATTAATTATTGCTAATATTGATTGAGAAATCCTTTCAAAAGAAGAAATTATGGATCAATTACAAACCGAAATTGGCGTACAGAGTGTCCTTAAAACTTGTTTTGTTCTTTATTACTTATCATTGAAAGCTAATTTTAAACTTTTTAGTAAAAAATTTATAAATATAGAATTATAAGAATAAAATAATATCATAATGTTAAAGATAATTAATTTTATATTCTTGTTCATGTAATAAAAAAACATTGAAAAACAAATGTCCTCATTACATTATCACCACTACCATCACCATCATCATCATAATAATAATCACATTTTTAGTGCATACATCTTGATAAAATTAGAATGATGATTGTTATGATGTTCAATAACAATAACAAGAACCTCAACAGTCTTACAGGATCATTTTCCAAAGGGTCTGCACATTAATAGATTTTTCCCTGATATGCATCAGCTGTAAATTTTTATATAATAATAATCGTATAAGACATCCAAATATTTTTATTAACAAAATAGAAAAAAATGTCAAAGGGATTAGCTTATAATATAAATATATGAGCCTTAATGTGCATATGCTTGAGATTTTAAAAGATGCAATGATCTCAAAAAGGATTAACACATGATAAATAATATATGACAATCACAACAACCAATTTCAGTTCGTTTTTTTTAGTGTGGGTTAATTTAAGGAGAAGAAAAATAATGTAAGACCATAAAACATGTGTCATATGACATTATTAAATATATAAATATTCCATAATATGTTGTGCTTTTTTTGTAATTTTTATTTTTTCCTTGATTCGTGCTATTTATGATATCAATCAAATGCTATCACTTGGTGGTGTTTATTCAATGACATTTGGACAAATTTATAAATGTAATCAAGATATATATATATAATATAATCCTTTGAAGATAATAATTATAATGATGATGATGATAATAAATTACAATAACAACAATAAGAAGAAAAAATAATAAAAATAACTAGTAGGAGTAAGAGTAGGAATAGAAGCAAGGGTAGAGCAGGAGTAGTAGCAGTAGTAGTCATAGTACTCATAGTAGTCATAGTAGTATTAATAGTAATAGTTGCTCAGCAGCAAGCAGTTCACTTGCAAGGAAAAAGTTACTTAACTCCATTTTATGTAGACTTAAAGCACTTCAAAAAAACAGGTTGAAATGGTTTATAATTTGCAGTCACCCAATTTCTTTTTTGGATTTCAGCTATTCTTTTATTGTAAATTTTGGTCACAATTATTGCATTTAATCAAGATCAATATGCAGATAGAGCTATCACATGACCAGATATCTCATGGCAATATTATCAGCAGTCAAGTTTAAAGTCAAAATCATAATCAAACTGATCAGAACTATTATAATTCAATTATCAGTAATTTTCTTATTTTCTGAGTCCACATAATATCTATTAAAATGAAAATATGCACAGAAAATGTACTTTTTTAAAATAAAATTTGATTTTATTAATGCCTAGCGTGCTTTCGGTATATTTTTACTATTTCATATTTATGGTATCATCACTATATGCCATGAATATGATACAGTAGAAATCTATTGAAAGAATGCTAGGTAGTAATAGAGCTAAAAATTATTTAAAAAGAATTTTTTCTGTGTTTATTTTATTATAACAGAACATTATTAACAACAATGGGCAAATGCTCCATAATAACAAGCATAATTCAAATAATATATCAACTTCAAATCCTAAGCAAACAAATGACAATGTTATCAGCAGTGATGCACAAATTTGCCATTGTAACCATGGTATAGATTTAGCTAATATTATGTTTATCTAAAGGTCAAACTACAAGGATTAAACTTTCCCATAGCAACAAGAACATCATGATCAATATTATCATCATAATAACAACAACAATAAGAAAAAAAAGAAGACCACCACCACCAACAACAATAACAATAATAATAATGATGATGATATCTGGTCTTTAATGCCTCAACAACTGAGACTGTTATAGAGTGATATAACCTAATTACAACAAAAGCTGTACCATCTATATATGTATTGTAACGATATATAAATATGCCGTTACATTAATTTGAAATAAAAACTTTTAAGTTCAAAAATAAATGTATTAAAAAAACTAAACGCTAAAATTAAAATGTTTGTTAAATGTGTATATATTTGCACAGATGCAAAACATTAAATATATATATATTTTTATAAATAAAAAAAGGTATTTGAACATATTTTTTTATAAACAAATACAAGATTCAAATATAAAAATATTTTAATAAAGAAATAACATAAGTAAAAATAAAAACAGGTATTAATTAATTCCTGTAATCTGTAAATGGAAATGATTGTTTATGAATTGAAAAGCAAGCTAGCCTTGGGTCTATTGTGTAATTAAAAAGTCAGATGAAAATTAGATAAGAGAATTTAGCTTGACCAATGGAAGCACCAAGCTTCTCAGACCTTAATGAAAATTTGGATTAGTGACGTCTTTGTTCGTTCAATCTGGTGATTTACTATAAAAAGAAAAATATTGAGTTCCAGTCAGTTTCCAGCTTGCTTTTGTGAAAAGGGCGATAGGACACACATATCGCTCTCTCTCTCTCACTTATCTTAAATGAAATGACTGTAATACCAGGATTGTTCCAGCTAAGGCTGCCTTCAGATAGACCGGGTTTCAAATAAAGACTCCATGAAAATTAACACCAGGAACCGAGAGATCTTCTACTGTAAGCTATATGAACTGAACAATTGTTAAAATCATAAAATTAATTAAGAACATTTGTCAAGAGTTGGCAAGTTGAATAAACAAGCTAACCTAAATTTTGAATGGACTTTTATCTGACTTTTGTATGTTTTCAGGTCAATTAATAATGTTTGATTTTATATGTTTGGCATTTGATAAAAATCATTTCCATTTTTTTTCTTTTGGTATAAATTATTTAAATGCATAAAATTTAAGTTGGGTATAGATGTTGCATAGATTCCTTAGTGGTTAATTATGTTGCTGTTTCATATTCGATTGGAATATATAGGTTACTGAGTCAGTGCGGCATCTTATGATGAATGCTATTGGGTTTCTTGTATTCCCTCTGCAATTGACATTATCAGTGACTTTGTATTTTGATCATTTAGGTTTATTTTGAAATGTTTTTACCCATGGAATCTGTGCAGCTGATCTGTGCTCAACATTATACAAATTTTATAAAATTCATCTGTGCGAACATATCTAAATGTTAAATTTAAGTCGGGCGTGAATGGCTATATAGTTTTGTAAAGTTATATTAAGGGATGGTAATCTTAGGTTATTCATTTCATAGTTGAAGTAGGTCAATGGATTGGATATGTTTGTGTAATTAGTAGATGTAGTATGAGTTTCACTACGTGCAGAATTGCTGTATATGCTGCACAAATTCTTTGCCTATGGATGGGATTGTAAGTCGGCAAAAAGGGCCACAGTCCCTTCCTATGGAGTTTTTATTTTATTGTTCTTCTTGCCATACAGATGTAACATTCCTGTATTGGTCAAGAGTCAATGTCTTCTCTAAATATACTGTTCAGATGTCCATTCCTGACAGTATAGTATATATGTGCTGTTGTATTTCCATGCTACATTGAATACATAATTGTATCAGATGGATTGACGCTGATTTGACTGCGAACTTTTGGCCTAAGGTTAAATAAGGAAAAGAATATTTTCTTTTCAAATGCAGATCTATGTAGTCTATTCATACTCGACCCACTAAATAAATATTAAACTCATTATTGCAATCTATTTAAAATTAAAAGTTAATATAAAAATATAAAATGTTAAATGTACTCCTCAAAATTTATTTATATGTGCGTTAATAAATGTTTGTTTGTTAATTGCTGGCAGTGGCTTTTATTTATATATATATATTTAAGATACAATTAAACAAGTTATTTATTATCTCTGTGTCTCCATGAGCTAGTGACAATGGGCTAATGGTCTAAATATTTAAATAAAGTGGAATCTTAACATTGCGTATCTACCTACTTTATAAATTTTCTAGGCTCAAATTCCTAGATGGCGCCCTTGTAGTGCAGATTGCGGTTAGATTCGATCTTCACTTTCTTTTGGATAGTTATAGTATATAATCTTAAATGCATTTGAAAAAAAAGTAAATTCTAAAAAATTATGTAACCTTATTTTTTCTTTTAATATATATAATCATAGTTAATTTTTATGTAACCTTTTATATACTTCCTAATCAGTTATATGTAACCATATTCATGTAAACTTGCAATATAACCTATGATTTTTGTAAATATGTAATTATTATGAAATTCAAGAATGTTCCTTTGAAACATAATAATAATAATTCAGTTCAATTCATTTATTTACCGTACAAAACTACAGCATAAATCCAATTACAGTATTGCACCATAACAAATATATAAATACATAAATGACTTTAAATGACAAATTATTAATATAATTATGTGCCATATTTCAATAAAAGATAATTAACACATTTAAAAATCTAAAGTAAAATTAAATATCAGCATATAAACAATTATTATTAAGACATTAATAGTAACAAATAAATAAAAGGGATAAATATAAAGCACATAACAAAATAAAAATTTAAAAAAACAATTTAATATATATATAAACAAAATCAAGTTAAACCAATCAAATCTGACATTTAAATTTAATAACATTACAAAATTGATTATAATCTAAATTGAAGTAATTAATATTACTACAAATCTGATTATATAAAGATGGTAGCCTATACAAAGGAGAAAATCTAAGAACATTGGAATGACAAGTTTTAATGTAACAAACAGAAGCAGACGGAGTATCGTGCACACGAGATCTAATTATAACAATAGAAATTGCATTAGATAAAAGAACTATTTTATTAACAAGTTTATAAAGATATTTATGATCTCTATATTGTCTTCTAGAAGAAAGATGAACAACAATTTTATTTCCCAAAGAAACATATTTAGAAAACATATTAGACACTGACTGTAATAAAATACATCCCTGTTTAGAGCTAGGATTCCAAATGACTGAACAATATTCAATGATGGGAAGAACCAATGATAAAAATAATTTAAATTTTGTATCACCATTGAAATGATAACCAAACCTTAGAATAGTACCTATAATTTTTAAAGCCTTACCAATAATCATTTCCAAATGAGGAAGAAAGGATCCATTACTAGAAAATATAACTCCCAAATCTTTTTGGGATTCAACAGAAATAATTTTGTGAGAATTAATAAAATAAGAAAAATGCAAAACTTCAGATTTTTTAGAATATGAGACTAAGAAACATTTACTGAAATTAACAGTCATATTATTTAGATCACACCAAGCACTAAAATTATCTATATCATTTTGAAGAAGAGTGCAATCAAACACAGATGTGATTCTTCTAAAGATTTTACAGTCATCTGCATAGCACAAAAGATAAGATTTTAAGCAATCCTTAAGGTCATTTATATAAATGTTAAAAAGCATAGGTGCTAAAATACTACCCTGAGGAACTTCCAAATTACATTTAAAATTAGATGAAATAGTATTATTAAATTTAATATATGCATTATGACCATGAAGAAAGGATTAAAACCAATAAACAAGCTTAGTAGAAAAACCCATTTGATATAATAATAATAATAATAATAATAATAATAATAATAATAATAATAATAATAATAATAATAATTATTATTATTATTATTACTACTACTACTACTACTACTACTATAACTACTACTACTACTACTACTACTACTACTACTACTACTAATAATAATAATAATAATAATAATAATAATAATAATAAATAAATCATTTTTATAAAGCACGATGTTTGTAAACTGTAATATTTAAAACAGCATTACACTGTTACACATGCGCTTTGAAGATTTTAACTATAAATGAATGAATACTATCAAAGACTTTATCATGTGGTTGAGTGTTAGTATTCATTCATTTATAGTTAAAATCTTCAAAGCGCATGTGCAACAGCGTAATGCTGTTTTAAATAATAATAATAATAATAATAATAATAATAATAATAATAATAATAATAATAATAATAATAATAGTAATAATAATAATAATAATAATAATAATAATAATAATAATAATAATAATAATAATAATAATAATAATAATAATAATAATAATAATACCCTATATCAATAGTCCCCTTTTTACATAAACAAGAAAGCCCAACCTCACTTGAAAATTTATGTCCAATTTTGATGAGCTCACTAGGCATAAGAATACTTGAGTCTGTCATCAAAGACAGAAGAAAGCCATACATCATTCCAACTATATCCAAACATCAATTTTCCAAAAAAGGCTCTTCAGTTAACTAGACAGGACTCATTTATAAAACAGTTATAAACATAGTAAGAAGTAACAAAAATATGCACCGGTAGTAGTACAATTAGATATAAATTCAGCATTTGATAATGTATTAATAAACAAGCTAATAGAACAATTAATAAACTCTACAATCCCCAAACCCTATATTTACATGAGCACTAATCCGTTACTTAACATAGAATCATATATATATATATATATATATATATATATATATATATATATATTGTACATATACATATAGTATTCAATTATTTAAAAAAAAAAAAAATTTTTTTTTATTCTTTTATACATACAGAGATTTATATGTATAGATTTATTATTATGAATAAGCAGTTCTTTTTTTGATTTATTATATAATATTTTTTTTATTAAATAATATGTGTTAAATTTATTTAACTTTCATTTTTGCTAAAATAGAGTAAATCAGAAAAGTGTGAAAGAAGGTGTAAAATTGTTAGATTAGGAGATAAAAAAATTGTACACGTGTGAAACAATGAATAGATCTGTACAAACACAAAGATGCTTTTACACTTATTTCTGATGGCGATAGATGACCAGCTTTGTTGTTATCTGTATCTTAAGATTATTTTTACAAAAGAGGTGCTTTGATGTAGATGATAGCGATCAATTTTAAGTCAAACTTGTGAAGCTTTGATTTTTTTTTAAGATAAAGATTTCCAGATGTTTTTTTTTCTTTGGTTGAAATTCACGATATAAATGATTAAAACAATTTTTTTTGATCAGTCAGTTATAAATTTTTTTAGAGAGATGATCAGTCAGTCTTAAATTTTTTTAAAGAGATGATCAGTCAGTCATAAATTTTTTAGAGAGAGATGATCAGTTAAATTATTATTATTATTTTGAGACTCAACTCAGTTGGTCCTTCCTTGTTATAATTCTTAAGCAGAAATGTAAGCTCAGATTTTTTTTTGTAAAAGAGAGTGAACGCTTTAATTTTTTTTTCTCTCACTCTTTGAAAGTTAAAAAAAAAGAGCAAATGGAATGTGCGTTTACATAAAGCAATTACCAGCAATATTAAAGAAGAGGAGAGAAATGGAACAAGATTGAATTTATTATAAGTTAGTAATAATTATAAAAATGATATTAACATATTTGGTTATGCATAATAATATGCCTCTGCATTGCTAAACCATCTTTTTCTGCTTCCTGATTAATACAGAATGAGTCAAAATCGCTGATCTGTCTATGAAGTCATGTATCCAGTAATAACCAACAAAATGACAGATTTTGAAGCCAACCACACAAGCTATATGGAATGCTTTATTTCTATTTCCTGGCTTATTCAAAGCTCATTACCTTCCAATGAATGGAGAAGAGGAAATAGAAGAAAAAGAAAATTTATAACATCCATGTAGAACCAAGTTTGAAGCCATAAATCAAATTTTTGTTGATTTACCTCAATCATCTAAAGTGTCGACAGCAATTATTTTTTTTAAAGAAGAGAAACAAGCAAATCCACCGGTACCTACTTATTCAAAGTACTTATAATAACTTTTTTTTAAATGGTAGAAGGAAGCCAATCAACAGTGAATAATAATGGAATTGAAGAAACAAGAAAGTCAATTGATTCAGCATTATCTTAAAAGTATCTGCAATAACTTTCTTTTTTTGTTGTTGTTGTTGTTGGTGAGCAAAGAAAAGCAATCTAAAATTCAAATTCAGGACATTAATAAGAAGTAAAAAGTAGACGGGTAAATATGAACTTTCATTAACCGATTTTATTCTTTTACTTATTAAAAGTAAACCTTAATTTACTGGTCAAAGCAATTTTCTTTTTGATACAGAAACATTAAAGACTTGTTTATCTATAGTTATTTGCAATATCTCACAACATAGCACAAACATAGTTTAAATCTTTAAACTTAAATTTTTCATTATTTTTTTTTATTATATATTGTAATGTTGAAATGTTTTTTTTTTTAATTGTTCTTCAGTTGTTAATGATAATGAGCAACCTATAGATATATGCATTTATAATGTTTTTTTATTTTTATTTTATCTTGTTGCATATTAAAAGTTAATATATGTATTTTATTTTCTTTCGCTATAAGGTTGCAAAAGAAAAAGATATTTTTATATATGTAATTTATGGGTATACATTTTAAACATATATGTTAACATTACCGAATGCGTGAATGTGTAACTGTTTATCCAAACACATCAAAGAATAGGTTATATATGATTAGTTTAAAATGGTAAATTAAAAAGTAGGGCATTACATTTGAATGGAAATGAAATGACATATACAAGTTACACCTGAAATTCATTTTATGATATGATGAGTAAGAAAAGTCTTAAATAAGCATTTATAGAATATGTATTTTTTTTTTTAATATTGATTTAAGTCAGCTTATTTTGAGATATCAAGAAAAGTGACAAACCTTATATTAAGTTTATTTGCTTATACTTATGTGAATTTTTTATATTAATAAGCCATTTATTTAATTGTCGATTTGACTTTAAAGAAGGAAAGAAAGAGTAGTAGTGTTAATAAAATATAATTATATATCTTAATTGGTTTCCGAGTAATTATTAAGAATATTGTGTTTTGTTTTGTTTTTTTTTTGTCTTAATTCTATCATTTTAATTCATCATCATTGCTCACAGTTATTAAGTATTACTATTCGTATATATTGAGCAATAACTTGCAAATATTAAGCGTCCGCAAAATAATAGGTAAACTAGAATGTTGATATTTAAGTATTTAAGGATTATGCTTGAGAATAACCAAATTTTGATAATTATAGTTCAACATAGAAAGCTAAAATTGTGTTGTGTCCATGAATTTAGATCATCCTCATCAAAGATGGATATCATGTTATTAGTTAAAAACGTTTCAAATAATACTATATAAAAGTTATAATCGCCATCAATCATCATTAATAAATTATAATCATTAAATTTAATGTTTAGCGTAATGAATATGTTTTAGTAAATAGGGGTTTATAGAAAATTGAATATTATGCAAAGAGATTCATGATGATCAATCATCACCATTAGTATTATTAAATCCCAGTATGAAATATGATAATTTTAATAGATGCCTATAAGTTTATAAAGATGAATTTATTGTTGTGAGTTTATTGATAAGCCATGGCTGGTATCATCATCACTATTATAATCATTATTATGACATCACTATTATAATCATTATTATGACATCACTATTATAATCATTATTGTGATATCACTATTATTATCATTATTATGATATTATTATCATCATCATCATTATTACCTTTATTGTGATAAATAATTTAGTTAAATGGCCATCAATATCAATAATGGTCTTCACATGCTTGTTTGGAAGCCATTAATGGGATTATACATGTCTGTTCATCAATATACGTTAATGAGCTAGCAATGTCTATAAGAATCTTTGATCTGTAGTATAAACATTGGTAATATTGGGATCGTGTAATTTTATCAATATAGATAAATGTAAGAATGTCATTTTTGTTCAATAGTCATCCAAGTCATGTGTAATAAATATGTACTGAATGAGTTTGAACTCAAGTACACTATAAATAGATACTTATCTAGATTGAAAACAATCTAGTGGCGCTCATGGGAAAACACATGTACTTAGCTAAACTGAATAAAAAGTGATATCATCCCTTTCCAACTTCATAATATTAGTTTTATAAAATATATTTTTTATAAGTTGTCATGAATAGCACCCGTGTGTGCATATGACCATGAATGGTCTTATATATTTGGAAAGAAGGATAGGAAGGATTCTTTGTTAGAAGAACCTAGTATTGGAGATAAGCATAAGGCACTCCAGGAATCTCACAGTGGGTAATTTTATTCAGTTGCTATATTTAATATTATTTTTATTGGATGACAATGGCCAGTGTGTTTTATTGTTCAGATGACTGCCCCAATATATAAATAAATACCAAGAATCTTTAATGCTGATATTTTCAAGTGGCACAGTGATTCTATAATTTCTTTATCTATGCTATGATGAATTACTATAGTTACAAATGGTATAGGTTGGATAGGCACATATCTAATAATTAATAATTTCCCCTATCTAAATATTTATTATAGTTACAAATACATATCTTTTATATTAATTTAATAATTTCAAATATCTAAATAATACATATTTATATTAATTTATAAAATATTGTTACAAATGGCAATTTATAAATAATCGTTACAAATGGCGCACCAACTAGGGCTCGAAATAAGCCAAATAATGGCTTGAAATACCCCACATACATGAGAGATGGGTAGTATATAATGATGACAGATGTATAGTTTAAAAAAAAAAAAAAAAAGAATTTTTTTTTTCTGTGCAATTTTTTTTTATTATTAGTGTATACAAATATTTTGGCCTGATGTTTAGATGATGATGATTACTGTTATTGCATTTTTGATGATGATAAATGAATACAGTCATTATAGAGCTTAGTTTCAATTTTTAAAATATAATGATATCACAACTTATAATGTGTTAAAGTTAATAACACTGTTTTTTTTTATATATTTTGCTTATCAATTAAATAAGCATAGAAATATTAATAGCCTTGAAGTGTGGAATGATAATTTTGTTCATATTTGAAAAGTTTGTGTTATAGAAAATTTATGATTTTGGAGGTTGGATTGGATATTTGATTGTTGGAGTTTGGTTGGTTGTGTTACGGTTGTGATGATGGATGGAGAATTTTTGTCATTGCCTTGAGAATGTGATGTATTCATGCCACTGGTGATTGATTTATCCCATTCACTGCTCCAACCCAGATAATATCAGTTGTTTATCATGAAGCAGTTAACAGTAGGCCTGCCATGATTTCGCCTCTAAGACTCCAGAGAGAGCAAGGCATAATTTTTCTGATACATAATATTTCGCCTCTAAGACTCCAGAGAGAGCAAGGCAGTATTTTGTTTTACTGATATATAATTGTTGCCTGTAAGACTTTAAAAATAAGCAAGGCAGTATTTGACAAATTAAAGCCCCTAAGACTTGGACGCAAGCAGGGCAATGCAACAATGTTTGCAATAAACTATTATGGGTTGTAGTAGCTTAGAGTGATTGAATTGGGGTGATCATCTGAGTGTTCATGGAGCATTGTGTGCTTTAAGTGCAGTGATTGAATTCTTTTGTCTATCTCATGATTGTGAATTGCTAATCATTCTTTTGGCTGTCAATATCTGTCAGATCTCTAGAAGGATAGATGAGTATATAAATGACTTGAGACATGAACTCTGTTATAAATCTAGCACATATGTTATATAAGTAATTTTTTTTTTTTGCTTAGTGTATTAAAAAGGGCATAGAGAGAGTTAAGTTTTATAAAAGCATGAAAAACTAGATAAATGATGGCATAAAAGGACACACATATGCAGATGTAGCTTTTCTTAAATAAATGTTTTAAATAGTACTATGACCTCATACTTTATCAATCATATATAGGTAAAGAAAAAAAAATGATGATGGAGGTTAAGTTAATTAAAGGCACTAAAGATATAGATAGATTGATGGGGAGAATTATGGCTGAGAAAGAGTGGTTGAAAATTTTAAGGTATATGAGGATAGATAAAGGTGTTTGACTCTGGATGTATAGGAAATCAGGGAGCAGAACAATAAATCAGAACAGAATAAATCAGAATATAATAAATAAAACAGAAATAAGTAATATAAATATTTTATAAATTTATGATGGAGCAAAAAAAAGAATTTGTCATGGAAGGAAAGGAGGAGGTACTAAGGCAAAGCCAACCAGAGTGGTTGCAAATAATGATGTTACAGTTTAAAGAAATGAATCAGAAATTTGATCATCAATCACAAGAGATGAAGGAAATGAAAGAGGGCATAAACCAAATGAGGCGAGAGATAAACCAGATGTTTGATCAGCACTTCCAAACAATGCATGAGTCTATCAAAGGACTGTCTCAGGGACTTGATAATAAGATGGATCAACCATCACAGGAAATGAATGATCAAGTAGCTGATTTAGGTAAAGAAACTGATAATAAGATGACCAGTCCAGAACAAGAAATAGTGCCAGAGAGTTATGTGACTGTAGTCAAGCCATATGAAAATGATGAGGTAGCTGCTGTTCAAGAACAATGTAATCCCAAAGAGGATATATACAGTGAGATACATAACCTAGAAATAAAGGTAGCCACTGTACAGGAACAAATTGACCTCAGGAAAGATGTAGTCAGTAAAGCTAGTTTCTTAGAATTAAAGATAGCTGCTGATGTATATGCCCCAGTAAAGGTAGCAGACCAGTTTGAGACATTGGGAGCTACCAAAAGGATAGCTGAAAGTTATCATAGAGAGGAGGAGAGCTATGGCTATAAAATCTCCAATATGAGAATGGGAACAAACCAGTTAGGCAGACAATTTCCCACAAAACCTGGCAAACCAAACATAGGAATGCCTGGGAATATATATATGATAGTGGATGATGTGCACTCCCCAATGAGAGTGGCAGACCTATTGGATGCCCTGGGAGTTGCAGAAAGGAAAATGAAAGGTTATTCTAGGATGGAGGAGAGATATAGTTATAAGATCTCCACCATTAGGATTATAAACAACCAATTAGGCCGACACTATCCAATGAAACCTAGTAAACCAAACATAGGTAGGCCTGGGAATGATTCTGATCAACAAATGCAAAATAGAGACCCGCAGAAGCATACATTCAAAAAGTTCTATAATATATATGAAGGGCCATTCATGCTAAAGGAAAGAAAAGGGGAAAATGCATTTGTACTAGAATCGTCAGAAGGAGTAAAAGGCACATATAATGTACGTAGCCTAAAACCAATGGCACTCATGACCTAAGCAATTTTTTTTTTATATATTCAAAATTTTTTTTTTGTTTGGGGGTGAGGCAAAATGTACATATACATATAGTATTCAATTATTTAAAAAAAAAAAAATTTTTTTTTTATTCTTTTATACATAGAGATTTATATGTATAGATTTATTATTATGAATAAGCAGTTCTTTTTTTGATTTATTATATAATATTTTTTTTATTAAATAATATGTGTTAAATTTATTTAACTTTCATTTTTGCTAAAATAGAGTAAATCAGAAAAGTGTGAAAGAAGGTGTAAAATTGTTAGATTAGGAGATAAAAAAATTGTACACGTGTGAAACAATGAATAGATCTGTACAAACACAAAGATGCTTTTACACTTATTTCTGATGGCGATAGATGGCCAGCTTTGTTGTTATCTGTATCTTAAGATTATTTTTACAAAAGAGGTGCTTTGATGTAGATGATAGCGATCAATTTTAAGTCAAACTTGTGAAGCTTTGATTTTTTTTTAAGATAAAGATTTCCAGATGTTTTTTCTTTCTTTGGTTGAAATTCGCGATATAAATGATTAAAACAATTTTTTTTGATCAGTCAGTTATAAATTTTTTTAGAGAGATGATCAGTCAGTCTTAAATTTTTTTAAAGAGATGATCAGTCAGTCATAAATTTTTTAGAGAGAGATGATCAGTTAAATTATTATTATTTTGAGACTCAACTCAGTTGGTCCTTCCTTGTTATAATTCTTAAGCAGAAATGTAAGCTCAGATTTTTTTTTGTAAAAGAGAGTGAACGCTTTAATTTTTTTTTTCTCTCACTCTTTGAAAGTTGAAAAAAAAAGAGCAAATGGAATGTGCGTTTACATAAAGCAATTACCAGCAATATTAAAGAAGAGGAGAGAAATGGAACAAGATTGAATTTATTATAAGTTAGTAATAATTATAAAAATGATATTAACATATTTGGTTATGCATAATAATATGCCTCTGCATTGCTAAACCATCTTTTTCTGCTTCCTGATTAATACAGAATGAGTCAAAATCGCTGATCTGTCTATGAAGTCATGTATCCAGTAATAACCAACAAAATGACAGATTTTGAAGCCAACCACACAAGCTATATGGAATGCTTTATTTCTATTTCCTGGCTTATTCAAAGCTCATTACCTTCCAATGAATGGAGAAGAGGAAATAGAAGAAAAAGAAAATTTATAACATCCATGTAGAACCAAGTTTGAAGCCATAAATCAAATTTTTGTTGATTTACCTCAATCATCTAAAGTGTCGACAGCAATTATTTTTTTAAAGAAGAGAAACAAGCAAATCCACCGGTACCTACTTATTCAAAGTACTTATAATAACTTTTTTTTAAATGGTAGAAGGAAGCCAATCAACAGTGAATAATAATGGAATTGAAGAAACAAGAAAGTCAATTGATTCAGCATTATCTTAAAAGTATCTGCAATAACTTTCTTTTTTTGTTGTTGTTGTTGTTGGTGAGCAAAGAAAAGCAATCTAAAAATCAAATTCAGGACATTAATAAGAAGTAAAAAGTAGACGGGTAAATATGAACTTTCTTTAACCGATTTTATTCTTTTACTTATTAAAAGTAAATCTTAATTTACTGGTCAAAGCAATTTTCTTTTTGATACAGAAACATTAAAGACTTGTTTATCTATAGTTATTTGCAATATCTCACAACATAGCACAAACATAGTTTAAATCTTTAAACTTAAATTTTTCATTATTTTTTTTTTATTATATATTGTAATGTTGAAATGTTTTTTTTTTAATTGTTCTTCAGTTGTTAATGATAATGAGCAACCTATAGATATATGCATTTATAATGTTTTTTTATTTTTATTTTATCTTGTTGCATATTAAAAGTTAATATATGTATTTTATTTTCTTTCGCTATAAGGTTGCAAAAGAAAAAGATATTTTTATATATGTAATTTATGGGTATACATTTTAAACATATATGTTAACATTACCGAATGCGTGAATGTGTAACTGTTTATCCAAACACATCAAAGAATAGGTTATATATGATTAGTTTAAAATGGTAAATTAAAAAGTAGGGCATTACATTTGAATGGAAATGAAATGACATATACAAGTTACACCTGAAATTCATTTTATGATATGATGAGTAAGAAAAGTCTTAAATAAGCATTTATAGAATATGTATTTTTTTTTTCTAATATTGATTTAAGTCAGCTTATTTTGAGATATCAAGAAAAGTGACAAACCTTATATTAAGTTTATTTGCTTATACTTATGTGAATTTTTTATATTAATAAGCCATTTATTTAATTGTCGATTTGACTTTAAAGAAGGAAAGAAAGAGTAGTAGTGTTAATAAAATATAATTATATATCTTAATTGGTTTCCGAGTAATTATTAAGAATATTGTGTTTTGTTTTTTTTTTTTGTCTTAATTCTATCATTTTAATTCATCATCATTGCTCGCAGTTATTAAGTATTACTATTCGTATATATTGAGCAATAACTTGCAAATATTAAGCGTCCGCAAAATAATAGGTAAACTAGAATGTTGATATTTAAGTATTTAAGGATTATGCTTGAGAATAACCAAATTTTGATAATTATAGTTCAACATAGAAAGCTAAAATTGTGTTGTGTCCATGAATTTAGATCATCCTCATCAAAGATGGATATCATGTTATTAGTTAAAAACGTTTCAAATAATACTATATAAAAGTTATAATCGCCATCAATCATCATTAATAAATTATAATCATTAAATTTAATGTTTAGCGTAATGAATATGTTTTAGTAAATAGGGGTTTATAGAAAATTGAATATTATGAATATTATGCAAAGAGATTCATCACCATTAGTATTATTAAATCCCAGTATGAAATAGGATAATTTTAATAGATGCCTATAAGTTTATAAAGATGAATTTATTGTTGTGAGTTTATTGATAAGCCATGGCTGGTATCATCATCACTATTATAATCATTATTATGACATCACTATTATAATCATTATTATGACATCACTATTATAATCATTATTGTGATATCACTATTATTATCATTATTATGATATTATTATCATCATCATCATTATTACCTTTATTGTGATAAATAATCTAGTTAAATGGCCATCAATATCAATAATGGTCTTCACATGCTTGTTTGGAAGCCATTAATAGGATTATACATGTCTGTTCATCAATATACGTTAATGAGCTAGCAATGTCTATAAGAATCTTTGATCTGTAGTATAAACATTGGTAATATTGGGATCCTGTAATTTTATCAATATAGATAAATGTAAGAATGTCATTTTTGTTCAATAGTCATCCAAGTCATGTGTAATAAATATGTACTGAATGAGTTTGAACTCAAGTACACTATAAATAGATACTTATCTAGATTGAAAACAATCTAGTGGTCTCATGGGAAAACACATGTACTTAGCTAAACTGAATAAAAAGTGATATCATCCCTTTCCAACTTCATAATATTAGTTTTATAAAATATATTTTTTATAAGTTGTCATGAATAGCACCCGTGTGTGCATATGACCATGAATGGTCTTATATATTTGAAAGAAGGATAGGAAGGATTCTTTGTTAGAAGAACCTAGTATTGGAGATAAGCATAAGGCACTCCAGGAATCTCACAGTGGGTACTTTTATTCAGTTGCTATATTTAATATTATTTTTATTAGATGACAATGGCCAGTATGTTTTATTGTTCAGATGACTGCCCCAATATATAAATAAATACCAAGAATCTTTAATGCTGATATTTTCAAGTGGCACAGTGATTCTATAATTTCTTTATCTATGCTATGATGAATTACTATAGTTACAAATGGTACAGATTGGATAGGCACATATCTAATAATTAATAATTTCCCCTATCTAAATATTTATTATAGTTACAAATACATATCTTTTATATTAATTTAATAATTTCAAATATCTAAATAATACATATTTATATTAATTTATAAAATATTGTTACAAATGGCAATTTATAAATAATCGTTACAATATATATATTATAACACCCACCGACATATATAAAAACCGCCATTGTTGGCTTTAACCCGAAGCTTCGAATAAAGATATTTGTGAGCATGTTTGATCCCATCTCACGCACCAATCTTACCCGTAGATAAGAATTATCTCCTCGAAAACGTATATATGGGTTCTGGTATATATATCTGATATGGTAGCGCACCGAACCAGCTCAATCTCAGGGTTTGGGGACGATAGTCTATCTAGAGAACAAAGCTACAAACAAACTAACAATGTCTTACATGTATATTAATATTTGCGATAACCTATTGGCTCAAAATCCATTAATCTAACCCGGATCTTATCGAAGTTATTTTACTCAATCATATCCGTTACCAATAAATCCCATTCATGCCTGCATATAATATTACTACTCAAGCACTCAGCCCATTTATTATTATCCATACACATATATATATCATTCATACACACATCAAATAGTGCAAATTTACATATATGAGAGCTGTGTATTTAATATTGTCATATATTAAATTTAAAAAAAAAGACTTAATATAGCAATTAACATTGAGGTAACCTTAGTTTCTTTATTAAGATACATTCACTGAACACATTTTATGCCACGTCACTTTACCTTAGCTCACGCGATTAAAACAAGTCCGCATTGATGCCTTGCCAAGAAAACTAATCTGGTGGATATCACGGATGACAAACAGTTCCAATGGGTTTAGGTCGAGTAGCATATCTCAGAGGTGGAGTAGTTAATTCACTCTCTTCGCAAAGGTCCAAACTTCAAAGATTTTTTTGTCACCATTTCTTCAATGGAACAAAATTTCTTTATTTATTAAGACAGTTCGCAAGTCCGCTTCAGGTGAGTTTCACGACGAGTATCCACTGGGCCGATTAACGAAACCCGCACAATAAAATTACCCCAACATTTTTGGAAAGAAAAAATATTACAACTTCTTAAGAAATATTTTCACGTCCTCCTAATCTGGAGTTCAAGCCGCGTCTCTTTTTTCTTCTCTTTTTTATATCTCCTTTCGAGCACAACAAAAAGTTCTTTTGTTTTCACTTTTAACCTTTCAAAATTCTCTCTGTGTATCCGTACGCCACTGACCAGTTCTTCCATTGTTCTTCAAAGATACCCACCTGACCAGCCTTCAGACTTCCCGACGCCAGTTATTAACTCAACTGCCTACAGCAATTAACTCATTCTATTTCGGTCCTCATATGTTCAAGAGGTTACTCAACAAAAGAAAACACGTGTTACCGACAATATTAATAAAACTCAAAAAAAAAAACTTAACGGATAAAATTATCTACGATTAATTACGCTTTATACAGCTCTACATATATAATTGATTGCAACCATCACCGATACTACCTACGTATATTGTACACTCGCACATACACTATATTTACATATTCCCACACACATAACTTTCGCACTCCTTGTAACAGGGTTCGAATTACCATTTACATATATATATATATATATTTTGTTTATACATAGTCGCTCCACATTAACACTAGTAATTAGTAATATTTCACATACGCGCGTATTCGAACCCGGTTTGTTACAATATATATATATAATAGTAATAGTAACAAGTCAGATGTCACATGACTTATATATAGCTTGCACTTACAAATATGTAAATTTAAGAGCGTGCTAATAGCTCTAAACAAGCTTTTTTTTTTATTTATGATAAATGCTACTACAAGAGAAGGCATTCAAATCATTTTTATTTTAAATGGTCCCCATCCCCAGACCGGTTTCGACCTATGGGTCTCTTCAGTGAGGAGTTGGGACATTAGATCTAAAAAACCAACTCAAGCAAAGCATTTATCTAAAAGATAATTGTTAGAAGAAGATCTGAAACTTTTAGACCTCTACATGTCTTTAAAGTCAGCTCTCCAACTGAAAAAATCATATGGGACTGAACTTAATTCAGATACTCCATATATTAGTAGGCTTAGCTCTTTAATTTAGCTAAAGCCACAACAGCAAAATAATAATAGTAATAGTAACAAGTCAGATGTCACATGACTTATATATAGCTTGCACTTACAAATATGTTAAGTTAAGAGCGTGCTAATAGCTCTAAACAAGCTTTTTTTTTTTATTTATGATAAATGCTACTACAAGAGAAGGCATTCAAATCATTTTTATTTTAAATGGTCCCCATTCCCAGACCGGTTTCGACCTATGGGTCTCTTCAGTGAGGAGTTGGGACATTAGATCTAAAAAACCAACTCAAGCAAAGCATTTATCTAAAAGATAATTGTTAGAAGAAGATCTGAAACTTTTAGACCTTTACATGTCTTTAAAGTCAGCTCTCCAACTGAAAAAATCATATGGGACTGAACTTAATTCAGATACTCCATATATTAGTAGGCTTAGCTCTTTAATTTAGCTAAAGCCACAACAGCAAAATAATAATAGTAATAGTAACAAGTCAGATGTCACATGACTTATATATAGCTTGCACTTACAAATATGTAAAGTTAAGAGCGTGCTAATAGCTCTAAACAAGCTTTTTTTATATATATATCACATAAATGGTAAAGCAGCTACATCAATATTACCAAACTGTTCCATACCACAAGGATCTCCACTAAGTTCACTACTATTTGCAATATACATCAACCCATTAATTAAAGAAATTGAAGCTAAAATAAATGGAATATGCATACCATAACTGGGCTCCTATTTTCTATGCATTGCTTAGATGAATGACTTATCTGTCTTCTTAAAAAGCAAGAAACAGATACCCAAACTTTTTAAAAAAATAGCTGATTACTCCAACACATATAAGCTTAATGTTAACATTGAAAAATCATGTGCCTGGAAAATTTACACCACAAGTCCAATTACAGATTATTTCAAGTGAAAACCTAGCCCTTTCTTATGTTTCCCTTTGTGTCTTAGTAACTATGCAATGAGAATACAAATTCAAAATAAATTGGGGGAAAATATTGAGAAACTAATAAATTCAATGGAGAGGGCATATCTATCATCATATCCCAAAATACCACTATTAAACATGCTAGTAATAACTAGAATAACTTATTTCTCTCCTATTGTGATTTTCACCAGGGGTTTCATTAATAATATTTACACTCTGTGCAGAAAGTTACTGTGGGGGAGGGGGGGACCATATCTGCTTTCATCAAAAAATTACAATTGCCATTATCTTTGAATGGACTGGGCTTACACAATATACATATTTATCGTATACAGAAAACTATAAATATCATAGCAATTTGTCTAAAAATATATCCAAAAATATCACATACAATGAAAGTTACACCAACAGACATGCCAACACCATACAAAGATTATTGGAAGGCATTATTGAACCCATGAATATACCTTCTATACAAACAGATGGTACTAAATATAAATACTGGGAAACATTTAAATGTATCTATCCAAGCATACAAAATACAGTACAAACACTAGTGGCGATTAATAATAAGCAATTAAGTAAAAGATATAAATATTGGTCATTAGAACCAACATATTTTGACTTCCTGATTAAAATAAATTTGGAAGCACTTCTTACATAATACATCATTTCTTATTTACTTATCAAGAACTTTAAAACATTCACAAAGCTATCTGTAATATCAGATCACAGGAAAATACAACAATCAGACATTTGTTACAAGCATATGAAAAAAATATATTTACCAATATTAGGGCTAGTACTTATATCCTATATGCCTTCTGGTGCACTAGATGTAGTTTTGGTATAAACACAAATACTAGAAGACATAAAAATACAATAAAAAATAAATTAATAAACATCCAATAAAGAGATAAAAAATAACAGGAACACAAACATACATTGGCACATGGTCTCAAATGTGACTCACCTCAGATCTGTGACATGGTATATTGTTTACAAACAATAATTTAAATTTTTATGCTCTGATAATGATTTTTTTATTTGTCTTTGTAATACTTTTTATAGTATGTTTTTTTTATTGTAATATTTTTTTTCTTCAGTTTATTTGTTCCAATTTTCTTTGTGTAAATACTCATTATTTTAATTTTTTTTTGTTACTATTAATTCTTAACAATGTAATGCTTAATTTTTTTTGTCCTTTGTAAAAAAATTTAATCTATAATCTCTGTAACCTATTGTAAATTTTTCTTTGTGAATAAAGATTCTTTGAAATGTAATAATAATAATGATGATGATGATGATGATGATGTTCCCAAAGAAGTATATACATATCATTTTACATATATCACACTACATTATTTTGAATTACATTTCAATTCTTTTTTTAATGTTAGTAATAAAACAATTGCAAAAAAACATCTATATTAATAAATTTTTGGTTATTATTTTTTGCATCCTATTAATGGATGATTTATTTGAAAATGAATTATTACTTTTTCTAATATTAAAGATATGTATACTTTTAATTCTATTTTAGATATACAACCACTAATATCAATTTTTCCATCAACTAATTTTTTTAACATTATCATGTCTTTAAGCATTCTTCTGACATTTAATACTGATTCAACATTAAAATTTTCTCCCTTCATTGATCTAATAACTCTTTTCTCCATATTATCAACTCTTGATTTAATGTAAATTAAATCCAGATTCCATATAATAGAACCATATTCTAATAAAGGAACAATAAGAGAACAGAATAACATATATTTAATAGAAGGAGAAAGATGTCTTCTCTATCTCAAGATATATCCCACTTGTTAATAAATTTATTTATAATATGCTTTACATGTGCACTAAATGTAAATTATTTACAAAACAGGATCCCTAAATCAGAAACAATCTTTTTATAAGCAATATAACTTTTTTTCATTCCTATAATGTACTTAACTTGTTAGTTTTATAGTATAACTAGCAATACTGGTTTTACTTACATTTATCTGCATGTTAGTACATTTACACCATTCATTAAAATGTTCAACATCACTTTGAAGTTCAATATGTTCCTCATTGATATCAATTCTTTCCAAATAATTTAATATCATCAGCATAAGTAAATATCATGCTTTCTTTAATATTTTTCCAATATTCTGCATAAAGATATTAAAGAATAATAGGTTGTAGTATTATAGACAAAGATGCCACTCGATGGCGCCATTATCACACTACAACTATATAATATGAACATTCCCAGGCCGTCATTTTGATGTGTTTTTTGTAATGCGAAAATAAAAAAAAATAAAAATTGTGTTTTTTAAATATTTTTTTTAGTAACATATACAAATTAAATAATAACAATAAATGTAAAATAAAATCAACAAATTACAATTTAATTCATGTTTTTTATTTTACTTTATTAAAAAAAAACAATTTTCTATTGGATATTTTTTTAGGGGGGGTTACACCTTTTTTTTGTTGTTGTTGTTTAAAAACTCATAATCGGAATAAAAGTTTTTAGTTTTCATTTTAAATTTTAATTTTTACAGAGAAACAGACATAATTGTGTTGCCATTATTTTTTACTTTCTTAGTCTTTGTTTTACATTTTAATTTTTCTAGAGAAACAGATATTAGTATTGTCTTACCACTATTTTTTACTTCAAATAGAATGACAACAAAAAGTAAAAGTTGTTAGGATTAGGTTTAGGGTTAGAGTTAGGGTTAGAGTTAGGTTTAGGGTTAGTTTTAGGGTTAGATTTAGGGTTAGGGTTAGTTTTAGGGTTAGGTTTAGAGTTAGGGTTAGGTTTAGGGTTAGCTTTAGGGTTAGGGTTAGTTTTAGGATTAGGTTTAGGGTTAGGGTTTGGTTTAGGATTAGATTTAGGGTTAAAGTTCTGTTGTTTGTAATGCTGAAATAAAAAATATCAAAATCGTATTTTTGTAAATATTTTTTTTATTAACATATATAAAATAAATGATAACAATAAACATAAAATATATTCAACAAAGTATAATTTCATTTGTGGTTTTTTTTTTAAAAAATTATTTGGTTTAAAAATCAGTAGTCGGAGAAAAGAAAAAAGGAAAAGTTTTTTAAACAACAACAAATATATATATATGAAATGTCTTCTTTACTTATTAACCATGTTTATAATATTGCTTTTTATGAAATTTAAAAAAAGAGGGTAGAATTGTATTTTTTTTACTGGATATTTTTGTGTTACCACTATTTTTTACTTCAAAAATAAACAGACGGTAGAATTGTACTTTTTATACTGGATATTTTTGTGTTACTGCTATTTTTTCTTCAAAAATAATAGCAACAATAAAAACACATTTTCTCTTTTATTATGTGTGTTTGTAAGCTTTTATTTGTATTTATGCAGTTTTTGTTACACCTTGAAAATTAAACATATTAAATTTTATTATTGTTGTTTTGTGTTCGCTGCTTTTTTTTTTGATTTCAAAAATAATGACAACAAAAAGTAAAACTTGTTACACTTTCTTTTTTAAACTATAAACAACAATAAAATAATTACCTATATTGTTTGTCTCATGGAATGTTACGAACAGTACGTTACTTGACACGTTACCTAATTCCAAGTCACTTTACACATATATCTTGTCAACATTTTGCCACTTAAAACTTCAATACAGAATGGTGTAAAGAGTCAGATAATTATTACTTTAAAAATCTGAACATTTCAATACTTTAAAAAAAAAAAATTCAATCAAAGCCACATTTCCATCCAATTCAAATACACACCCTCTCACCAAGCCATAACATATGTATAAACTGTGCGAATTTGACAAATTTATTTGCTGTAATGTGACATATATTCTGTACTGTGACATGACATAGCAGCCTGCAATCTGTAGCACAACAAAAAAAGTTGTATTATAGAAAACGCGGGTTCAAATGTGTCGGCCACGGAAATGGTATTTTTATGTGTTTTGGCACATAAATGGCACCATTGAGCAGCATCTTTGTCCATAAGACTACAAACAAATAATAAAGTCATGTGATACCCCTATCATATTTTTAAAAAAAAAATAAACCTTTTATTTATATCACGTTGCTAAACGAGGACTAAATCCTTGCATTTTAAGTTTATAAATTAATCTTCCATGTGACATTCTATCAAATGCCTATGAAAGATCAATCTTATACAAAATCAAGTTGTGACTTATTAGATAATGTATATGCAATATGATGATATATCACTATTAAATTAGTATCAACAGATTTACCTGGAAGAAACTCATGCTGAAAATCAGGCAATACTTTAAGCCATATTTAATATATTATTATATGTAAATCTCTCATAAATTCTAGAAAATTATTTTTTTAAATAAACTTTAGGATTAACTGTTTTTATTCTGAGCTTAGAATTAATACTAATCACTGGGTTTTCTTTTTCCTTTAACACAGGTTTTTATTTTCAAAAGATGCAGTAATAAAATCTTCAAAATTCAAATTTTCAGAATTAATCCATTTTTCATTTGTAATTTTTCAAGCATTTATATTCATTTCAGAGATAAGAGTAGTAGTAGATTAAACTTTCGTTATTAATAGAACTTTTTTTTTCTTTCTTTATTTTTAACTAAAACAATCTTATAAGAAGGCTGAATAGTGTTTTTAATTATAGATTTATTGCATTTCTTATTTTAATTTTCAACTGCCTTTTTGATTCCTCTTTTTTCTTTAGATAAAATGTAATCATTAATTTCCAAAAAAAAAAAACTTGATAATAATCAGGTGAGAAAACAAAACACTCTTAATTTTTGTTTCATCACAATATTGCAAAATAATTGATTTCAAAAAATTTATTTTCTTTTAATTTGTAATAAAGATTTATTAATGTCATTTAATTTAGCTAATTTTTTTTTTTTTTTAATAATTTTGCTATCACAACAGCATATATCAGAATCTGTAGAATCTTTTATAATAAAATTTACATTTTTTGAATTTTCTCTCTTAGTTTGCTTTGCATTATTTATAATCTCAGTTTCCTCCTCATAACTCCTCTGAGGTAAAGAAAAAGAATTACTTAATGACTTAGAAAGTTTCTCTGAATCATTAAATTAATAGTAATTCGTGTGAGCAATTGAAGCATTTGTAAGAATTTTTACCATTTTCAGCTAACAATTGTAAATCAACTTTTTTTTTTAAGTTAATACATTTAAGATGAATTTTATTATGACAAATGCTATTACATTCAATATATTGTTG
Source organism: Epiperipatus broadwayi (assembly GCA_028023455.1). NCBI lineage: Eukaryota > Metazoa > Onychophora > Udeonychophora > Euonychophora > Peripatidae > Epiperipatus > Epiperipatus broadwayi. The sequence goes on along the minus strand of JAQFVV010006229.1, from coordinate 6,075,104 downwards.
ATCTTTATATAAAAAAAAATCATCTTTAACATATTCTACATATTTCCTTTAAATTGATTTCAACATATAACAGTTATTTTTTGTTGTTGTTGTTATTTACTGAAATATAATATTATAAATGTTATATAAATTTAAATTTTTGAATCATATCATATATACATTTCAATTTATAAAATATTATACAAAAAATATAACATATAAGAACTAAACATTTGAATTGTAATATTTTCTGATAACTTAAATATCATATGATTTTCAAAATCTACACTATCAAAAGAAACTTATTTTTATTGAAAAATTAAAAAAAAAAAAGTCATAAATAATTCTTATTTAACTTACTTGTCATGATAAATAAAAAAATGCTGATAAAAATGACTAATAATCTGTATGTGCACTTTCTTTTAATGTGTACAAGGAAAATCAGAGAGGGCACAGGGGAAATTGAATATCTTATTTATTGAAACTGATTTGAAATCAAACACCACAATCTTACAATAAATACTGCTTAATAATGTTAATGCTAATATCAAAACATAATAATGCAGTGCATATAAAGTGACTTAGATGAAGCATATGACACAAATGACCTATAAAAACTCTTAGAACTGTTAGTAACTTGATTGATTTAAAAATATTCATGCACTCTTTTTAACATGCTTTAGATAAGCCTCTAGATGAAAAAATGAGGTAAGAAGAGAAAACTGTCTGTTCTTTTCTCTAAAAAAAAATTTCTTGGGCTTTGGATAATAAACTAGTAGTTTGAGTACTAATCTCAAAGTCATTATTAAAATACAAAACATTATATTTATCTTGGTTTTGCAAATCATACATATGTGTGCTAAGAATATGGATAAACTAATTTTATTAAAGAAAAACTTAAAATATTTAGAGAGATCATATTAAATATTTGTTTAATGTAATTTCAGACAATCACATATCAATAATTATAAAAAGATGAAATAAAAGTTTCTACTGCTTTATACAATGGAAGTTTAAAAGATCAAAATCTCTAAAATAACTGTTTATAATTCACATAATTAGGAAATAATATAAATTATTTAAAAAATAGTGGTTATTTTTAGCTTAGGAATAGGATATTGTAATCGTAATTGAATTTATATACAGGCATATTGAGACAATTATCTACAGACACTGAACTAAAACAGAGTACTTCATTTTTATTGTGCATCAATCAGTGAATAGAATCCAAAATTACTAATATATGTTCCACTACCATTGACACCATTGACTAGATCACATGTGTTTGCAACAGGAGTGCACAATTTGATCTATTGAAGAGATGTTCTACCACTTAACAAAGTTGTTTTAGTTTTTGTAGACCTTTTTTCTATCAGTCTCATTTGAGGCAAAAATATTGCATATAAAGTGTTTATTTCAATTATAGATATTTAGAAAAATCAACATTTTCATAATAAATATTATAAAATAGAAAAATTTCTTTAATTGATGAACATCTCATCACTATTAATGATCATTTGTTTTTTCTTATAATTTGGATTTAAAAAAAAACTGTTAAGTCAATTCAAAGTCAAAACTCCTTTAACATATTTTTAATTTTATTTATATTTTATTATTCACGTTCACATTTTAATATAACTACTAAATGTTGAAATCATAATGACAGAACATTCCATGTATATCCCCTAGCTAGTTTTTATCATTTCATTTAACAGAACAATTGATTAAAGCACTAAAGATTTCTAAATCAAAATTCATATCACCAGTTCCATTGTTTAAATGACACATTACTTCATAAGCAACCCAGCATATTTTAGGCAATGGTAGAATAATAAACTCAAAAAGCTATATATTTTTGGATCAAAGATCAACTCTTGTTATTTCATTACTAATATATCACATGATTTCCTGAGTGATCAATCATGTTTTTTTTATATGTTAAAGAAAAAAATAAAAGACTGACTCTAGTAAAAGTAAAAATTGGACAAATGTATAAATAATTATGCAGCCCTAATTTAATGAAACTCATTTTAATCAGTGTTGTTGCAATAATGCTTTTGAAATAATAGCAACTTTTTCACACAATAGTGCCATCTAATGAATGCTATAGTTATCAAAGCATACTAGAAAGTTATGCATATAATCCTATCTATTGCCTATTTAATATATCCCCAGAATGTTTTCTAGCTTATGATTATAATCAATTAGGAGCCTGGATCTGAGAGAAATTCTCCTAGATCTTTGTATCTAATATACCCCTTCATCACCTACTTATTACCCTTTTATTTATGAGCCAAAATTAAAAACACAATGTTTTCAATCTAAACTAATTTGCTTGTATAATCATACAGATCTGAAGCCACTTCAATAACCATAAATTTTGGTATCTTTGGTTTTTAATAACCGTAGTCTGGGGAATATTGGATGAGTAAACACTAGATAGCATTAAGTGCTGCAACCTATCTAGCATCTATTGATTACTATAGCTTGCACTAGATGGCACTATTGTGTGGAAAAATTGATACTGTTTTAAAATTATATTGCACGAGAAAAGGTGATCACGTGATGAATAATGCTTTTGCGGACAGACGACATATATTATAATTTTATACAAGTTTTGGTTATATATAAATATTTTTAATACAAAATATTTTCAATCTTATTTTTTCTAAATGTCTTTTTTCCTATTTATTATTAACACTTTTTTTATTTTTTGCTATGGGAGTAGTCATGACAATATTTTCTGTCTAAGGCATAAATAAAGCAAATCCGTCTCTGAAAATAATGCACTTTCAAGCCATATTATATCATTAATACCTTCCAAATGTAAAAAAAATTCTTTATTTACAGTTTAAACCTGGTATTACTATTTTAATAGCTTGAGCAGTAGATAAATACCTTGCAAAAATCTTGAATATAAAGTTTTAAAAGTATAATGTAATTTAATATTTCTAAAACAATAAATGCTAATCTTGCATTAAAATGATTTTTTATAAGAACGATTCTAAATATGATTTAAATTATTTGATTATTAATATATATATATCTAATAATAGGAAAGCCTTTGCTTTCTTACAATTGTTGTAGTTGTCTGGGTAACGAGAACTTAATAAGCTGATTGACAGAGCAAGCTTTAATTGGTTGATTCTTTTATTGTGTTAAATTGTAATTAAACTTTATCACTATAGAAATCAGTACTTGTAACTAATATACTACGTGTAAAAGAATTAGACTTGTAATAAAACTAGAGCAACAATGTCGTAATATTTTTATTCTACGGTCATTAATTTTAACCCTCGACAATATAAATGCGAGTTTAACTTTTTTTTCTTTTTAATATTGCCTAGTGAAATGAAAGTTGAATACAGTTCTTTGAAATCACAATAGCAGTGATTTATTTGTTTTCTGATTGATTTACTTTTTGTTCAAAGCAGTCTTCATTAAATTTAAAATTAGTAAAGATATATTATTACTCTCCCAGTATGAATTGATTAAATTTAATAAATTATTTTACGCCCCTTTGGTTTAATGCAGTTGCTACAGAACAATCTCTGGTGCTCAACATCACTATATCATAGTTCTATTTTGTTATTTCAGCATTCAGATTTTTATAAGCTCCCGAGCGATAAACCATTCGATTACTAGTAAAGATTATACGTATGTAAATTTGGATATGATAAAAAATGGCATTGTTTACATATGAATACACAATCTAATTGCATATTAAATATAGATGTAAGACTGATGTACTAAATAGAACATACCCTACTGCATATCGCTAGCTGAAAATTTAAATACAAAATGTTCAAGTCACTCTCCTAAACATTACGTTTTATGTATCCTGTGTGACTATATTAATTTACAAAGGTCTTTTTTTTTAAAAGAAGCATAATGTTTGGGGGAGTAATTTGAACATTTTATATAGGGCATATATATATATATTTAAGTAAATAAATATAATTTTGATTATCAAAGAAGATATCACTTAAATTGCTAACATGAATATTGATTATTACATTAATCTCTGTAATTGAATCATATATTAGTTAGTAATAAAAATGATTGACTAATTTAAAAATAATTATAATCCTTCATTCTAAAAAAACAAAAGTAGAAAGGATATAACTCTATTATTTTGAGATTGGATCCGTTATGTGCATTGGTAGTCCTTCTGCTTCAAATTGCTCTTCTGCACAACTTTTAATATTATTTTCCCATTTAGATGCCCACTTGATTCTAGGGAATGAAATTAAAATAATGTTGATCTAATAATTTAAAACAAATGAAGAAATTGCTACTTTCCAATAGGCAATAAAGAAGATTTGGATAAAGAATTTAATGTCAGTATACTTATACAAAAGGTGAGATGATTGTGTTAGGAGAATTGTCGGGTGTTATATTGGTAAAGAATGAGATAGAAGAATAAGCACATTAATAAAGAATAGGGAGTTGGAGAACTAGTATGAAGAGTAAAAAGAGTTTATATATATATATATATATATATATATATATAAACTCTTTATATATATATATATATATAAAGAGAGAGAGAGAGAGAGAGAGAGATAGAGAGAGAGAGAGAGAGAAGTAAATGGAATATTGGGTACAAGTGAATTTATGATAATAACAAGAAAAGTAGTTTACTATTTAAGGCTCGAACAGGATCATTGGCAACAAAGGAATATACACATAAATGAAAAAATGTGGATGGTTTGGTCTTCAAGTTATGTAAGAAAGGCATAGAAAATATTAGGCATCTGCTAATCAAATGTAAATGCCTGAAAGCAAAAGGGGTACAAATAAGGAAAATGTGGAAGAATAAATATAAACAAAGCGATTATACAGAAAGTGTGTTATTGGTTTTTATTCTGGATTTGGGAAAAGATAATGGGAATTTAGATACAAAGGCTATAGAGTTAACAAAGATTATGTTGCAGAAATGGGAAAGAGCAGGATATAGAAGAATATGGGAAAACTTAGGGTGGGGAATGGAAAGGGAAGGCAAAGGGGCTAACAGGTTTCTCTGGGCATGGTGGTTGAGAGATTCCTAGATATAAGGAGAAGTCATAGTGCATCATATCACATCTAGTAAAAATAATTTAGTTGAGCCTTCATATGTTTGATGGCTTTAACTTAATTCTCTGGTTTCAATAGTATTTGAAAGATTACTTTGAGATTTTTGGATTAGCAAAAAAAGTTTATTTTTTGCATAGTATATGAAGGATTCATGAATCATTTTACGCAAAAATTATATAATAATTATTAAAAACAAAAGTATAAATAACTACATTAATAATTTTTATTAGTCATTCATTATACTAGAGATTATCCATTTAATAAATCATTTTTCTGGAGTGTAAGTTTGATTACACCATTCTCATGCAAGATAGAGACTGGTTTACATCTTTTAACACCCATGAAGGTGTGTAATCATAATAGTGTAGTGAAAATTACACTACAGAAATATTCATTAAATATAAAATATTACACTTTTATTTTATATATACATTTTATTTTTAAAAATAGAAGTTAATTTTTTTTTTTTACATACTTGTAGCAAAAAAAATCAGTCACTGTGATACCAACCCATTATGAAATACATTGATTCTGTGGCAGGGTCTTTTGAGGTATTTTAAAAATTATAAATACAATGTTCACTATTATATCCACACTTTTCCTTCAAAAAGTGATGGGCATGATAAGAACCACATATCACAGATACCTGGAACAAAAACATTTATTCCAGTAAATCCCATGGACACCCAACCACCATTGTGTAGCAAGTGGCTGACAGAGCTATGGAAACACATCACTAACATGATAACATTAACAAAATCTATCTTGATGCAAAGAAAACATATTGGCAGATGTATAAATTAAGATACTCAAACTTCACTGTCTCTCAACAATCACTAGGGCTAAATAATAAGTCACTGATACGTAAATCAAAGAACTGATACATCGAGTCCAAGTACATAGACTTTCTGATAAAATTAAACCTTGACTCCCTACCTAAAAATCACTTCTTGGCCTAAGGAAATTAAATACCCTCAGCTTTACTTGTATAAAGAGATAATAATTTATAGCATCAGTATTTAAGTCAAAACTCAAGTTTATATAGATACTTTTATTCATGTATCTTTTTAGCTAATAAAGTTTTATTTTTGAAAAAAAAAAGCAGAATTTTATAGATTTATCAGACCTTCATTTTTATTCATTTCTATTTTAACTCTTAAACCGCTAATTATATTATTGGCTGAGTGAGGTAAAAGTCAAAACTTTTAATTGGTCAATTCACAAACTGAAGTGTCAATTAACAAAGTCAATTGTCAAAATATATTCATCTTTTAATATTATATTCACTTTAGTTTCATTTGTAAAAAGTATATTAATAATTTGTCAGATTATGAAAGTGAACGAAAGTTTTTTTCAAAAATAAATTTTGATTTATAATTGAAAAATATTCGATAGTGGCCAAAATTAAAAGGAACATCACTCGCCAACCAAAAAGATTTGCTGACATCATGATTTCTTCCTGCTTTTATGTTGCGATAAATATGTTGCAATAAATAAATAATTCTTCCTAAAATCTTAACTAGTTTTTTAAAATAATATTTATTTTTAGCATATTTTATCAAAATAATTTATAATTTGTCAAAAAATACTGTTAAAATGGTCTAAAACATTCGTTAATCATTTTCAAAATAAAACAAATACAGATCGTAACTGTTTACTTTTTGGCAGCCATTTTCTTTGTTGACAAAATTTAATAGCCAATCAGATTTAAGAAGAGGCATTATTTTTTCTTTGTTTGACGTATAAAGTCATTTTATTGATTTTTTACTTATAAAATAATTCAAGAGAGGGCAGCATCTTACAGAACTTTTTTAGGCATATAGGAGATAATTTATTTGTAGTTACACAACTTATGGATATGAATAGGAATGCAGGTAAACAGTTATATATGAGTTTTATAGATATAGAGAAGGCATATGATAGAGTAAATAGAAATAGATTATGGATAAATTTAGCAAATTTGGGAATGGATAAAGCTTTAACAGATATTATTAAGAAATTATATGAAAATAATTTATATATATATATCAATTAGAGAATATAGAATCAATTAAAGTTAAAAATGGTGTGGGACTAAGGCAAGGATGGCCTATGTCACCTATTTTGTTTGTGTTGTATTTGAGTGAAATGAAAAGAGCAATACAAAGATTAGGAAGAGGGATAGAGGTATCATTAATAGGTAGTAAGAGAGTATATATTTTGTCAGGACTTTTTTTTGCGGATGATATATTTTTCTGTGCAGAAAAAAAGAGAAGATATGGAAGTTATGTTGAAGACATGTGCAAGGGTGGTTAAAGAGGTGGGGATTAAATTTAGTGAAGAAAAATCAAATATAATGATGGTTAATACTGGGGGGAAAAAAGATGTTGAATTTTTATTGGGAGATATCAAGTTAAGTGTGGTGAATAGATATAGTTATTTGGGAATTATTTTAAGTAATCAGAAAAATTATTTGGATGAATGGGAGAAAAAATTGATAAATGAAGCAAAGAAAAGAAAGGGATTGATAAAGAAATTAACTGTGTTTTCATATAATAAATATGATGTAGCTAGAATTATATGGAAAGGAGTTGCAGTAGCAGGGTTAACATATATATGGTAATGATGCATTATATGTTAGTAAAAAGATATTAGATTACTTAAAAAAAGCTCAAATGGAAGTAAGAAGACATGCATTGGATGCAGAAGTATGGATAGCAAGGGAGGCAATTCAAGGAGAAATGGGATGGTCAAGGTTTCATATGAGAGATGCAAAAAGTAAAATGAAAATGTTTGGTAGATTGCAGTTTATGGATAATAAAAGAATAGCTAAAATAGTATTTAATTGGGTTATGAGTAAAGGGCAGGTAACAAGATTGGTGAGAAAGGTAATGCGGCATGCAAAAGATTTGGATAAAGAATTTATATCAGTATATTTGTACAAAAGATGGGATGATTGTGTTAAGAAGATTATTGAGTGTTATAGTAGTAAGGAATGGGATAAAAGAATAAATTTATTAATAAAGACTAGGGAGTTAGAGAGATGGAGAAATAGTATGGAGAGTAAAAAGAGTTTAAATATATATATAGAAATAAACAGAATATTAGGTGTGAGTTAATATATGATAATAGTAAAGAAAGTAGTTTATTGTTTAAGGCTCGAACAGGATCTTGAGCTACAAAAGAATATACATGTAAATGGAAAAATATGGGTGATTTATTTAGTAAATTATGTAAGGAAGGAATAGAAAATATTAAGCATTTGTTAATTGAATGTAAATGTTTGAAAACAGAAAGGGTACATATAATGAAGTTGTGGAAAAATAAATATGAAAAAAGTGACTATACAGAAAGTGAATTATTGTTTTTTATGCTGGGTTTGAGAAAAGATAAGGGGGATTTAGATATAAAAGTTATAGAGTTGACAAAGATTATGTTGTGGAAATGGGATAGAGCAGATTATGGGTAAATTTAGAGTGGGGAATGTAAAATAAAGTGGCTAACATGTTTATCTGGGAATAATTGCTGAGATATTCTTGACTTCATTTAAGGAGAAGCCATAATACATCACATCACATCACATCACATTACTCTTTAAAACAAGCACAAAATCATAATCATAGTACGAAAAGTGACCGATTTAGAGTGACATCAAGCCACTTCGCTTTTAAACAAATCGATCAAGCAAAGAGTTAAAAATAAATTTTAGTCGATGAAAAAATCATTGATTTTTTTACAATTATTTGCTTGGCTGCTTTCATACCCATCACTGAATGAGAAAAAATGTATTTTATCCTCTTTACATACTCAGTTCATTATTATTTGCAAAGTTAAAATATGACTTTGTAAACTTACATTTCTAACAAATCAAATTCAATTTATTGAATACTGATACAAAGTTTTCATTAATAAAATTAAATGTTGAACATTGATTAATATTTTTGTCAGGGCTATTAACCTATTATGTAATTAATAATTAGCTGAGGAATTTGATTAGAGAGTACCTCAACATAATTAAGGTTTCAGAGATATTTATCTGTTTAGATTCACAGCAGATATATGCAAATCTATATGTGCCATCTTAAACTTTTATGATTGTGATAAGCTTTTGACTTTCATAAAGTGCAACTAAGTAAATATTTTCTTATCTAAATATATTCAGTAAAGATTGATTTATAAATGATTTTGATCCAATAATTTTGTTAGTAATTTAGAACTATGTTATTAAAATATTTTAATCATATTATGCATTACTATCTCCTGGTTATATTCATAATATAAAATAAGGATTTTAATACTAAAAATATTTAACTATCAAGTCAAACTGTCCACTAAAGGTTTGGCAAAAAAAACATTAAAAGGCAAAACGGTAACATGATAACTGAATGAATGTATCATTTCACCCCTCATCTTTTATTTAAGCATTATTTTATAGATTGATGAGTGTGTTTAGTTTATACCTGTTTGTCAATAATTAACAATAAAACCATAACACATTGCAATCATTAAGTAATTTAGAGATTTAATATGTGTAAACTTTAAAAAAATAATATTAAAATGGATATATTTATAGATTTATGTTCCGTTATTTAAATTGTTATTATATAAATGATTTTTAGAAGTCTGTAAGAGAGTTGATATTTTGAGAGATATTGTTCTTTATAGAAATCTTTTTTTTACTGAAATCAAAACTCATCTTTCCCAAAATGCATTTCAACTTTAAGATTATGTTATGTAAATCTTTAATTAAAAATGTTTATCTTTTGTGGCTGAGTATGAAAGAAAAAATATTAGTTTACATTGCTTTAATGGATATTTTGTACCCAGTTATCACTCTATTGTTCAAATGTCATATAATCTCTTCAGCAACAGATCATATAAATTCTTATTTTACATTAATATATTTTTAATAATTCAGAATTCGGTGTGATTGTCTATTGAATGACAAATAAAGTTAATAATAACACAAGAACAATATTAATAATAATAATAATGAAAATATTTTTGAAATATAATAATAATTAACATAATATTACTTTTGTTATTAATATCTATTGGAATATTATTACTTTTTCTATTGAACTGTTGAGGGTTAATTTTAGTAACATTAGCATATGTTTGTATTATCTTTGACCTTTGGAATTCAGTGTTAGTGAAATTAGAAGTGGTTGAAATATTAGTTTTTATCATTTATAATTATTGGATTATTATTACTTTTGCTATTAATCTGTTGAGTATTATTTTTAGCATCATTAGCATCTGTTTGTAAAATCTTTAAACTTTGGAATTCAGTGTTAATAAAATTGGTGCCAGCCGCCTGGTCACGTGACAGCTCAATCGCCATATTAAGCACCAAATTATTATTAGACAAATTATTTATTTTGTAAATTTTGGGTGCAAAATTTAAACAAATTTATTAAATGAGGTATGAATCAATCAAAGACAAAATTTTATAATGAGATAAGAATTTTATCTTGTCAAACGAAAGCTTTAAATGAATTTTAAGCAAACAAAACTGGAGCGTTTTACCTGGGTTGTCAGTAGTTTGGATGCCTCCCCCCCCCAAAAAAAAAAAGAGTCGGCAACTTAAAAAAACAGATGTGGTTGACCTGTTGATGCTGTACATGGACCCTGTAGAAATCAGTCACATCCTCAAGCAAACTGAATGCCCATTACTTGATTCCATAGATCAATCTATTCCTACCTCCCATAGACAACAAATACACTCAACCATGACCAATGTCTGATGACTGTAACATCAGTGAAAGTTTCAAAGTCCAAAGCAGCAACAGTCCATTTGTTCACAACAAAGTTAAAGAACTCTAGTTTTTCATGTTCTAAAAGTACTCAAAACCTAAGTCTCACAAGGAAATTGCCACACTACTATGGAAATTGCTGGATTCTTGCTTATGTTACCCAGGAAACCCAGCCACATAAAATAAATCTGGTTTGCATCTGTTGACCCAGCAGTCCAGAGCTTGTAAAATTTTATGTAAATCTTGTGTATATCAATAAAACAACTTCTATATAGGTAAACCTACAATTACAAATTGTCCATGTAACCATGGCAATTCAAGCTATGTAAAACCCTTGTGACTAATCCATAGCATATAAAAATCATTGTAATCTTATGTAAATAAGTAAATTAACTTGTATAAACATAAACCTACAACTGTAGATTGCCCTTGTAATCACAGCAATTCATGCCATGCAAAACCCTTGTAACTAATCTACAACATGTAAAAATTCTTGTAATCTCATGTAAATCAATAAATCAACTTTGCCCATGTAACCACAACAATGTAAGCTATATAAAACTCTTGTTGCTAATCCACAGTATGTAAAAATTCTTGCAATCCTATGTAAACCAATAAATCAACTTTTATATATGTAAACCTACAACTACACATTGTCCATATAAACATAGCAATCTAAGCTATGTAAAACTCTTGTAATTCTCTAAGACAAATAAAGTTTATCATTGAAACATAATAATAATAATAATAATAATAATAATGTTAACAACAACAACAACAACAATAATAATAATAATAATAATAATGATGATGATGATGATGTTAACAACAACAATAATAATAATAATAATAATAATAATAATAGAAGTAATAGTAGTAGTAATCCTACAGCAAACTTGTCAGATGATGTCTAGAAAATCTCTAGTTTCAAACTTTCCATTTTTGTCAAACAACACCATTATTAAAAGTACTTTTCACCTATTTTGTTAGGAAAACTTGAAACATTATTATATATTATGCATTTAATAAATTATTATGTGTGTGTGTATATATGAAATAATTCATATTAGTTATTTGCATAACAAAAAACAGAGCAATAATGACTACAAGTTACTCACATGTGCACCATACTAGCATTATAACAAGTTCAACATTAAATAATGTTGTTATTTACAAAAAACACATATAGTAATATAACTAAAACAATCTTAATATTTCAACCACTAAGTTGATCTCACAATTTAAGAAAATTATATCAACTGACATGGAATATCTTGATTTAATAAATCAGAATATGTTTTTGCTAAATAACACTATTGCTGCATGGTTTAACTTTTATTAGAAATTAAATATCTACATTTGTTATGGTTTTAAATATGTATTCAAAGTCATATAATATATTCTATTAACATTGAAGATTAACAACTCAATTAGTGTTTATTTTAAATTACACAAATAATAAGAAAAATGATTATCACTGTGGAATAATTATAGGATTAAACTATCTATTAATTGAAAGTACTATATGAAGTATTAGCACATTAAATACAATTGAAGAAACTTAAATATTTTTAATGTAATTATAAGTAAGTAAATAACTAAATAGTTTTTTATTCAGGTTATAAGACATACAAATGAGTGCAAAAACTGTCAGTTGAGTGCAATGTTTGAACATTATATTTCTCCACTCCATTATTCTGATGCTGTACTAAACAATATATAACAATGAAGTTACAAATATTTGAAGAGACGTTAGCTCCAATTACCACCTCTAATAACCTTGAGAATAAATGAGAAGTTAAAGGTGGGTTCCAGATACATGGCTGCATTGGTCCATTGATTCCTAAGTTTTCATTGGAAAATGCAATAAAACAAAGCATAACCACCTGGAAATATTGATTATTCAAGGTTCTGCAGATGGCTCTAGGATTGAGACCTGTTTTTGTTTACATAAAGTTAAATGTAGTCTTTAAATATAACCCCAAATTAAGAATTAACCAAATGGCTTTATTGCTTAGGAATTTAAAAGAAGGTCTCCTTCTAGAAGAGATGTGAACTGAGCATGAACTTTGGACCTCACTCTTGGGGCCTGTTTTTTATCACTTCACCAAATTTTGCAGAATAATAGGTCTATCATCAGGTTAAAAATTTTCCCAACAACTATCCCCCCTTTTTTTTTTCTTTTCCAAAATAGTAATTGAGCATTATACACCAAATTTGCCTACTGACAACTGGTAATTTTTGTTTTGTCATTTTGGCAAAAATAATGAGATTTTCTTTGCATATAAACAAACCTATAGTGAGATGTTTTTTAACCCTAGTCATGCTAAACATTTGGCATCTGTATTTTCCTCCAACATCACAATCAGAAGCTGATCAACATTTAGAATTATAAATGGCTTAATCTTGCAAACTAATCAGTAAAATAAATTTCAAATAAATTTAAAACAGTTGAAATAAATTGGCATCAACAATGTGGTAGCACTGTGCCCTTTCTCTCTGAGTTAAGACTTTCTCATCATTTGCTGCCTATCTATTTTTTTTTATTTTAGAAGATATATATCTCAAAAAGATAGTTTTTATTTGGATTTATATATATAGAATTTTAATTTGAAATGTCACTATAATTTCAAATATGAAACACTTCAATCTATAATTTAAAGAAACTTCAGCCTTTTACTTTCATATTTAATTACAAACATAATTCTCAATTTTATATCTTTTGTGTTATTTAGAATGACATTTTATTTACATTATTTATACAAAAACTGAAATATTACGAGTTGAAAACGATGCAATTCATTAAAATTTACCAATTCATACATAATTTAAATATAACAATTATTTTTCTTCTACTTAAAACATTTTGCTTTTACCAAACTAATGAAATTTTTATCAATAGTTGATACATGATTTATTATTTATAAAATGTTAACAGAAGCTTATCGAAATATAAAAAAAAAGCTTTCAACAAAACATTTTTTTTTTCTCTTTTAAACTATAGAATTTATATACGCGTTTAATTTCTATTAGTAAGATTACATTACCTTATTGAGTATTGCAGGATTTGATTCAAAAGCTCAGAGTTAATTGATGATACTGTTGATAATAGTAGAATACAAGTTATGACCCACAAGATTATCTAGTTGAATCCAACTAATAATTATTTTTATAATGAGGAAGATATTAAAATGAAAATTGTACTCTTGAGTAATAAACCATCTAATTATTTATTTTTATGATTAATGTGCTAATTATATAAGATTCTTTTTCAAATGAATTTATTTATAAATACTGGACATATCTTTTTATTGACAATTATCTTTTTGGAACAAGTAAAGACAATAATTACTAAGTCCCCTTGTATGGATTAGTGAAGTGATAAAGTAACAGACTGGTGCTCAAGATAAGGATCACAACTTAGCTATGTTCTCTATAGTGCTCAAACTTTTTGTGAACTCCTGAACCATAAACTGTATAGATTAATTTTATTGATATTAATAATATTAAATAAAAATAAACTATCTATGAGAAATCTGGATATTTTACCTTCAAAATTTTAAAATAAATAATCACACATTAGGAATAATAATAATAATAATAATAATAATAATAATAATAATAATAATAATAATAATAATAATAATAATAATAATAATAATAATAATAATAATAATAATAATAATAATAATAATAATAATAATAATAATAATAATGACAATAAAAACAATATTAAACTTCCATATATTACTCTTCCCCACATACCTAAAATCTCCTATCAATTAATCAAGGTTTTGGCCAATAAATTTAAAATTAGCTTTCATACACCCCCATGCACTAATCGTCTAATCAATAACTCTAAGGACAAAATTGAACCTTCTCATACTCCCCATGTCGTTTACAGCATAGCTTGCCCACTACCTGGTTGCCGGGCCATTTATTTTGGAGAAACCAAGGCAGGCATAATCAACAGGACAGCACAACACAGATATACATATAATAGAGCCATGAAAAACAATGATAATTCATCAACATTTTTATAGCATTCCAAGAAGACAGGACATTTGTTTGAACCTTCCAGCCCTAAAATAGTCTGTATTGAGAAAAATGACATCAAGCGGAAAATCAGAGAAGCATATTTTATTAATGGCAATAATAACTCCATCAATAGATGAGATACCTGCTTTGACATCTCCAAACGTTGGACTATCTAGTTCATTTGCATATGCTTTGCATACTGTTTTGTTTCCCTTGCCCTATTTTTTCATTCTGCAGCTCACAGTACCACTATGAATATGAGGCAAAAGACCTTGAAAGCACTTAGCGTGTAATAATTTCTGTGTATCTTTATAGCTTCTCATTCAAGTGTGGCATACGCTTTGTTAATTTTGTATATTAAATTATCGAATGAGAAGTCTTAAAATCTTTAATACTTTACAAATAATAATAGTAGTAGTAGTACTAGTAGTAGTAATAATAATAATAATAATAGTAGTAGTAATAATAATAATAATAATAATAATAATAATAATAATAATAATAATAATAATAATAATAATAATAATAATAATAATAATAATAATAATAATAATAATAATAATAATAATAATAATAATAATAATAATAATAATAATAATAATAATAATAATAATAATAATAATAATAATAATAATAATAATAATAATAATAATAATAATAAAAAAGTTAATTAGACAAGAAAGATTTCATGACATTTAAACAAGTGAAAGTGGTATGTTATTTCTAATTGAACAAGCATTTAATTTTTTTTCTATCACTGTACAAATGAACAAAACAAACAGTGACTGCCTACAATGCACAGAATCTAAGAGTATCATCCATCTAAACACTAAGCAAACCAAACATTACATAACTTTAGTAATCAGATATGAACTGATATATTTAATGTAGTATGACTATACTCAATTGAGAATTGGCAATGAAATGAAAGCTATTCATTACTGATTGATTCCAAAATATCAATGCTAATTTTTCTAATGTTATCAGGTTCTCTTTAGAAAATTAAATAAACAAATTATTGAATGTTTTTTTTTGCTTGTAAGGATAAGAAGCTTGAGCACTAAAAGTACCAGATGTGATCCTAGGAATCCATATATTAGAATCTTATACTACCATTTTGCTAAACCTTACATGGAAAATCTCAATATTTATTTCAAAGACAATTTACAATTCAAAGTATAATTCTTAATAAACAATATGTTATAATATGTCAAAATTAAAAAAAATTAAAATAAAATTACCACAAAAAATTATTTAATATTTTTGAAATATTCTACAGTATTAAAGAAAATGGATTTTCTTCATGTTTTAAGAAGAAGTAATACATATCATAATAACTGTATTCCTTTTTTTTATCAATAGGTTGAAAGTTTGTATTTGAGCTCTTGATTGTTTTCAGCTGTTAGAATTTTATTACTACCACATATTTAAAAGACTGCATTTTTATTGATTGAGTTAATTAATCAAAAAGAAATGTATACACTATTTTTTATTATAAATGCATAATATTCAAAACATTTTTTAATCATTTGATGAATTTTCTTAACATTGTGTAATAGAAAAGAATGTGAATTATTTATTACATTATTGTGTTGTTTTTGAGTTCAAATTTAGTAAAGATGATTAAAAAGTTGAATTGAATTATGAATAAGGATAGTAGAATAAATATGTTCTGTTTTAGATTACTTTTACAGTTTTAACAATGAAACCTTTGATAGTGAATTTGCATTTATTTGCTACTA
The DNA here is from genome assembly GCA_028023455.1 of Epiperipatus broadwayi. Taxonomy (NCBI): domain Eukaryota; kingdom Metazoa; phylum Onychophora; class Udeonychophora; order Euonychophora; family Peripatidae; genus Epiperipatus; species Epiperipatus broadwayi. The sequence continues at coordinate 6,058,534 of JAQFVV010006229.1, read as the reverse complement.
GTGTTGAGACTTTGAAGTATGAAGAATTTGGTTTTATAATACTGACTACTTTAGTAATTGACACTTGATATTTTATTAAAATATTCACATTTTTATATAGTTTTCTTCTTTAGTAGACATATAGCACATTTAATAATTTTATTTACTTAATCCAAAAAAATATATTTTTAATATATGCTACTTAGCTGAGCATGAATTTTGATATCTTTATTTCTGAGTTAACTACTGTATCCCTAAACCATGCAGAGCTGATGTTCATTTGTCTGGGTTTATAAATTAAAGGGAATTATTTAATGCATATTCCTTTTTATTTAAAAATTTTGCTTCAAGCTGTTAAACTATTTTTTTATCATCACCATAATTTTCAAACATTATCCATCGAAGCTTAATCTAGTTTCTTTAATCTACAACTCTTCTTCATATCACTCCAACAACTTTTTATTGCATTCATCCAATTCATATTTACTCTTCTTTTATGTCTTATATAAATTTGTGGATTGAGTTTTAAGGTTTAACATATATTATTACCTCTTCGAGCAATATGTAGATCCAAGTTCTATTTCAATATTTTATTTCTTTCCCTGATGCTAATCATACCCATTTATTCTCTCATTTTGTATTTTACTTTTGATCCTTTCTCCTTACAAAACATTTATTTATATTAGCAATTCTCACAAAATATTACTTTTCATTTTTAGTTTTTTTTTCCCCCTAAAGAATGACATTTGTTGAAATAAAACTCTTCTAAATAAGCAAAAATAATTTGAGATCAGACATAATGAATATTAATGAGTTATTTTATAGCCTCCTTCCATGAAGATTTATGAATATGTCCATTATTCTTTTATTGATAAAAGGCTTGTGGTAGAAAGTTTTATGTCAGTTTTTCTCATTCTTTAGTAAAATAATCTTCCTTTAGGAGTTTGATTGAGGGACAAATTATATCAGAGATATAATACATTTTTAATTTAATTTGTTTCTTGGGGGGGGGGGGGAGTTGATCATGTGAGAAAAATGGTAGTCCCAGAAATAAATAATGTCTGTATTGATTCTAAACTGATTATAATAAAAATCAAATTTTGTTTTTCAGTTTAGTGACATAGTAAAGAATCTAATGATGTGGTTAGACCTAGAGGTAAAATAGTTATGATAAATATTTTGAGAAAAAGATTGTGAAATGTGAAAGAAAATAAAAATCTATAAATTATTCATAATATAAAATATGGCTTTATTGATTCTTAATAGATAATAAGTAAACAAAACAATCAAAAGTAGAAAACACTCTGGAAAATTAAAACCTGGCATGTATTAAAAAAAAAGAATTATTTAATTATTTGGGAATCGTGATGTACCAAAAGTGACAAATTGAACTTTGATCCAAAATTTTTAGCTCTCAAGTATAACACTGTATCCCAACATTAACCTACACAAAGCCTATACTATATAAACTTTATATAAATGATAGGATAGTATTTCTATATTTCAATTTGATTTATAAGCGTCAAACTTTTTATATGATATAATGCAAGGTATGCAGGTAAATTTAAGTGTTTTTTCCTCAAAACAAAAATTTAAATGTGAAAGCATTTCTGCTTTAAAAATTCACATTAAGTTTATAAATAGTATCAGCATGTAAACTTTACATTCCTAAAAGATTTAATCAAAAAGAATTCCGTCAGAAGTAAGCTGTCTAATATCAAAATCTCACCTTCCCTTAAAGAGAATGAGATTTTAACTATTAATCACTATGCTTAGGAAGTGAACTTGATTAACAGGAAACAATTTAGATTTTAATTTAAAATGTGTGTAGTAGTGATTATTTTTTAATATGTTTATTTTTTTTTTTTATGTTTTAAGTAAAATGTTTATTATGATATAAGAAAAATATTGGTTTTAAAAAAAATGATAGGGATAGTAAGAAAAATGTAAACTAGGAGCGCAGTGGAATATAATACCATTCACACTTGTCTGGTATTATAATTTGGTGCAGTGGTAGAGTTTATATAAGCTCAATTCTAGACTCCTGGTGCACAAATATAATGATCTCCCATTTACTGAATCATTTGTTTATTTTTGTTGATGTTGTTGTTGTTATTATTATTATCATTAAACAGGCTAAACTCACTATACGTATTGCCACACATAGCAAGCATAAAAAATGGTGATCATGTGATGTTTATTGGCTTAAATGCAATCCTGCCTAGTAGGATAGTGGTGGCTATTGTTATTGAAGAACCAAAGACACCAAAATGTATGGTTATGAAACTGAGTTCAGACCTATATGACTATATAAGCTGATGAGCTTGGATTGAAAATATTAAGGTGTTTTCAATTTAAGATTCATAGTTTTGTAGTTAAGTGGAGATAAAATGTGGCTGCTAGAGGTTGCATTAGATCCTAAGATCTAGGTGCAATGCTCTTAGATCCAAGGCTCCTCACTGATGAAGGCTACAAGCCAGAAACTAGTCTGGGGATATTGGATGAGTAGGCAATAGATGGGAATTTTATGCACAAGCCTTCTGGCATCCATTGATTACTCTAGCTTGCTGTGTGTGGCAATACATATAGTCAGTTTTGCCTGTTTAATAACAGTTACAAGCAAGCATAAGAAGTGGTGATCATGTGATATTATTATCATGTTTCAAATGTAAACTTTATTAATGCTCAAAAAAGATTATATGAATTTTATATGAAAACAGAAGGTCTTAGATACAAATTAATACATGATATTACATATGCAAAAAGTGTTTATAATCTTGCATGTGAGAGAGAAAAAAACATGACATACAGTAATGAAATGAGAATGATCATTACATAATAAGATACATATGTCAAATTAGGTATACAAAAATTTTTTTAATGAGATCTTGACAAAAATATACGGAAGCACATGATAGTAAGATGAAAACACATATGAGTTTTCATGGCTGTCTTATTGTTCATGTGTTACATAAGTTTCATGTGATGAACATGAGTTTTTAGATATAATTTGATTCATGAAATTACATATGCAATGAAGATTTACAATTTTACTTGTGATAAAAAAAGTTGATTTATAGTAGGTGGAATAATAATAAATGTTGCATAACAAGATACATATTTCAGATTAGGTTTTATATATATTTTACAGAAGCATTGTGAGATAAATACATGAAAGCACATGGCAAAATTTGTTAATACATCTAGGGAGAGTGAGTAAAGTTAGTGTTCCATTGGTATATGGCTGTATATAAACTGGACTTATTAGTTGGTGAGCACTATAGGTATCAATGCTAAGTCTTATTGTTTATGTACTGGGTATTTAAAATTCATTTGATGTATGTTAGTATTGTGATCTTGTAAACTTTTTTGAAGCAGTAGGTTGATGAGGATGGTGTACTGTGTTATTCTCACATGGTGCAGTATTTATTACAGAATTCACCCTGGTGTGATGTTGGAACTATGAGTTCATGTGCTGGTTGAGGTTCCAGAGAGTGGGTGGAAAAGTGATATAGAAAGCAGTTGAAATTTGTGGCTGATATAATAGTGAACTGGAAAAAAATATCTTAAATGATATAAAATATTCCTTATGGCATGGTAATAAATTTTGAGAAATTCTTGTCAAAATGACAGGCATCGACACCATGGAAGGGGGGTTTACAATCTTGTGGTTTTAGGTCTAGATTTTGAAAGTTGTTTACATTGGTTTTCTTGAAACTCCAAATTGTCTTATATTAATGGGCTTGAAAATATCTTTGCCATTGCTGACATAGAAATTGTTCTTGTGGATGCTGGAATATGTTTTTTCCATGAGATAAAGATGGTAATATTGTGGAATAGGTTTGGCACCAACCACTTTGGTCATGTGGTTGCATGACAGTTTTAAAAAAAAGCTTTTATAAATTCAAAATTATCTTAGAAAAGTTATGTGGCATAGTTAATTGTTAATAGCTGTTTCAATATATGTTAAATTTACCTGAAATAGTGCATATTTTGAGTGTTATTTTAGAGATTTAAACCCAGAATTTTTCTTTGTTGCTTGAGGCTAATGAAATAATTTTTCTTGCAAATTACCCATTACACACATATATCTTTTTATAACCCAAGTGTTAAACCACTAAACATCACATGATCACCATCTCTATACTAGCACATAATTGTTGTAAACAAAGGCAAAACTCTCCATACAGTAGTGCCACTCTGTGTCAAACAGAGTAATCAATGGATGCCAGAAGACTTATAGGGATTTTATGCACAAGCCTTCTGGCATCCATTGATTACTCTGTTTGGCACAGAGTGGCACTACTGTGTGGAGAGTTTTGCCTTTGTTTAACTAGAATGTTACCTAATTATGTCAAATTCAGTCTTTGTGATGACTTGAAATTTATCTAAAAAAAAAACTAATATTATGCAAATTTTTAAAGATTTGAAACAGGAGTTCTTAGAATGAACATGGTGAGAGAACTAAGATTAACTATTGTTGTTATTATTATATTTTTTACCAGTATATTGATTGTTGTTTGCTATAAAATCTGATGGAGTGAACAGATGAAGGAAGCTTAAAATTATGTGTTCAAATCCTCTCTAATTACATCTAAAGTTTTGTATATACTGTAACGTTTTTCGTTTTACTAGGCCACTATACGCCTCAAATTTATATTTGAGCGTGAGTTGATCAAGCTGTATCAAAAGAAAAAAGAAAGTTGTATTTCTTTTCCTAAAAAACACAGCTATATTTCCTGATCAAACTTTGCCTATTGATGGTTGAGAATTATGCTATTGATGAGATCAGCTTTTAATTTATTTGATAGGTGCCAGGTCTTTTTATTCTAAAAAGACCGCTGATATCTGTCGCCAGCATGTCTCGCAAATAAAAAAAAAATAAAATATTTTTAAAATTATTGGTCTTAGATTTTAAGAATCGGTAATTTTACGGTAAACTAGAATTATCTTTTTTTTGAGATTATTATTGCTGGGCTTATTCAAACATATTGGCAAGGTAAATTACTTTTAAATCTTATTAAACTAATAATAACTTTAATACTAAAAAGAATAATAACCATTATTAATAACGCACAATGAAAAAGGTTGATAAAAGTATAATCTCTTTTATTCTAACAAACTAAAATATTTATAAGTTAAATTACGAATTAACTAAACTGGAAAGTACACACATGCTAATCCAGATAATGAATCGATTAACAAAAACAGTTAGATTAAATAATGAACGCAATTTAATAATGTTCCAAGATCTTGTATAAAATTCTTTATAAGAAAGTCCCTTGAATACGAAAAGTCTATATCAGGATGGTAGTCTAAGCCTAGATAAATAATTGTTTGCAAACTTTTAAGTCACTATCAGGAAAATTTATTCTTAACTTACCGGTAAGTTCATGTAGGTTTATGGGATCCCAGATCATGAGAATTTCCATTGGTCTCTCCTGCCGGCGTCTTCCATTATTGTTCCGTTCTATAGCTGGAGAAAAGGCACGGTTGTAGCGACCCTTTTATTGCAAAAAGCGGTCTTCACAAGTCCCGTTTCCATGCTTGCGTGACAGCTTGGTACAGCAAGGGGCATACCTGTGTAGAAGTATATTTTTTGCCACAGGTCATGCTCGTGGAAACCTCCAACTTTCAGAGACGTAACTAGAAGTAAAAGAGAAAACCCAGATTGAAGTTGTCATCTCCTTTTTATATCGCGCTCCATTTTTGGAACTTCTGCGCACTCTTTTGTCTTTTTATCAGCATATAAGATAATAATCTTATACACTCTCTCTTAAATTTAAGTTACAAAGTTCTCTTTTTTTTAGCATTATTCTTCCATCTTTAATTAGCTAAAATATTTTTCTTTTAGCTTATACTTTTGGAATTCTTTTAATTTATCTGGATTAGTAATCTGTATGTCATTTATTCTTTCCAATTAGATAAAAAAAATAAGAATGACAATTTTAACCTTCATTGCACGTTTTAACAAAAATTATACTAATCAAAAAAAAATCTAAATTTACTTTTTTAGCTTTTACCAAATGCCAATATATTTGTAACGTATATAAATATACGTTACAATACCACCAGTGCCAGGAGATGAGAATAAAATAGGGGTTTACACTAATTTTATTCTTAAGTTTTTTAAATTCATATTCGTTTTTTTTTTTTTTATGTAGTAGCGTGCTGATATATTGTGTAGACTCATTCACAAGCGACATTCGGCTTTAACGCCCACTTTTAGGTCTAACACGGCGGGAATGGAAAATATTTCAACATTCATCTGTGTCCTATCCGCTTTAGTGTAATATTAACGATAAGAAGCCCAAGTTATAAGCACAAACGAGCATTGCTCATCGTTCTGAGTCTTACAGGCTCGTGGCAACTTGGTCCAACTTGATCCGCCTTCCCCTTTATTGGGATCTCTGCTAGAAATAGTCTGACGAGCATTTAAAGACGGTCTTATGTTCATATACTGTGGATAAGGACTCGGGGCTATGTTATTCCCCTCTTCAGTAACCGCCTACCCGGTCAAATACTTGTGACTTATGTCTACATCAGCCACGATCGTGTTTTTAGACATATATAAAAAAATATACATATATATTTTTTCTTTCTGAAAGTCATATTAAAAAAATATCTTCTTTCATATTTTAATAATCAGGATTTAATTAGTTAGTTTTTTTTTTATAATTTTTTTCTTTTTTCAAAAAAATCATAATTTATTTTCCGGCTGTGAGTTTCTTTGAGTCATCATTGTAATGTTCTTTATCATTACAACTCATCTCAGGTTGTAGTTGTTAAATCGAAGCCTGAGTTGGGTCACCATTGTAACATTTTTCGTTTTACTAGGCCACTATACGCCTCAAATTTATATTTGAGCGTGAGTTGATCAAGCTGTATCAAAAGAAAAAAGAAAGTTGTATTTCTTTTCCTAAAAAACACAGCTATATTTCCTGATCAAACTTTGCCTATTGATGGTTGAGAATTATGCTATTGATGAGATCAGCTTTTAATTTATTTGATAGGCGCCAGGTCTTTTTATTCTAAAAAGACCGCTGATATCTGTCGCCAGCATGTCTCGCAAATAAAAAAAAAATAAAATATTTTTAAAATTATTGGTCTTAGATTTTAAGAATCGGTAATTTTACGGTAAACTAGAATTATCTTTTTTTTGAGATTATTATTGCTGGGCTTATTCAAACATATTGGCAAGGTAAATTACTTTTAAATCTTATTAAACTAATAATAACTTTAATACTAAAAAGAATAATAACCATTATTGATAACGCACAATGAAAAAGGTTGATAAAAGTATAATCTCTTTTATTCTAACAAACTAAAATATTTATAAGTTAAATTACGAATTAACTAAACTGGAAAGTACACACATGCTAATCCAGATAATGAATCGATTAACAAAAACAGTTAGATTAAATAATGATCGCAATTTAATAATGTTCCAAGATCTTGTATAAAATTCTTTATAAGAAAGTCCCTTGAATACGAAAAGTCTATATCAGGATGGTAGTCTAAGCCTAGATAAATAATTGTTTGCAAACTTTTAAGTCACTATCAGGAAAATTTATTCTTAACTTACCGGTAAGTTCATGTAGGTTTATGGGATCCCAGATCATGAGAATTTCCATTGGTCTCTCCTGCCGGCGTCTTCCATTATTGTTCCGTTCTATAGCTGGAGAAAAGGCACGGTTGTAGTGACCCTTTTATTGCAAAAACGGTCTTCACAAGTCCCGCTTCCATGCTTGCGTGACAGCTTGGTACAGCAAGGGGATACCTGTGTAGAAGTATATTTCTTGCCACAGGTTATGCTCATGGAAACCTCCAACTTTCAGAGACGTAACTAGAAGTAAAAGAGAAGACCCAGATTGAAGTTGTCATCTCCTTTTTATATCGCTCTCCATTTTTGGAACTTCTGCACACTCTTTTGTCTTTTTATCAGCGTATAAGATAATAATCTTATACACTCTCTCTTAAATTTAAGTTACAAAGTTCTCTTTTTTTTTTAGCATTATTCTTCCATCTTTAATTAGCTAAAATATTTTTCTTTTAGCTTATACTTTTGGAATTCTTTTAATTTATCTGGATTAGTAATCTGTATGTCATTTATTCTTTCCAATTAGATAAAAAAAAATAAGAATGACAATTTTAACCTTCATTGCACGTTTTAACAAAAATTATACTAATCAAAAAAAAATCTAAATTTACTTTTTTAGCTTTTACCAAATGCCAATATATTTGTAACGTATATAAATAAACGTTACAATACATTATACTTAACTATTAGAATCAATTCAACACTTAGACAATTCCAATATAGATAACAATCTCAAACTGTTGTCAAGGCAACTTTCTTTTAACAATAAGGTAGAATCCCTATACTTACATTTTATATTTATACATTATACTTGTATTCAAATATTACAGATTCAGCCTGAATTCATCCCATCTCTCTTCTGAATATTTAAATGGATATATTAAGATTTTATATATGAGAAATCAGAGTGACTTAAAATCAGCATGGGTATGATAAAATCATTAGCATCAACAGAGACTTTGAGCATTCCATTATCAGAGTTTCAATAATATCAATGATTGAAGATTAGGAGAATGGAAAATATTGAAGACTGTCAAGGTTTAATGATTTGGTATCTTAATATAAACTGAGCACTGATTATTTGTGTGTAAGAGATGATGATCTTGACCAATTAATGTGCTAGTTTAGCATAAAATATGTATATTGGAGATCATTTATGTTTTTCACATGCTTGTGGTAATGTGTCTATATAAGATTGAGTAAATAGATGGAGGGAGCTTGAAATTCTGTTTAAATCTCTTCTAATTATATATATAATAAATTATGAAATATATTTGAGGAAAATATTTATTATATTATGCTGCGTTTTATTATACAATAATTGTTGCCATTATAATAAATTAATATACTAGTAGTGTTACAGTGTATATTGTAAAATGTGCTCTAATAATTTAGTTTTTAAATATTCATTATTACATCAAATAAATAAAAATTATTAATAAAAACTTACTTCATTTAGTTTTAGTGAAAAATACTTTTTTATTTTTATTTTATATTGAAACAAATAATAGAGAAATAGTCAAAATAAGAGTCATAGATCACATGACCATATTCTCTTAAGCTTGTAAGTTATAAACAATGAGGATTGTCAATTCCTCAACAAGCTTTGTGATAAATGTTTAGCTAGAGAAAGCATTTAAAATATCTCTGTCAGGGCCCCCTTCCCAAACCTCCGACCATGGTTTTATGCTTTGATACTCCTCAGAGAGATGCTAGGTTAGGTTCAGACACTAGATCTAAAAATACCAACCCAAAGCCAGCATTTAACTAAAAGTTTTCTATTGAGTAAAAAATCTGAAATTTTCAGACACCTACATGTCTTCAAACCCAGCTATCCAACTCAAATAGCTACATAGGGCTGAGAGATCTTCAGTTATACCATATATTAGTAGTCTTAGAAATATAAAATCGCATAAGACTTAAGGCAAAGACAATAAATAGTCAAAATAAGAGTCATAGATCACATAACCCTATTCTCTTAAGCTTGTAAGTAATAAACAATGAGGATTACCAATTTCTCAACAAGCTTTGTGATAAATGCTTAGCTAGAGAAATCATTTAAAATATCTCTGTCAGGACCCCCCCCCAACCTCTGACCATAATAGAGAAGTTTCTAAACTTCTTTCAGTCATTAAATCAAAATTAATTTGATTTCTTTTTAATTTAAATAATAACAGAAAAAAAATTAAAAAAAAAATTTAAAGGTGATTATACAGTTGTTTGTTATAAAGCATCCATTTTCAAAATGCTAATAGAAATTATGTTTAAATAATATATATTGATTAAAAAAATAATATGGGCTTTATATAAACATTTTTACTCTGATAATACTCAATAAATATTCTGATAGTAACGAAAATTTATAGACTAAAAATTATGTAATAAATTTTCACCTGTAGTTGCTTTATCATAATATTATTTATTTTATTATAAACTTCCTTTTTAATTTTGTTTATAGATATTTAACTAATATGTCAATAAAATAATTAATGAACATAACTGTATTATTAAATTAATATTTTAGTAAAATAACTTTTAGCCCATCCTGAATTATAATAATATATGAGTTTATTGTTACATCAATCTTTTTTTAAGAAAAACTTAATTTACTTAGCAAAACATGTTTTAAACTTTAAGCAATAAGACTATGGAGCTTCCCAACATCCATTTAGATAAAAGCTTTCAATGAAAATTTAATGTTTTAGTAAATATTACATTTAAAAACTGGCTAATAGTTAAGATTGTTAATTTCTAGTGCAGCTATTTTCACTAGATGATAGCAACTATCAGTATATTGAAATGTACATTAAAGATCTGTTCAATGTGGGTTATAAACATAACATTTTATTTAGAGCTTTTAAAAAATTGTATTCTATATTAAATATTTACCATAAAGAGTATGGCAACACACTTAAGTGAATGTCTCACTGCAGCCTAGTTTATCACAGCATTTAAAGAATATATGTGCAGACACATTTAATGTTAACTTTAGAATTCTTCCAAATTTGAATAAGCTCTTAAACAATATAAAGGATAGGTTGTCTTTGGAACATGCCTTCACATTGTTTACAAAAGTAGCAGCAATGAACCTAATTGCAAAACAATCTAAGATATGAACTCACATACTAACAGCATCATTAGACTGGTACAACATCAATACAAGTATTCTCATGCAAAAAAACATTCCAATGTAACCTAATGTTTTGGGGGCATCAAATGCATTTTGATCATGATTTTGCTACATGGAATATTAAAATAGTAATTAAAATAGTATGCGCAGAGCACAACAATTAAAAAAAAAATTTCAAAGAGGCATACTTTATCATCAATAATATCCTTGAGATAAACAAAAAAGACTCTTATATAGCAGTGTCCCAGAAGTGGAATATGTAAATTATGAATTTACATTTATTAACTCTTGAATATTAATGTCATGTTATCTCCTAATAGCACTAGTTTAGCTGATAAGTTAGAACACTATGATTATGAACTCCCATGTTGAAAGATTTAGACAGCAAGTTATTTGTTAAATTGTGAAATAAATTGTATTCTTTTCTTGGGAAGCATATTAACATTATGTATAGAATTACTAATAAATTGAAAATAAAGAAAGGTACATAACAAAGTAAAGCAATTTCTATTTTAGAAATGATTTGAAATCTTTTACAGGTTGCAAGCAGTTGTTTGTTTTTAAACCAGCCATAGTCATATTTGCTAACTATGTCATACTCATTTTTAAATAAATATCTAGTTAGTAATAGTTTGAAAATCAAAAACTGAGTTAATATCAGTTGCACTGATTAATATCAACATATGTACTTAACGTCACTATTATATGATGCAACATTAAGTATTAATATAAATAAATTGAGATACTGCCAAATCTTTAGTGCTTGTTATAATACTTATCTGACAACCAATCAGATATCATGATAGCTGACCAAATGACATCCAAACCTAAACACACAACAAAGATTTTACATTTATGATTTAGACTCAGTGAGTTAAATGTGAAGATATTTAAAGCTTCAAGCTTTCAAAACCTAAATACTTATGACTGGCTTAGATATATAGAAAGAAAAGTAGAGAAAAAGGTGGTTGCCCTTTTCTTGTAAAATCTTTGTTGTGTGTTTAGGTTTGAATATCATTTGGACAGCTATCATGACATCTGATTGGCTATCAGATAAGTATTATAACGAGCACTAGAGATTTGGCAGTATCTCAATTTATTTCAATTTTCAACTATCTGTGCTTCGCAAATTAAAATATTATTAAGTATTAATGAAAAAAATGTTACTTTTTTGTTGGCCAGGGTTTCATTTTAAAAATTTATTAATAGTTTACATTAAAATATCAGGTCTCAATTATCTTCAGCTTGCATGTAATGTTCTTCACTCTTTACTAACATTTTTGAATAGTATTAAAGAATAGGAATTAAATCTATACAGTTTGAATGTAGGGTTGGAAATAAATTTTGTAAACTGATGATTAGTTAGTTATTAATACTAAAATGAATTGTTAAATTACAAATTTTTGTTTAGATCAGTTAATGTTAAATAAATAATGCAAATGAAAAGTAAAAATAAGTATATAAATCAAAATATCATAGTGTATGTGACAGACTTACTACTTAATAAACAGGCATTTTAATAAGTTATACTACCTGTTTTAACTAATGATTTTAAAATGTAATCAGATTCACAACTGAAACAAAATCCTGTATCTAACATAAGAAAGTATGTAAAAAGAATATTGTAATTAAAAAAGAATGTAGGAAAATAAATATGAGCTTAAATATATTGTTTGAATTAAATCATACATAAAAATAAGCTGATCACAAAAAGTTGAAAAGATTAAGATGCCATTGTAATTTTGGATAGGATTTCAGTAACATAAAACATCATCAAAGTAATCAGATTCGAAAATATATAAAATCAAAATGTTTGTTACATTATTGAGAACATTTTTGCTACATAGTCACTGATTTGTAGCTCCTAAGGTAACATGTTATAATATCCTCTGATCCCAAATAAGATGTTCTACCACTGCACAAAACTTCACAAGGCATAGTATTTCTAACCCAATAATAACTAATGTTTTACAATATAAATAAGAGCAGTATTTTTCTTTAGTACTATCTCTAATTAGCATGGCTATTGGGTGCTTATTAGATGGTAATGATTTTAAATCTTCATTCTCAGACTATTTTATAAGAAAGTTTTTGCCTTTATTAATAAAAATTTAGGATTCAAAATTGGAGCAATTCATTTGTGCATAGAGTAATCACCTTTTTAGCTATGTAACTGCATTGGTTCCAGTTTTAAATTACAATTCACTGATAAAAAAAAAAAAAGAAACTATTCTGAGGATAAGGACTTAAATGTATTATTATCTGGAAATCACTGATAACTCAAGCTTACTATAAAAGACACTAAAACAGATAAAATTTGGATAATATGAATATTTTTTAATATTTTAATCATCATTTGTGTTTGATCACATATCTTTAATTACTTAGATAACTCCTTTAAATACTATACATTTGGGAAGAAGATAAAAATCATTGTCTGGCTGCATATCTTTGTGCAGTGATAGAATGGTAAACTCTGGGGTTCAACTGTCTGTCATGGCTCCAATTCTGCAATTTCCATTGAGTGAACATTGTATAAATTTTTTACTAATGAACCATTCAATTGTTTTTTATTATTCTGATAAATGGTTAAGTGTGGTTTGTCAATATGGTTCATGTTAAGTTTTTATTTTTATTTTTTCACAATTATACTTGTTTTAAAATAAATTACATGGGTTATACACACTAGAATCATATTCTAAGTTAAAAAAAAGAATTACACAAATGCATTGGGTGACATAGAGATAGGGAAAATATATTTTAAAATATCGTTGATATAATTACAAATTATATAAATATTTGATAAAAAACTTTTTTTCCAGATATACTATCTAAAAAATATTTTAAATAACATTAAAATATATATAAATAGTTCTTAGTGCTATTTATTTTACAAATTTTTAATAATGGGAGAAAGCTCATAGAGGCAATGTAAATATTAGACAGATTATTTTAACCTTAAAATTTAATCTGTATATATATATATGTGTGTGTGTGTGTGTGTGTAGGGTTAGTATTGAGTGAAGATAGGAATAAACATAAAATGGCATTTTAAAAACTACTGGGTGAAAATGATAAAAATTTCGTTTTAATGTTTTGAAAAAACGTCTCACAATGTGATTGATAAATATGTTTAATGATGAAATGAAAGGCAATGTTACTCATATTTCTGAAATCAAGTCCAATGGAAAAGAAATGATTTTTATCATATTTAATCAAGAAACCCCTGACATTTGATATGTGAGAGACTTCAAACCAATAGAAAGACATTGGTAAAAAAACTTCAATAATAATTTTAACAAAAAAATTATATATTTTACTCCAAGAAATAAATCTTTGACCTTTGGATTGCGTTCTGTAATTTTGAGACGAAGTACAAGGTTATAAAAATCAAACGAATTATAACTGATAAGCATCTCAGTATTTAAAATTGTTATGGTAAAGAAATATGTCAGTATATACTATAAACGGAGATAAGGATATTTAGTATATATAATAGTTTTTATTATATAATAATTTATATATGTACAAATGTTATAAATTGCCTTTTATTTTTAAATCTCATATTTATTTTTTTAATTTGCTGATTGAAATCAAATGAAATAAAACTTTGACAACTTATCTTATTGAAAGTAGTTTGTTTAGTAAAACTGTCAGAAGCTTTATATATTTTATCGACCATCAAAGCAAATACAGTATAAGTGAAATTACCTTTATTCTGTTAGTTTAATAGTTAGATTCACTAATAGAATACAAAGATCCTAATGGCACAAAACTAATGGCAGTTAAAAGTATCAGCATTATCTGAAACAAAAACATTTTTTGTTGTTGTTTCTATTATTGACTGACATAAAAAGTAGTACAGATTAACAACTATACGTTAATCAAATAATTAAAACTAAGGATATTTTACTATTTAAAATACATATATTCAAAGTAAACATTAAAAAAAACTTTTTCCAAGTTTTGATTTAAATTTTATATATGATATGCAGTAAACTATTTATTTTAGGAATCATTTAATAGAAACAAAATGTATTAAACCACTAAACATCACATGATTGCCATTTTTTATGCTTGCTCATAACTGTTATTAAAACAGGCAAAACTCTCCATACAGTAGTGCCACTCAGTGCAAACCAGAGTAAATAATGGATGCCAGAAGGCTTATGCATACAATCTCTATCTAGTGCCTACTCAGCCAATATCCCCAGACTAGTTGGTACTAGATAGGGATTTTATGCAAAAGTCTTCTGGCATCCATTGATTACTCTGGCTTGCAATGAGAGGCACTGCTGCATGGAGAGCTTTGCCTGTTTTAATAACAGTTATGAGCAAGCATAAAAAATAATGATCATGTGATCCAAGGATCCTCACTGATGAAAGCCACAAGCTAGAAACTAGTCTGAAGATACTGGATGAGTAGATATTAGATGGGGATTTTGTGCACAAGCCTTCTGGCATCCAATGATTACTCTGGCTTGCAATGAGTGGCACTACTATATGGAGAGTTTAGCCTGTTTTAATTTTAGAAACAAAATGTCTGGTTTATTGTATATCATTATAATTTTTTTCTGTTTATTCTCATCATTCTGCATGTGACGATACTGGGTCTACTATTGTAGAGCACATCTTTGATAAGATGAAATGAATGATTACTATTTTAAAATAAACTTGAGTGTGATTTTCATGGGAAATTTTAAAAATATTCTAAAGATATGCAATATTAATCATTTTCATTAGTTGAAATGGCTAATAGGTAAAATTGAACAAAAATAGAAATCATTTAAAAAAAAAGTGTTGCACAAACTAAAAGACATTGTTGCAAAATGTCAAACAGATTATAAGAGTCCTATAGGATATTTGTGAATGTATTTAAAATCTATAGATTGATTTTTCTATAATCCTCATAAAACTCATTTTTTAAATCTCTTGTTATAGGTTTTTTCCATTTTGCCCTTTTATATTACTTTTTCCTGGGGATAACTATAATCATTTTAAAATGATTGCTAATAATAGTGAAATTTATTTCACTAAAAATAGCTTGAATTTTTGATTTATAAAAAAATTGTATTCTTAGAATAAAATATAAAAAAATATGTAAAAAATAAAACATCTCCAGAGAATTGCAACATTGATTACTAAACCAAATTCTTTATAAGTTGTATTCAGAACATTAAAACATTCTGGAAATTGTCTTTTAAACTGGCAAAGATAGACTGATTACTATCAGCATGCTTTTAATCCAAGAGCCATAATGTCAATGTTTTAGCCATTTTGTGTATACATATATGAAAATTCATGTTATATATATTGCTTCTTAGAAATATCACCATATGTGTACCAATGTTTCAGTGACATTTCACATGCTATCATCTAAGTACTAGAGATTATTGAAATAAATGTTGCAAAAGTGGAGAAAAGCATATTCAAAAAACTGTGACTCTATTATATTTATATCATAATAAAATGATTTGGGCTTATTGAAAAATTGGTGATCTATCAATTTGTAAATAATCTGCCATTTTAATTTTTTTATTGTAAAATTTATATTGGAATGACTATTACCTTGGTAAATATTGGCAAATTTATGATTTTATATTCTATTGCAAAAGTTATTATATTTTTAATAAGATTACCATTTTTAACTATAGTTGTTTTTTGTGATTTATTTAGGAGTTTGTCAGTGTCAGACATCAGAAAATTTTTTATATTTTAACTTGTGAAAATTGTTGTTTTGGAAATAAAGTACTAAGACTTGTTTTTTCAAGTTACTGTGATCTAATTCAATTGTAAAGTTATGCATAAGTTGAGTACTGCTATCCTCATTTTTTTTAAAAAGTTATTGCAGTATTTATCTTTTCCTTTATATTCTATCAAGGTTATCCCCCTTCTAAAGTTTTTTCAATTTAACTATTAAGTATTATCATTTGAATTTTTTATACATTTCAAATCAAACTTTATTGTTCATAAAGAGTTACATTGTTAAAAATACATGGTTGAAAACTACATAGGTTTAGAACAAATAGATAGATATTATTGGTACAGTTCAAATAAATTGTTAGGCAGTGTCTGATAAATGTAAACTTGTAAACTGAGTATTTGCCTATGGTTTTATTTTCATTGTCTGAAGGTTTAGTTCATCAGTTTAAAATATTTTTGATTGAATTAAATATATCCTTTGGACTATTCAATACACAGATGTGATGTTTAAAAAATTATTGAAAAAGAAATATGTAACAAAAAAAAGTAAATAATTGTTCTTGTTACAGCAAAAGTTATTTGATTTTTAGGTTATGGTCTGTCTCATGTTTTTAATAGTGATCATGTAGCAGCAAATATATCTGGGTTTGCAATTTTGCCATATCTGGCCCTCAATTGTTTGAGATTATTAGAGAATGTGGTCGGGTGCCTTCTGGTGTTGTTTCCAAGACAGAAAGTACATCTGGTACACCACAGAGTATATAAACAAAAAGTTGCTGCAAGTGCTGCTGGTATTAAGCCTTTACTGAGTGTCATTATTAAGTTATCAAGGGTGATGTTATTTTATCTATATGTGTTAATCATAATTTCTCGGGTATTTACCAGAACTGTGCAGGTGTGGAATATGTGCTATTGTGTGTCTTCTTTCATGTGGCACAATGAACAAAAGGCATCAATTTTGATGTTAAGCTTGCATTATTTAAGGAAGTAGGAGGTAGGTAGAGCATGAAGATTTAGCCTTAAGAGAGAAGTAAAAAAATTTGGGTTCCAATGACCATTTTTTTGAATCACTGCATCAAACAAGCATTGGTGACTGAGAATCACTAGTTATGTCTGATTACAGCATATTATAAATGCTCCAATAGGTATATCTACCAGCACCCAAAAAAGACAATCATAAAATGCTTTGGAGTTGGTGTACGAGCAAAGACAATTATCTATGTGGTTGTCATTTTGTGGGTGTTATTTAAAGAATACATTTAAAAGCTGGAAAACTTCTTATCAGCATAGCCAGTAGACTGATACTTTTTTATTTATGAAACTTTGAATGGAATGAAGACCTAAATCATTTCTGGTTGGTGGAAGACTAAGTCATTTAAAATAGATGAAGACTACTTTTCTGCACTATAATAGCTTGCTATCGAGTGAGTAAATGGATAAAGTGAAAGATATAATAAAGTTTATGATTGGTGAGTAATAGGTTATTTTTGTAGTCACAAACTGATTGAAAAGGCATACTTTTGCATGTAATGAGAGGTAAGTTTTGGAGAGAGAAGTGGTTGTGCATTGCATTCAGCATCGTCTTTCAGTTTTTTCTGGATCTTTTGTCTCATTCTAGAAGTCCATAGGTAGAAAGGAAATCCAAGGAAATTAGTTGGTTTACCATGGTAAACTTGTGTATGTATCTTGCCAGTGTAAAGAAATCAAGCTGATGTTTTATTAATGTTGATCTTCAGTTTATATTTGAAGGTGTATTAATTAAGTATTTTTTCTGTGTAGGTAATTGTTTTTTGGACATAAGAAAACAGTAAGGTCATCCATGTATGCAATACATGGTATATGTAGTCCAGTGTGTGGAATTTGAATTTCTTGTAATTTTTGTAGTAATTTGTTTATGAGAGGATTAATGTAGAACATAAATAATAAAGAACTGATTGGAGATCCCTGAGCTATGGATTGGTGGGGAGAGTATGAAGGTGATGTTCTACCATTAATTGTAATATGGATTTCATGACTAAGAAGTATATTGGTTAGTAGATATAATAGAAAGTGATGTATTTTGGTGTCTGAAAGAGTCTGAATTAAAATTTCAATAGGAACTGTGTCAAAAGCAGACTCAAAATCAATTTGAACAGCCATTGAAGCATATTTTTCTGCTCTCTAACTGAATTTACAATGGTTTTGAAAATGAGAACAGCTTGGCTTATTGAGAAGCCTTTTTTGCATATTGCAATTGTGATAACAGAGGGTGGATATATGTTTGGATTTTATCTTTTAGAACCTTTTCCATGATTTTAATACAAAGTGGGCCCATGGAAATTGGTTGCAGATTAGATAGATTGGATATTGAAGCTTACTTTTTGTTGAATGAACTAAGGATATTGGATATAGATCTTTGATGTTAAACAGCCTTTGTGATAGATAATTTGCTAAATCATATAAATGTGGTGATAAACTGACTGAGATGTGAAAATACAAATTTTGGTTTCCATGTAGACCTGGATGACAAGAGTTTGGTATTGTATAGGTATTTGCTGACTGTACATATCCAGAAAAGCATTAGTGGCTGAAGATGATATTAAGAATAGAGTAGTTATCATTGCATATTGTAATACAACAGGTATTTGAAGTTATAAATTTTCTACAAGGAGATTAAAATTTGCTCTTAATCTATTACATAAATTAAAATGCTTGGTTTATTACTGACATAATATTGGATATGGTTTTAGAACATTTTCATTTCACAAATCAGATCTCATTGCACATTTATAGGTCTACTGGATAATTGCAAACATTTTACTATTTTAGATAATCTTTATCTTTTTAATGTCTATTTTGAATTAATTGCAAACTTTTAACAAATCTCTATATCATATAATATTGTATTTTTTAAAAGTTAAATATTGCTACTTTTTAGTGAAAAGTTTGTTAGATGTGAAAAATTTCTGGTTCTTCTGCACAAATATTAATTAAGAAATGTAATTTAAAAAAAATTTTTTTTTGTTTATTGTCTGAAAATAGGGTAATATAAAACCTTCTGCACTGATTCATAGTGGTGCAAGTTGTATTCTGTCATGAAGGCTAAAAGTAATCCCAACTAGAAATTTGGGGTTATTTTAAATTGTATACCAAATAAAAAATAAATTGTTAATGGTTTTCTTGCTTATACAAAATATATTTTTAAATCCACTTCTGAACATGTGACCATATTTAATAAAAATAATATTCATGAGTTGATCTCTGTTGATGATGAAATTCCTATGTTTCAACTAATTCTCAAAAATTATAGATAGGATATTGAATATTGATAAAAATAATGTTAACAATGATAAAAATATCTATGTAAATAATGAGACAGGATAAATTAATACCCAAATAAATGACCAGTTATTTAATCCTATATGATATTTATTCAAAACTAGAACAATATGCCTTTGTTACAGAACAGGAATTGTTGCATTAGCATTTATAGTAGAAAAATCTTAATTGAGAAAGAATGAAAATATAAGCATACTTGCCTTGATGAAATATTTTATAAAATGCAGATCTTTACATCAAAAAAATGCAACTATTATAATTGATTTTAATATTATTTTTTATAATTAATAAACTTTTCTTTTAAAAAAACAGATGATATAAATGAATAGTTTGTAACTTTTTTTTTTACATTCTAATTAAAGGTATGTATTTAATTTCCAAACAAATTATGAATTCAAAATGGGAGATAAATCCAGGTTTTTAGTATAATGATAGACTATCTGTATAATAATAATAATTTTAATTCACATATTAAGGGTTTTTCTGGCTGGATGAAAGTGTAATATTAAGAATATATATATATATATATATATATATATATATATATTGCAAACAATCATGTCCAAATACATTACCAAGACAAATTATAAGCAGATTCTAAAGGATCAATTTTTAAATAAACTTGCTAATATATCTAACCCTTTGTACATCAATGCCAATCTATCTGTTTTGTCATATAAAAGATCTCTTTCATCTGACCTTCAGTTGTATATATTGTAAATAAATCAAATGTAGACAGAGATTAGTGGTGATCTTCTTTATAAATAAACCAATCCAGATTACTGCTTCAAATATTAATTTAGATTAAATAATAAGTCACTTGCACATAAATGATTTTTACTGATAATCAATATGTAATATTAGTAATATAAATATTTCACAGGAATCACGTATTATTGATACATATAGTATTCAGATGTGATTGTTCAGTAAAATATTTATATTCCTGTTATTACATATTTGATCAACCACAAAAATAATTTACATATTAAAAGTATTCATATTCAATCTAAGGAATATTTCAAACGGTAAGCTTATTTGAATGATTATTAAACTAAGATCACCATTAATATAAAGATTCAGTTTTTTGGCTATCAATGCTTGATTTATTTATAATATATAAAACTGAAGATCAGAAGAAAGAGATCTTTTATCTAAGAAAGTGGATTATTACAAAAGGTTATCTGTATTTGGATGTCTATTTACAAAATAGTTCTTTAGGATCAGCTTGTAATTCATCCTAGTAATGTATTGACATAATTTATTCTGTGAAATATTTCCATTATTTATATAATTTTCTTTCAATTTATTTTAAATAAGTCAATTATTTTATATAGTGCGATGTTTTTTATAAACAATAATATTTAAACAGCATTAAACTGTTGCACATGCCCTTTGGATTTTAAATATAAAATGAATGAATACTAACACTTCAACCCCATGATAAAGTCTTTGGAAAAGAAGCATGTTTTACTATTTCTGAAATTATTAACTAACTTTTAAAAAATCTTAAATTATAGTACAATGAGTAAGCAAAAATAAATCTTGCAGAATTTTTAAAAATATGGAACTTAGTCCAGCTGCAATGTCTAATACAGTTATAGATTTTTTTAAATAAAATATTGAAAAATGAATTCACAGTAAAATATTTAAATGAGACATTGTTTCAGCATCGAATATAAATGCTATGGGAGTGGAAAACTTATAAGTACTGAATCATAAAGACATACTGGATACTCTAAATACAACATATATATAATAAAATGGTCATTCTTAAATTATTTAATTAATAGTTTATTGAAATCATAGGAATGATTCTCGAACCACTAAATAAACATTTTATTTTCACCAAGACAAACTTCAAAACATTAATTTTCAATTTTACTGTTTGTTTTTTTTTTTAAACTTTAGCTGCAAACAATATAAATAACATATAACTCAATTTATAAGTGATATATTTCAAGAAAACACTCTTTAAGTACAAAATACATACAATAAGTATGTAGTAAATTACTAATTACTATCCATTACATAAAAACTTTCACAATTTTTATAATCTTAAATATAAAACTTTTTTTTGTCTAATAGTATGGATTTTATTTAGCTTTATAATCTCTTTTAACTCTCAACAGAAAGTAAATTTAAAGATTTCATGATTGTTAACAGATAGAATAAAGTTAATGAATATAAAGTGAGTAAAAGAAGGGCTTCACTGTCTCATTCCAAGATGCTTTACATTGGTTTATATAAGTGAATTCAGGTATAAAGATAAGAGTTAGTTGCTTTTATCTTTTCAAAGATTCTACCTTGTGCTCTGGTTTGAGAGTTTTCTTCCTACTCAATAAAATATCACAAGTATTAAAATAACATTATAGTGCTTGTGTATAGTGCGCAATTCCTTTCAGATTAAAAATATTTTTTTTATAATTGAAATTTATATTTATGCCATATTAATTGTTTAATAAAATGTTAAAATAAGCTTTAAAGCAAACAATTATATTTTTATTTTATTTTTATTTTTCCATTATCACTGTCGTTAGGTATTAGACAAATAAAACGTAAAATACTCTTTAAATAAATCATTTCAATTTAAAAGCCTCTAGAATAACTTTCCATAAAAACAAAATAATCAAAGAAAAAAAAACACAACTGCTAGATGATAGGAATTTGAATAGATTTTAATCATCACTCTACCTTTTGTCAGAAAATAACTAAATACCCATTTACCAATCAATATTAATTAGTTAGCTGGATCGTCTATAAGTTGATCGTGTGCTTGAAAGAAAAATTCTACAATTTCTTGTATCCTAAAGAAGTTTTCCTGACACAGATTCAAATCCAGTTCATAGGTCTGGCAGATAAATATGTCACAAAGTCATTTTGTTGTATAGCGTACTATTTACATATTTATTGCATAAAGCCATATTAATAAAAAAGAGAACAAATTCAAACAATGTGTTTTTATCCATTTTTTTTTTTTAATTACCATGTAACAATAACATCATTTAATTTTTTTTTAAACCAATGATTGATTGCTTATTTAAATGACGAATATTGACATATTATTTTACACAAAATGAAAATATGTTCGAAAGGAAAAAAAGCCAATATAAAATATAATAAAGCGATGATTTTAATATAAAACTTTTATATTACTATTAAGTGCACGTTGATTTTAGATTTTTTCTTTATTATAATTTAAAACATTCATTCTTTTTATATTCGATGCAGTTCTAAATAAAATTCTTAATGTGTCGGAATTATAAATGAGATCATTTAAAAAAAAAACTAAAAGAAAAAGAAAATTGATTGAGAATAATAATTTTAACAAAATGCTGGCAATTGTGAGCAGACAATCTGGCATGTCTTGAATGCATAAGTGAGCAAAATTCAGGTAAAGAAGGAAATAACTTTCCCAGATAGGTTAAATGGATTGAAGAGGTTTTAAAGTAAATGTATCGCATTTCAAAGAATAAAGATCTTTGTAAAAAGCTCCCGGATAAAAAAAATATAGAAATATAAGATCATTATTTTTATTGTCATTTGATTTATATTCGTTGATTATATGCAAATTTAATTATATACTATGAGAGATGCGTTAATACTTTTCTGATTACAGTTAATATTTAATATTTTTCTGATAACAGCTTTAAAAAAAAATACTGTTTTATATACATACATATATAAGACGAGAAGTATCCAAAAAATAAAATATGTAAACGAGCAATAGCCAAACTTTGCAATCAACTCGATAAAAATAACAAGGGGAGAAGGATGCAAATTATGAAAGCTTTAAAAATGCAAGAATTATTAAAAGAAATATTACTTTACTTTTAGATTAGCTTTAAAAAGCGTTTCAAGAACTGTAAAATCATTAGGACGGCATAAAAGTTTTTTTTTTTTTTTTACTATTGTAATAGTAGTTTCTTTTTTAATAATGTATGTGTAAATTTAATATAATTATTGCTCATCAGTATTGATGGCTATTTAAATTGCCACAGAGGCATAACTTTCCATGTTCTAGCGCCACTCAGTGCAAGCCAGAGTAACCAATGGATGCAAAAATATTTTTTTGTGCATAAAATCCCAGTCTAGTCTCATCCAGTATCCCCAAACTAGTTTCCAGCTTATAGCTTTTATTAGTGAGAAGCCTTGGATCTGAGAGCATTCTACCTATATCTTAGGATCTAATGCAACCCTCCAGCAGCCACATTTTACTTTTTTAATTAATTATAAAGCTTTGAATCCAAAATAAAAATGCAATAATGTTTTCAAGCTAAGCTCATTAGCTTGTATAGTTATATAGATCTGAACTCAATTCAGCATCTGTACTTTTTGGTATCTTTGGTTCTTTAATAATCACAGTCACCATAATCCTATTGGGCAAGATTGGTATTAAACCATCAAATATTACATGATCACCATTTTTTACGCATACACAAGCTGTTTGTGTAAGCATAAAGAATGGTGATCATGTGATGTTTAATGGCTTTATATTTAAATTGCCATAGACTCGTTAATAGAGATTAAAAGTGAAAGCTCATTTCGAAATTAAAAAATCCCAAAGCTTGATGTAACCTAAATTTAAATCTTAATTTAAGTATACAAGGTGAATACACTATGCCTAATACCCTAATATACATGTAATAATATACAATACTGCCATTACAGATATATTTTGAAATAGCATATTCTTTTGGAATAATATTCCGTTGGAATATATTTCATTCAGATATAAATTAAGAAAATTTATAAAAAGAAGTTTTATTACCTTAGAAGGGTGATGTCATTAATATTTTAAAATATTGACTTGTTTTTATCATTATTTGAAAGTATTATATACTCTATTTATAAATAAAATAATTTAAAAAGAAATTCATTTGTTTAATTTAAAAATAATAATTTTAAAAAATTGATAATTATTTGGTTTTTTTTTTTTAAAGGTCGTAGCATCGGCCGGGACGCGAACCCGCAACCCGGGCAACTGCCTCTCTACCACCAAGACCTCTCGACCATCAATGCAAGACCAATTATTTATTTTAAATGTACTTTTAAATAGATTATAGATTTATGTATTGTTCTATGGGCAAGTAGCCAAGAATGATTTCTTATCAAGGAAATTGTTTTGATCATATGAATAGAAAAGAAAACATTGAGTTTTTAAAGTCTCAAAATAAACTTTTAAATAAATAGTTTTTATCACAAGAATTTTAGTACTAAAACTCAAATGGATAATCTATTCCTTCATGTTTTCATCTATCATAAATAGGATTACTTCATAATCAACTGTTATAAAAATCGTGATATTTTTTATATCTTCATTTAGGTCTATCTTCTATATTCCAAATAAATTACCATTATGAAAGAAGGATCATCTGCTATATCTTAAATTTGGAGAACTTTAATATATTCTATTAGTAAATGAGTTCAAATTGCAAAACAACTTATAAATCTTTATTAAATATTTTTTAATTCATAATAAATTGTTTTTTACATAAATATTATGCCAATATCAATTATTTTAAATAGTCAATTCTGAAATATTGTATTAATCACTATATGTATAATTATCAAAGGTATATGCAAGTAATATTTTCAAAACATTTTAAATATAATGGTCAAAAATAATACAGATATAATTAATGATAGCTTATTTTATTTTATGGATGACATATTTAAATATAGATTATAAAATATATAATCTGTATTATTTAATAATATTTATAATTTTAAATAATGATTCTTTAAATAGTGATATTGGCAACTGAGATATTTGATATGTTTAGTTTGATATTTGTTGGTTAGTTCCAGTTATAAATTTTCTATGGTTTTATTTTAAAATGACTTAGTTTTTGTAATAAATATTTACTTAAGCATAGGCAATGTTTATATTTTTATAAATGATGTGGCTATAATCATGAATTATTATTTAAATCTTTTTATATATAAAGTTTTAAGAGCAGTTGTTGTTTTTATGTCATTGCCTAGAATATTATAGTAGAGAATTAAGTTTATGCCTAACAGGCATTTCACCCATTGCTTAGTTGTATAACCTTCAGTGTATAGGTGACTGTTACTAGGTATTCAGATTAAGGATAGCTTGATTTGTTTTGGCAATATGTCAGATTGTTGATCATACATGTGTTTGTTGATTTTGATGTATTAATTTAAATATTGGTAACTATTACAATGGCATTGTAATTTTATTTTTCTTAAATAAATTATTTTGTTTTGTAATAAATTATTTTGTTTCCTTTATTATTCACTATTACTCAAATTATAAAATATTGATATGCCAAATTAATAGGTGTTCAAATGTAACTCATGCTGGGTAAATTTGTTTTTTTTTACTTCAAAACTTATTATTAATTAGAAGAGTTCCATAGCTTCCCAACATTTTTGTGTAATTGTGTTAAATTTAACTTCTTTCTTTGATACTTTTTATATTAGTTAATCATATTAAATAAAAATTTGTTATTGGAAAGAAGTCTACATTTTTATTTAATGGCCCTTCTATTAAAGTTATATATAAAACTATGTATCCATGATGATATATATAAATATTAGAAAATAAGATGTCAGTGAAATGTATGGATCAATTGATAGAATGACTTCTATTGAAATAATTAATAATGCATTAAAGTTAAAAAATGTCAATGTTAAAATGATAAAATTTATTGTTGAAACATTAAACTTTATTGATAAAAATATTTACGTGATTTTTAAGCATGAATTTTATAAAAATGAGTAATGGCTGTCCAATGGGTCTTCTTACAGTTGCCCAAATATGTAATTTT
Organism: Epiperipatus broadwayi; assembly: GCA_028023455.1. Classification (NCBI taxonomy): domain Eukaryota; kingdom Metazoa; phylum Onychophora; class Udeonychophora; order Euonychophora; family Peripatidae; genus Epiperipatus; species Epiperipatus broadwayi. The sequence goes on along the minus strand of JAQFVV010006229.1, from coordinate 6,032,007 downwards.
GTTATATCTACATATGAAGAAAATATTTTGAAAAAGGAATATTATCAGAAAGGTATTATTTTATATAATTGATATGTTGATAATGTTTTTGTTTCTGGAAAGCCAAATGCAATTAATGTTTTGTTTAATGAATTAAATAATATAAAGGGCTTAAAATGGATTAAAACAGATGAAAATTCAATGAGTGTTCAATTTTTAGATCTCAAGATAACTAGAAACAAAGATAAACTGGTTTACTATATGATGCTTAAATCAATAACAAAAAGAGGATAAATTCCATATGAACCAAAAGTACCAATGTCACATAAAATGGCAGGTTTAAAGTCCTTCTTATTTACAAATAATAACTTTTGTAAATATGCATCAGATAAAACAAAAAATATTGAAATTTATTATAAATTGTTAAATGTTGGATATAAATATGATTATGTTTATTATACTGTTAAAAATTTTAATTTTAAATATAAAAATAATAAAAAAATTTGGATATCAATACCATATATTTCGAATGAACAGGCAAGTTTCATTAAGAAAATTTATAAAAGTATATGTGATATTGCATTTTATGCACCACCTACATTAAATAAATTAATAAATAATTCAAAAGATAAAATTTTATTTACAAATAAAAATTTATCATTTACAAATGGACGTGTAGGTGTGGCAGTGGATATATAAATGAATCGAGGTGCACATTTGAAAAAAAAAAAAAAAGAGCACTTGTTATTATTAAAAAGGGTTCAAAATATAAAACAAAATTATAAAAATAATGATAATTTATCAGCTTCTGCCTTTTATGACCATAATAAATCATGTATATATGGTTTTGATTTTAATTATAGTAATGTAAAAATATTGGAAACTAAAAGATATAATAAAAGAAAAATTAAGGAAGCAATGTTAATATATAAATACAAGCAAGATTTAATTAACATTTTCATGGATCACTTTTGTTATTGGTCCAGCGAAGTAAAACTCTGAAACTTTTAATTGGTCAAGTGACAAACTTTTTGATACAAATATTTTCATCTTTTAATGTATATTAATTTTAGTTTCATTTTCAAAAAGTATATTAATTATTTGTAATGTTAGGAAAGTAAACGAAAGTTATTTCAAAAATATATTTTTATTTGTATTTTATAGAAATATTCAAAAGTGGAAAAATCAAAGAAAACATTACGAGCAAATTAGAAGCATTGTAAATGTCATTTATATCCCTCCCAGATTTCACGTTACGAATTTTTTAAGAATTTTTTAGGAAAAATCTTAACGTCTTTCTCAAAATAATTATACTTTCAGCATATTATTAAAAAAATACACCAAAAATACATTATAATGCCAGAAAAATATTCTAAATCATTAATCTTTGTTTGAAAATCAAATAAACAGCTTGGAGCAATCTAACCTCTTGACAAGATGTCAAAAATTGCTGCTACGGCTGGTTTCTTTTTCAATTTACAATCATGTAAAGTATACAATTTTTTAATAAAACCTTACTACTTTTGTAAAATAACTATATTTTTATTAGAAATATTAGATTTTATGAAAATTATTTATAATATGTACAAAACATAAAAAAAAAACACTCCAAAACATATATTTTCATTTTAGCGGTGAAAAAATATTTAACGGAATCATCAGCCATTAAGAATTGGGAATAGATTGGGAATAGATTATCCAACCAATCAAAACTGGCCTTCTTCTTTTGTTCAACTTAAAACCCTCCTAGTATTGATTTTTTGCTTGTAAAATAATTCAAAAGAGGGCAGCATCTTATAGGCCTTGCTCTAAGCTTTAATACGGGTATTTTTTCATCAATGTAACTAAAAAATTGGCTGAGTTAGAGCAATCTAAAGGTGACAACTGTGATGTCGCATTTCAGGCTATTAAAGTGTTAATAGAGAAGCAGCAAACATTAAGATCATGGAATTATGGGAAAGTTTACATCTTGATCTTTATGGGAAAGCTGACTTTAAAAGTATTAGTTAACAAAAACTACAAGGATAGTTGAAAGCACTTCTAAGTGATGGTTATAGATATATTTTTATAAACTTTTAAGTACTGTACTTTCTAATATTTATTTATAAATTTACATATATTATTTTGAAGAAATACAGATATCGATTTGTAATATTAATATATATATATATCAATTATTTAATGATAATAACATCAAAGTGTACTATCAATAATATAAAATGATCTCTCATATTCTTACTCTTATGGTTTCTAAATGCAGTTATTTTGATATTAATCTAGAGCCTTCTATTGTCAACTTAAGTATCCAGTGAATAGCAAATGATATATAGTGCTAAAAATTTTCATTTTTAGTCTCATCACTTCCTGGTTTTTGTCTTTATCAATGAGTACAAGGATTCAAAGCCGTAACTAATGCCATTATGCTAGCAGGCAGCTTTTAATTTTTAATACTATTCAAGTTAATAATTTGAATTAAAAATCTAATTTTTAGCCTACTTTTGGCTCAAAATTTTATCATCAGTAGTAATATTCAATCATTTACTATTGATGATAATTTATTAATGAAATTATAAATTGAAAACAAATAATATTTTTATTATTATTTTTGTTAACCGTTATTATTAATACTAAATAAAATTTACTATCTGAATCTGTACTGGATAAACTAATTATAATTTCAATAATAACAATTAAAAAAATATTTTTAAAAGGTTACAATTTCATAAATTTTATTTGCTCACCCACCTTAATAAAAGTCATTATAAATCATCTATCAGTCAGTTATTTATTCATCTTGCATAAGAACATTCAGCATGGATTCATCAAACAAATAATTGCTCTTTTAATTTACTACTTTTTTTTTTTCGAATTGCTATATTTTATTTTATTGGTAATTATTTGTGATGATGATCTTATAGATGAATTTTAAAATTAAATTATATAATAAGAGTCTGTGTGTTATACAGGACTTGCAATTGTCTGTTGTTTTAGATAGGATATAACACACTTATCTACTTGATTGTATACGTGTGTCTGACTATATTGCATGTATCTATACATTTACAAATATATGTTATAATACTTGAAAACTTGAGATATGCAAGTTAATATGAAAAGATATAAGAAAAACTCAATTTATATTTAATAGCACTAAGCTAGCTTTCGGTGGATTCTCACTGTAGTCATAGTGCATAATAAAACCTTACAGTTGAGAGACCGAATATACCTTGTCATATTTAGTTGCATATCTCAAGTTTTCAATTATTACATAGCTATATGAAAAGAGCTTAACATTTGATATTTAAATATATGTTTGGTTTATTATTAATGAATATTAGCAAATGAATATTAGAAAATGTTCAAACAAAATTATGTTAAATTGGATGAGATTCATAGATCAACTTTATTTCTATGAAGCTAAATGGTGCACAATTTTGAACTTAAAAGTAAAATATATTTTTTTTCTTTGCGTTTTTTATTTTATGTAATTCTTTTTATACTGTTATTTCAAAATTGTTCAAAGAAAATGATATCATGATGATAATAAACAAATATATCAGACATTTAGATGAAGATATCAAATCTGCCATATCATATATATAAACGAAGATAACTTTGATATTTATCTGTGTATTTATCTACAAATGAAGAATTGAAATATTTCATTAAAGAATTAGATAATGAACTAATAATTTTATTTATTTCTCTATTTTCTTTAAAGTATTGTTATATTTATATAACAAAATGACGACAGCTTAATTCACTAATATTTTAAAAGTGAAACATATTTTAAACAATTTTATTACTAATAATCAAATGATTCATCACTCAGAAAATGTATAATGGACAAGCTCTAAATAAAACAGAATTAAGTCTCAATTCAGAGATATTTTTGTTAAACCACTAAACATCACATGATACTGTATGGAGAGTTTTGCCTGTTTTAATAACAGCTATGAGCAAGCATAAGAAATGGTGATCATGTGATGTTTAGTTGTTTAATATCAATCCTGCATCATAGGATAGTGGTGGCTATGGTTACTAAAGGACTAAAGATACCAAAAGGTATGGGTACTGAATTGAGTTCAGACCTATATGACAATATAAACTAATGAGCTTGGATTGGAAATATATATTTTTGTGTTCTCATTTTTTTGTTTTCATAGTTTTGTAGTTAAGTAGAGATAAAACGTGGCTGCTGGACGGTTGTATTAGATCCTAAGATCTAGGTGCAGTGCTCTTAGATCCAAGGCTTCTCACTAATGAAACCCAGAAGCTAGAAACTAGTCTGGGGACATTGGATGAGTAGGCACTAGATAAGGATTTTATGCACAAGCCTTCTGGCATCCATTGATTACTCTAGCTTGCACTGATTGGCACTACTCTATGGAGAGTTTTTCCTACTTTAATAAGAATCTTTTTGTTCTGAATCTAGTTCTACCAGTGCATTAAAATGGTGGACATTACTATACACAAAAGGTGTTGTTTATGAAATTTAGTTGTTTATAATATTTTTAAAATCATACATGTATATATATACAAAAACAAAATACATGAGTAAGAGAACAAATATTTATCATTGAAAGAATTAAAAGATTGATTTGGAGTTGGTGTGGACATATTGCTAGAAAAGATAATAATAGAGGTGCAAATAAAATTATAAATTATCATAACAAGTAAAAGACCTAGAAAATGACCATATGTCAGATGAATGGATGAAATATGAAAGTTTTCTCATGTGTTTGAGAAAAGAGACTAGAATCAGAGAAACTGGATTAGATTTAAAGAGATATTCACACTGCCATAAATCAATAATATTTGAAAATGATGATGAAGACACGATAAATTATAAAATAAATGTAATTTTTAATGCATAACTGTTATTTATCTAATAATTTAATTCACATTTTCATTATAAATATTAATAATGAAGTATTTAGATTGAATTGTAATTTTATCATTAATTTCATTAACTTAAAACATAGTAGTTTTTAATAAAAACAATATACCTATGAAAGAGTTGTTTTTATTGATCTCAAAATGGTACGTTAATGAAATAGCTGAGACCTAAGGCACTATTCACACTCTATGCTTTATACCAGGGATGCCCAACCCGTAGCTCGCGAGTCACATGTGGCTCGCGTAACTGTTTAATGTGGCTCGAATTGCACTCTTCAAAAAAATTGATAAAATATTTTATGTTCCTTGATGGCACATGCACACACTAAAAAATAAACATTTTTACAATACAAACAATAACGATATGCAGTGTCCAGTTTCACATTAAATAAAATATATTTTTCCTGTAATTGTAATTTATATGTATGTTACCAAATTTTTAATAAATAAAATGTATTTACATTTTTTTTTTCTTTTTAACATATTACACCATTTTTTTTTTTTTTTGCTGTATACGTTTGGTTTGGTGCTATATATATATTGTGTTGAGTGCTCTTGTATATATTGTTGTTTTTATCGAGAAAGATCCTTGTAGACGTTTGGTTTGGTGCTGTATATATATTGTGTTTAGTGCTGGAAATAGTTTTTATCGAGATAGATCCATGTACACGTATATATTTTGCTGTATATATCGATGTTTAGTGCTGTAAACAGTTGTTTTTATCCGTGTACACGTATATATTTTGCTGTATATATATATATTGATGTTTAGTGCTGTAAATAGTTGCTTTTATCGAGATAGATTCGTGTACACATATATATTTTGCTGTATATATTGATATTTTCATCGAGAAAGATCCGTGTACACGTTATTTTGGCCACATTAGAAACGGCGGATTGATACCAATGTGAATAGGCCACCCCCCCCACCTATCTCCCTACATTGCAGGTTTAGTACCCAAGTACCATGTTTATAAATGTAATATGAAAAATGTAATATATAATTGTGGCTCCCCAAATTTGTTTAAATTCTCAACTGGCTCGCGTCAAGTTAAAGGTTGGGCACCACTGCTTTATACCATAATTTTCTATTTCTACTTAACAACACAACATAGAACATAATCATACTATTATCTATAATGAGAAAAGAACGGAAATATTTGTATAAATGATATACAATATAAATAAAAAAATCTATAGACTAAAAAATTCTGTTTAGACATTTTTAATGCAATTTACTTTGAATTCCTTTCCAAAATCATTAATAAAAAAAATAGAAAAGAAAAAAAATGTAATGATTTGCTGTTAAAAATTATATTTGTTATAACTTTGATGTTATTACAAGTAGTTTAAAACTATATTTATATATACCAGGAGTTAGATTTTAAATATTTCAGAAAATAGCTCTTATCACTTTTAATTTTGGAAACATTTAACAGACATGATATTTGGTATAAAAACCGCAATTAGTCATGATTCTTTTAGAAATGTAGTCATCTTATATTTCTATTTGTCGTCGTTTTTTTTTTAATTCCCACTAGTTTTTAGAAAATGTACCCTCAGATATGATTTTTATATCGTAAATCTTTTTTAGAGATGATTTGCATTTATATATAAATAATTACAACACTCAACAAAGTTTAAATCATCATTCAGTCAATAAATTCACTTATAACAAACTCATACCAACTTTTATCCTAACCATACAACTCCGTCAGAATATTTTGTTTATTTGCGTATTAAATTAGTTACATCTGAATCAGTATTGAATTTTAAAAAACTTTATTGACTATGTATATATGTTATTTTTTAATGTTCCATTTTCGCACTGCATCTGTTAGCTTTTAATTAGATATTCAGTGTTATAAAACTTAATTTGTATATGCTGTTGCTAATTATTTTCTTTTCATAAAATTTATCATTTTCTGAGAACTACATTCCTTTTCAAAAAAAAAAAAATGATTGTCTCACGAAAACATAACTTCAATCTATTTATATATGCTAAATTAAAATGAGTTTGATTCAATTAAACTTTAATTTGTTTTTTATTTATTTACTTCTTGTTAATGCAGCTTTAAGTAAAATATACGTTATGCAATTATCTTAAATCTTGATAAAATCAACAAATAGTTTAAAGGTGATAATATTTCTCCGTCTCCTTTGATCTTTTTTGTTCAATTTCTTTCTTTGTAAATAGTCAGACATCAAATTTATTTTTTTGTATTTGAAACGTAAGAAGTTCGTAGCCAAAAATCTTAAAGAGTTTTTTTTATAATTTTTTCTTGTCTCAAATTTCTGCGGATTTTTAAATAACAAATAATTTAATGATTAATAAGGCATTTAGATATTACTTATTTAAACAAAGGCAGTAAATTACCCTCTTGCAGGCTATAACTTAAAAGCTCTCTGAACAAAAGAATAAGAATAGGAATGAATCCTAAAAAATGAATCCATCTATTCTTGGTAGCTCTGATCGACCAAGAATAGATGGATTCATTTTTTGGATTCATTCTATTCTTGATCAGTTGTTTAACATTTAGAGTGCTTTTATGTCATAGCCTGGGGGGAAATGATTTACTACCTTTGTTTGCATATATATTGAGCTATGTTTAATTTAAAATTTTCATATTAAATCTTGTTTAATTATTACAATCAAGGTGAGTGTCTCCAGCCTTGTATAATTAGATAAGAGTTTAATAACTCTTCAGTGCCCCATTCCATCTGGTTGATAAATTAATTCCCTTTGAATTACCAACAATATTGACAAAGATATGGTTTATAAACATCGGAGCTACCAAGAATAGGTGGATTCATAGATCCTTTGTTCTACATTTAGAATGCTTTTAAGTTATAGCATGGGGGAGAGTGATTTACTCCCTTTGTTTACATATACATCACTATGTTTAATTTAAACTTTACATATTACCTATTTAATATAGGGTATGCGATATACCCACCTACAGACTTAAGTATAAATATGTAAAGACTACATACCTGCTTATGGATTACTCTGTTAAATAAATATAAAGAGAGCGCTGCTATCGTTTATCCAGACCAGACATGACAGATCGATAAGCATGGATATAAATAGCATGGTAGAATGATCTACTCTCTCTCTTGTGTCCAGGTTCACGTGTGTAAAAGTAGTCAATGCCTTGGAAGGATATCTAGTCTCCAAGAAGAAACCATCCTCTAATTGTAATAGTGATAATTTGCTATCTGTGAAAACCCTGGATTATTATTATGCTTGCTGACTGGTTCTCTCTCATAGAGTAACCCTCAGACATAGCAGAGTGGTGCAGTCGACAGGATAGAACCGTAAGTTAAGCGACGCACAAGAAAAAAAGAAAAAAATGGCGGCAGGTACGGCAATACGTGAGTTCGATGTAAATAACAGTGACTCCTGGAAAACTTACATAGCACAAGTGGAATATTATTTTTTCATAAACAAAATCGAAGAGGACCGCTATAAAATTGCTACTCTTTTATATTTCGCGGGTCAAGACATGATCCAATTGGCAAATAGGCTTACCGATCCAAAGCGTCCAGAAGACCTACCTTACCAGGAGTTCATAGAGAGACTAAATGCATATTTCGTACCGAAGACATCAAAGTGGATAGCGCGTCTGAGATTAAGAAGCAGAACGCAATTACCGCAGGAAAAATATGTGGATTATGACCTCGCATTGAGAAAATTAGCGAAGGATTGTGAATTCAGACAAGAAATAAATGACTCTCTGTTAGAACAATTCCTATACGGCATGTCAGATGATAAATTTAGGAAAGTGCTTTTGAGTGATTCCGATTTAAATTACAAAATGGCCATGGAAAAATGCGTTGCACAGGAGGCCATGTTAAATATGGCATCGGAGTACACTACGGCAAAAATCCCAGAAAAAATAGCCTTCAGTATAGAAAGGGAAAGAAATAATATCGCGACCTCCAGTGGCTACAGTAAGAAACAAACATGTAATTGCTGAGGAAAAATAGGACACTTGAAAAATATTTGCAGATATAAAGACAAAGTTTGCAGGATGTGTAACACTAGAGGGCACTTAGCAGCTGTGTGTCATTCCAGAGACGGCGAATATCCGAGAAAAAAATCAGATTACAAGCCCCGGAGTGAGGTGGAACGTGAAGTATCTATAAATGCCGTTAGAAATGACACCAAATTGGATAACATTTGGGTAGAATTGCAAATTTGCAATAAACGGATGACAATGGAAGTGGACAGCAGTGCCGGCTTGTCAATTATATCACATAAAGACTGGATGGGAATAAAAAAAGACTGGGATAATAACTTAAAGCTACGGAAAGCAGATGTGTTTGTCACGGATATAAACGGAAATAGAATAAATATTCAAGGGAAAGCTACTGTGCCAGTGATGTTGAATAAAAGACATAAGTTCCTAGAATTATATATAGTAAAAAATAATATTAGCCCGTTACTCGGCAGAAATTGGTTCGCGGCTTTGGGAATACGTGTGGAAATATTAAAAAAGGTCCGTATAGAAACTACCATAAAAGAACGATACCCGGAATTGTTTAGGCCTGGAGTGTCGGAATTTAGAACTAGACTAGTGGATATTGAACTAGTGAAAGACGCAAAAGGAATTATATGTAAACCTCGAAAAGTGCCGTTTGCGATAAGAGAAAAAGTAGAGAAAGAATTAAATGATCTTGTAGCTAAAGGAGTTCTCACACCTACGGAAGAGTTGTCGTGGGCGACCCCAATAGTGATGATTGTGAAACCAGAGGTTAGTTTACGGTTATGTGGAGATTATCGTCTCACAATAAATAAATATATAAATAAGGGAGCTTACCCCATTCCAAATGTGCGAGAAGTATTGGCAGTATTACAGAAGGCAAAATATTTTGCAAAAATAGATCTGAAAACAGCATTTCATCAGATTCCTGTAACTAAGGAGACGGCAGAGCTACTCATGTTAACCACGCACAAAGGCTTAGATAAGTGCAATAAATTACCGTATGGAATAACGATCGCACCAAACGTGTTTCAAGCAAAAATGGATATGCTTTTTAGAGCAATGGACAGGGTAATCCCATACTTGGACGATATTCTCGTCATTGGCGAGACAGAAAACGAGCTTGAAAAGCGTGTGGATCAGGTTTGTTCGAAGTTAGACCAAGCTAAAGCGAAATTAAACGTAGAAAGTGTATATGGTCTGCGAAGGAAATTAAATTTCTCGGACACATCGTAACTGAAAAAGGACGCCGCCCAGACCCAGAAAAGGTAAAAGCCATAAAAAATGCCAGAAAACCCCAAAACGTGAAGGAACTTCAAGCATTTTTAGGACTGCTAAATTTCTACGAAAGTTTTTTAGCTGGGAAATCACATGTGCTATCACCGCTATACATGTTGTTAAAGAAAAAACAACGTTGGATATGGAGCACAGAACAAAATAAAGCTTTTGAAACTGCAAAAGACTTGCTGACATCGGAAAGTTTGTTAGTGCATTATCGGAATGACTGGGAATTATGTATTACTGCAGACGCATCGGAATACGGCGTTGGAGCTGTCCTCTCTCATCCATGTTATGAAGGTGAACGTCCTATTGCGTTTGCTTCGAGAGTACTGACACCAGCTGAGAAAAATTACAGTCAAGTGGATAAGGAAGCTTTAGCAGTGATTTTCGCGGTAAAGAAGATCCACCAATATGCATACGGACAGAAATTCACGATCTATACCGATCATCGCCCTCTAACGGGAATTTTTGGCTGTGTAAAAAATGTTTATGAATCGTCAAGCCCACGTATGTTACGATGGATAGATATATTGTCGCATTATGATTTCACATTAATTTACAAACCCGGAAAAAAGATCAGTCATGCTGATGCTTTGTCCAGATTGCCAGATGTAAAGGAAATTACTTATGAAATAAAGGAAATAAACTACATTGACGCTCTAAATCCAGAAGGGATAAATAGCAACGTCATAGCGCACTGGACTAGGAATGATAAGGGATACATGAAATTGATAAATTGGATAAGAAAAAGTTGGCCATCTAGATGCCCCAGTGAATTAAGTCATGGCATCTGGATTGCCAGAGAAGGACTGTCTGTGTGCAACGGATGCATATTAAATAATGATCGTGTTTTAGTGCCTACTAATGGCAGAAAAAAAATCTTAAGCTTATTGCATAAAGGACACCCTGGAATAGTGTGTATGAAAGCTCTGGCTAGATCATATGTATGGTGGCCAAACTTGACAAAGGATATAGAGAACACGCTGAAAGAATGTGTAAACTGCCAACAGATAACTAAACTGCCTCCGAAAAAATTTGAAACTTGGGAAGCACCTTCTGCCCCATGGTCGCGAATTCATCTGGACCATTGAACGGATATATTATATTGTTATTAGTTGACGCGTATTCACGTTGGACTGAGTACAGAGTGGTTAAAGATACCAGTGCTGAGTGCACCATCCGGGTGTTAAATGAAGTGTTTGCTACCCACGGTTATCCGGAAAATGTTGTGACAGATAACGGTGCAGGATTTACATCAACAAAATTTAAAGATTTTCTGAGGGACAGAGGAATAGAACATACTATCACACCACCATACCACCCTCAGAGCAATGGTATAGCTGAGCAAGGAGTGCAACACCTAAAGTTCACCATAAAAAAATTACAATTAAAGAACATGTCGGATGCATTAGTGCAAGCAATGTATACACAGCATTTCACACCGAGTACTTCAACAGGAAAAACCCCAGCAGAGTTATTAATGGGTCGGAAGTGCCGGACACATCTATCACAACTTTTGCCTGGAAACCATAAGAGTAGAGTTTTCTCAACGGATAAGTTTCTACCCGGTGAAGACGTTTGGATTTATGATGTGTTGAAGAGTAAATGGATCCTGGGAACTGTAAAACAGCTACTGTCAAAACAAATTCGTCTGGTGGAGTTACAAAATAAAAAATCATTTAGAAAACACATAAACCACCTTCACCACCGTCGAGAGGACCCTGCATCAGAGGACGAGAGTGAAATGCCGTTGGATACAAATATAGAAATGCCGTTGGATACAAATATAGAAACGGAACGTGGAGATGAAACCGATCTGGAAATGGTATTGAATAAGGATACTTCAAAAGATGAAGAGTTGGAGGATGTACCGTGTGACCCAGTGCAAGAAGGGTTAAAAACACAAAGACTTTCCAGAGCACATCGTTTACCTGTTAAGTTTAAAGACTACATTTGTAGTTAAGCTCCATTTATTTCCAGAGTAGGGGGAGGAGTGCGATATACCCACCTACAGACTTAAGTATAAATACGTAAAGACTACATACCTGCTTATGGATTACTCTGTTAAATAAATATAAAGAGAGCGCTGCTATCATTTATCCAGACCAGACATGACAGATCGATAAGCATGGATATAAATAGCATGGTAGAACGATCTACTCTCTCTCTTGTGTCCAGGTTCACATGTGTAAAAGTAGTCAACGCCTTGGAAGGATATCTAGTCTCCAAGAAGAAACCATCCTCTAATTGTAATAGTGATAATTTGCTATCTGTGAAAACCCTGGATTATTATTATGCTTGCTGACTGGTTCTCTCTCATAGAGTAACCCTCAGACATAGCAGGGTATATGAGCACAGACCTTCACATGACCCACCACTCTCCACTCTATCTAATAGCACTGATACACTTAAACGCATATATGTTGAAAAGATAAATAATCACCAATATAGGTATTTCATGCTAAACCAGCAATCATCAGTTGGTCCAGATTATTATCTCTACACATATATATTATAAGTGCTCAGATATATATTAAGATAGACAATCTTCATACTTTAATGGACAGGCTTCATCTACTCCACATTCCAACTCTTCAACCATCCATCCAATTGAAAATCTGATGATGGAACACTCAAAGGCCACCCCGAGGCTGAGATTCTTGTCACACCCATGTTGACCTAAAGTCAATCTGAACCCCACATTTATAACTTCTATGTATTCATTATCAATTTTAATTCTATTTATGATTTATTTATTTAAGTGATATAATGCATATTCATTTATTATTATGACTTTGTTTTCCGACTCATTTTTTCAATATAATTTTTGTGAATTTCTATTATTTTATAACTCCCTTATAGCTATATTATATTAAATCCAATAAATATCTCAATAAATCATTATTTTCCCATATTGTATTACCTGTATTGTTCAAAATCATCATTCCAATAATGAATATCAATGATCTTTTTTTCTTTTCTAAAAAAAAACCAAAAACTCTTATTTTATCAATATATATATTTCATTTTATGTTTACACATTCAGTAGTTCTATCCTCAGCATTCTTCTTACTCATTTCCTTTCTGATTTGTAATGTATTAAACTATCAAACATTGTATGATCACCATTTCATACTTTTATACAAGTTGTTAAAACAATAGAAACTCTCCATACCATAGCGCCTTCCATTGCAATCAATAGTAATTAATGAACACAAAAAGATGTGTGCATAAAATCTCTATTCAGTGCCTACTTATCCAATAATCCCAGAAGTTTTTAGCTTGTGGCTTCAGATCTGTATGACTATACAAGCAAATGCAAATGAGCTTGGATTAAAAACATTATTGTGTTTTCATAATAGACTCATTGCTTTATAATTAACTAAAAGATTAAATAAGGGTGAGAGAGGGTTGCATTAGATCTTAAGATCTAGGTGCAGTTCTGTTAGATCCAAGGCTCTTCATTGATAAAATCCACAAGCTAAAATCTAGTCTGAAGATATTGGAAGAGTAGGCATTAGATAAAGGTTTTAAGCACAAACCTTCTTGAATCCATTGATTTTATGACTTGCACTTGATGGCATTGCTGTATAGAGAGTTTGTTACTGTTTAAATGTGTTGTCTTAAAAAAGTAGACTATCTTTTATGAAATGTATCTTTATCTCTGAAATATCATTTTTATACAAACACAGTATAAATTAGCATTCTTGTTTGATATTTTCTCTAATTTATTAGTATAATTCTGTTCATTCTCTTATTCTCATATTTATAATTATTTATCCCAATTTTTTGTCTCTTAATCACTATTAAAGAACGCATAGCAAAGTAAAAATTTGTGACTCAAATATTTTAACAGTTAATTAAAATTATTCTAATTGTATAAAAATTTTAATTATTGTGCAACATATTATAGTTATCTATGCAAACAAATAACAAATGTTTATTCCTATTAGTTTTATGGTGCTACTCTTCAAATTGATTTTTTATAAATATATTTATTAGATCCATTCATCTGTATTTATAAGAAATATCACATTGAGTTTTATTAAGAATATATCTATCATCATACTGTTTGAAATGTGGTTATATAAACACTGTTGAGATGTTATAATTAACATGTAAAACAAGATTAAATGTTTACTCAATTTAAAAAAACTAGGTATTAGGTGAACAATTGATATTAATGAGTTTTAAAGAATTCCAAATGGTAAAAACATAAGTGCTATGATCACATGGTAGCAGTATTAAAAAAATATTGTGGAGATTGAATATTTTAAACAAACTGAGATTAGTTATTCTATGTAATAGAAGCTATCAAGTACAAATAATTCAGATTTATGCTTCATCAAGTTATCATTGTAGTGAAGAAATAGAAATCTTTATAGCTATACCAAACAAAATTGAGATTGGAGACTTTAATGTAGAATTGGAAAACAACTGAAAGATGAAAGTGTTGTGGATAAATGTGACTATGGTGAGAAAAATGAAAGATGTCAGACTTGTAGAATTTGCAAACAAAAAAAAAAATTATATATTATAAACCATTTTTTTGAGAAAAGAGCTTAAGAAAATAGACATAAAACCATCCAATGAAGAAATTATGTTTTCATTAATAAAAAATATGTATCTCAAGATTGTAATATTTTAAGCTCAAAAAGTCATCACTAATTAGTGAAATATAAGATACATGTTAATGCAACACTAGAGAGATAAAACTATTAGGAAAGAAAGTTTTAACAATGAATATTCTAATCTTCAAAATATTTCAATGGATTTAAATTAGAATTTGTGAATTATTTTAAAATATTGGCATTTTTTGATTTAAGTTCCTATTTAATGAATTCAAGAAGAAGATAATTGTTAGATACTCTATTAAGAACATTGACAAAAATAACAGTATATAAATAGCAATTCATAAATGAATTTTCACTGAGACAAGAAGACAATGTGTGAAGATAAGCAAAAATGTATTAAAATAATCCACTAAGATGCAACATTTTTAATGGCTTAAAGAAACCAATATCTGAAATTATGTAAAATAGTCCAAATAGGAATTAATAATAATATAAAAATTATACTGTGAATTTGCAAAAAAAAAAGTTTCAAATGTATAAAACACCATCTTGATATTGAATAAAATGTTGTTTCAGCAATAAGAAAAAACATGAAACTATTCTAAAAAGAGAGATAATGTCATGGAATATGTGCAAAACTTTTACAAAGAATTATACCATAATAGATGACAAGAAAACTAAATAATCACTACAATTTCTACATCTGAAGAAATGAGACATGCAATAAAATGTATAAAAAAGGAAAAACTCTAGATAATAAAATTATAATCAATATTTTAAAAGAAGCAAGTAAAGAATTAGAAAAATTGTTGACAAAACTATATAACAAATATCTAAATGATAAAAAAATACCAAATGATTGGAATAAAATAATAGTAATATTAGTAATAATAAAAATGATACATAAAATATTAGAAATTACAGACCTATCAATTTTTTATTAATTTTACAGAAGATCTTTACCAATATAATCACAACTTATGTACAACAAAATTTTCATTCAAACTAATCAAAAGAAACAAATTGAACGTAACAGAAATTTTAACACAGTTGATCATATCCATATAATAAAAAAAATTATAGAAATGTTCAAGAAATATAAATTGCCATTATGCTTTGGATTTGTAAATTATGATTGTTTGATTTTATAAGCATTTCCACAATAAGCAAATGTTTGGGTTATGAAACTATAGACACAGGATATTTTAATATTTAAAAGAATATTTATCAAAATTCAACAGAAATGTTTAGATTAATTACATGATGATACTAAAAAGATTTACATTGTAAAAATGCTTAACAGCATGATATATGCTATTAAATTTATGAAGATCAAAAAGTCATGGGAAATGATAAATCATAAACATTTTTAAGAAGCAATTGACCAACTACAGAAATTATTTGCCACATTATCCCTAAACAAAAAGTTAAATAAGAATATATCAGATGCTGAGATAAAAGCGCTAATAATATTGATATTTAAGAATAATGAAAAGAATATAAAAAATGCAGATATTTGATCAAATCTTTATAAATAATTTATTAAACCCATAAAACAATCATGAGAATAGAGTAACAAAAAAAGAACAATATAAATTGAAAAGTGAATGTGGAATCTAAATATTAAATGAAATTATTCCTCAAAAAGTATTCCCTGTCATTTTACATTGGATTTGCAATTTTAGCATTCTATAAAATTTTAAGAATATTGATAAAATTGTAATAATAGAGATTAGACTATATGACAACATTAAGAAAATTAGCATTTGTAATCAGGTACCCTTGGGTAGTTTGGATTTAAAATATTTTTAAAAAGTTATTTAGGAATCTTTTTTGATTAAAAGAGAGTAAAAGAATAAAAATTATCTGCTATCTCAATTTTGAAAATGATGTGATTATTTTTAAGACTAATATTTCAGAGCCCAAATAATTTTGTGGTTGATCTTGTCCACTATGTCTGAATCTACATTAGTAATTCGCCCATGTTATTTAGATTTTTAGTAGAATTTATTATGAATGTTTCTTTTCTTTTTTATTGACAACCTGGTCATCTTTGTATTCAACTTTAATTCTACGTTTTTCCTTTTATTTAATAGTTCTTATAAATTCATACATAATTATGGCGACATTGATAGAAATATTACTTTAATTATTAATATATAAATGTATTATATATAAAAACCAGAAATGTAAGCCTCTACTCAAAAATGGGAAAAAAAATCTAGACTTTTCAAAAACGCATATACATATATTTAAAATGTCAGCCGAGAGGTCATCGCAACCGCGTTGCAAGCAAGTAGTTGGTTGCAGACGGTTGTGGGTTCGCGTCCCGGCCGATGCTATGACATATGGGGGGGGGTAATTTTGTCTTATATTTGAACAGATTAGTTAAGAAATCCAAAAATTGCCCTCTAACAAGTTTCTGACAAAAGGGACGATAGACAATGTATTTTATATAAGCACTAAGACAGAGAAAGAAGAGAGCCAATTATTTTAAGTGAAACAGTAAAGAGAAATTGTTGTTATCGCGGCTGCATAAAAATAAAAGTTATAGCGAAGTAATTTATTTACTTTTTGTTTTGAGAAACATGTCTATTTCAATTTATAATTATTTTGCCAATGTATAAAATACATTTCTAAAACACTAAAAATTACATCTACATATTTATTATAAATCTTCATGAATTCTAAGTGCTTAAGAAAGAGGCAGACCAATGTCTTACCAAGAAATAAATGTGTGTATAGTAACCGGGAAATTTCTTGCAAAGAATCCAACAATCCGATAATCAAATATATATATATATATATATGACTGAATTCAAATTGATGCCTCCCAGAAAAATTTTAAACCAAGTGGAAATAAAATACAACAAATCAGATTTTTATTGAAAACTTTATCCCTAATTATAATAATATTACGTAGCCAGAATTTGTAATAAAGCTGTCTCCTCAAGTGAAGGGGAAAAAACACGTCTAAAAAATAATCTTCAGAGACTGAATTTAAGTCTCAGACAAACTATAAAAATCTGTAAATGTAGATTTAATTATAAAAAAGATTACTTTAATAAAATGTTCCATAGCTTTATTAAAAAATATCAATCCATAAATAAGTATATATTCTGTTGTGATTTTTATAAATGTTAATATATATATATATATATTTAAGATTTGATATCAGAATTTATGGGGGGAAATATTATATTTTGTTGAGTAGATAACATTTAATTGTAATATATATATATATAATATTCAAATATAAGTATAATATCTATACTAAAGTTAATGTAATTAGAAAGGACATGAACTCAGACTTTCAAGCTCTCTATAGCTGTACACTCTATCTTATACAACTGATGAACATGCCCACATACATGTAAAAAAGATAAATGATCTCCAATATATATATTTTGTGCTGAACCAGCATTCATCAAATGGTCCAAATCACCATCTTCCACACGTATATACAATCAGTGCTCAGTTTTTATTAAATAGCAAATTTTCAAACTCTAATGGACAAGAGTTAATCTTCATTACCTTCCAACTCGTCAGTCATCATATAATTGAAAATCCAATGATGGAATACTCAAAACCCTTGTTGATCCCAATATTATTGTCATACCGATATTAATTTTAAATCAGTTTGACCCCTCACATATAGGATTTTAATAAGTCCATTTAAATACACAGAAAAGGAATGGGCAAAATATGGGCTGAATATGTAATATTCAAATATAAATATAATATAAACTGAGCAATGATTGTATATATGTGTGAAAGATGATGATTTGGACCAATTGATGAGTGCTAGTTCAACACAAAATATGTATACTGAAAATCATTTATTTTTTCCACATGTATGTGGTCATGTGTATCAATTATATAAGATGGAGTGCATAGCTGTAAGGAATTTGAAAGTCTGAGTTCAAATCTTTTCTAATATATATAATAAAATGTAAATATATTCCAAATAATGGTAAATAGAATAAATTCCAATATAAACTTTAATCAATAATACTACTTTCCAATTATATTCATAATCATTTCAACAAAATGACTTAATTCCAAAATGGAGTAAAATAGCATCAACTGAAAATGTCCTATAATTTACTAATCTTAATATTTATAGATATATTAAACAACCTCCGTACTTCCACATTCTTTTTAAATTCATATAAATAAAGATACAATAAGACAAATGCCCCCCCCCCCAGATGCACTTCATTCTTAACCAGCACTCATCAGTTGGCCCAGGTCACTGTATCTCATATATATCTTTATTATATGAAGAGTATTTATCTATAGTAAATTGTTACATTTTTATTTACAACTGTCAAACTCACTGCACTCATAACTTTGACACCACCCTCCTCAGATAAATACAATAATGATTATTACTAATCATTTACTAAACTAGAGATTATCTCTAGCACAGATATAAACTTTAAACTCAGTTAAAAATTAATATATCTGATTTTTTTAAACATACAGACACATGGAGTTATTCACCTTTCTCTTTCCCATGTGTAATATCTTTATAGATATATTAAACAACCTCCATACTTCCATATTCTTTTTAAATTCATATAAATAAAGATACAATAAAAGACAAATGACCAGCAACCATCAGTTGTACCAGGTCACTATTTCTCATATATATCTTTATTATATGAAGAGTATTTATCTATAGTAAATTGTTATTTTAATATTCGCTGACTGTCTGTTTATTATCCTATTTTTATAATGATTAATAAAAATTGCCTCTTTAATTTTTCTTTTTTCATTATTTCTTTTTTTGATTTAAAATCTTAATATTTTTTATGTAAAATCAAATTTATATTTACAATGTCTATAGTGATCATAAACACAGATTCTGTAAATGAGTCACCTTTATTCTTTTTATCTCTTTGAATAATTTTCAATACTCTTTTTTATAACAATTTATGTTCTTTAACTCTTTTTTTAATACTACACCTTGTCTCCCCCATATAAGAAGCATTACATTCACAAAAAATCTAATAAACTATATTTCTCGCTCCATCCTTGGAATTATTAACCATCTTATTTAAATTATACAAACCATAAAATGAAATATTATATATTCCAGTATAAATTTTTTTTGTGTGTGTGGATGTAATGCTCCTTATATGTGGGAGACAAGGTGTAGTATTAAAAAGAAAGTTAAAGGATATAAATTGTTATAAAAAAGAGTATTGAAGATAATTCAAAGAGATAAAAATATAAAGGTGACTCATTTACAGAATCAGTATTTATGATCGTGATAGAAATTGTAAATGTAAATTTGATTTTGATATGACAAGAATCAGCAACAGACAACAAAAAGCAATGATTAGATGAATTAATTATATGTAGATAATGCAGTAATAAAAAAATAAAAAAATGTTTTCATAAGATTGAAAAGTAAATATTTGTTATACTATGGCATGTGTACAATGGATGTTCATAATCCCTAATTGAGTAAACCATATCTTAAAAATATACGACACAAAAGTTTTTAGATAATAAGCATAGATGTTTAATATATATTTCCTATTGTCACATGCAGAAATGTATAGAGATACAGCTTTTTAATAATTCTATTATTTTCACAATAGAATATTTTATTATTTTAATGTAACTTTTTTTTTTGTCAAAATCTTTTCCGTTAAAAAAATAGCTTTCTTTGTAATCTTAGACTAAAAAGAAAACTTTTTGTGTTATTTTTTTATGAAAAGAAAAAAAAATTATATTTGATATTTTGGAAAACTTATTATACATAGTCAAAATTAATCACAAATAAATAAATAAAAGAAAATATAAATACAAAATTGAAAAGAAAAATGATAAATAATCATTGTATAAATAAATGCAAAAACGTACTATTTCTAATCAATAAGAAATTTATATAATGTATAAGGTAGTAAAGCAGTTCCTTGCTTATATATAATAAAATAGTATAATCTCTAGCTCATAATCATGGATTATGGTTCCAGCTTATTATTTCTGATGCTTTAACTTCTTATGAATTCCCAATAATAAACTATTCCAATATTTTTTACTTAGTATTAATTTTCAAAAATATAAAATTTTAAACTATAAATCTATATACAAAAAAGTGCAAAATTAAGAAGATATGGTTTATTTCCAACAACTCTCATGCTTCAAATGATCACCATGTTGAATGAGTAGGTACTATATAAGGATTTTATGCACAAATCTTTCTGCATCCATTGATTACAAAGGATTGCACTTGGTGCCACTACTGTAGGGAGAGTTTGGAATGGGATCTTTAGCAACAAGAGAATATACATGTAAGTGAAAAAATATGGGTGATTCAGTCTGTAAATTATGTAAGGAAGGAATAGAAAATATTAGGCACATGTTAATTGAATGTAAATGCTTGAAAACAGAAAGGGCACATATAATAAAGTTATGAAAGAATAAATATGAAAAAAGTGATTATACAGAAGATTATTGGTTTTTATGCTGGGTTTGGGAAAAGATAAAGGGGATTTAGGTATAAAGGCCATAGAGTTGACAAAGATTATGTTGTGAAAATGGGATAGAGCAGAATATGGGAAAACTTAGTTTGAGGAATGGAAAATAAAGTGTCTAACAGGTTTCTCTGGGCATAATTGTTGAGAGATTCTTGACTCCATTTAAGGAGAAGCTACAGTTTATCACATCACATCACTTTTACATGATGGAAATCTTTAATTACAAACAAAATACTACCATTATCTTTATGTTATGGAAATCTTTAATTATCAACAGAATTAATATATTATTTTACATTATAAAAATCCCTAATCATAAAACAGAATTAATATATTGGTTTTATCATATATTTATAGCACAACATGTTAAGCAAACTTATTTATATAATTGGATAATGTTAATATTCTCATTATCCTTCAATAACTTTTAACAGCTTTTAAAAAAATAGAAAAACAACTTTACTTGACATGTTGGAGGGAAAGGAAAGTGAAAATCAATCAAAATACATACTGTTATTTACTTTAATTTATTCCTTTAAACTTAGCATTTTTTCAACTCATGGTATCTCTTGGGATGTCAGGAGAAGAGAAGTGTAAACACATTTTAAATCTATTTAAAATTTACTCTCTAAATAACTAAGACCAGTAAATTTTTACATAAGTAATCATATTATGTAACTTTACTAAAGCTAAGACTAGTGAAAGAAAAATATATTTGAACAAAGTTTACCAGAAAGATTGTTGTGGCTCTGCAGATTTTCCATGCAGACATTAATACAGCAATTCATAGTTTCTCAGAATCAGCATGGACTTGTCAGGAGTGTAGATGAATTTTAGTCATGTTGATGGAACTCTTCTAGACACCAGACTTCATTGATAACTGTGAAGGAGCCAGCACCTGACTACTTACTCATGATGGCAGTTACTTTAAATATTTTTTTAGAATATCATGAATAACAAAAATAATAATAATCAGGCTAATAGTTGGAATCCTCAGAAAAGTATATATCTCTCCTCAAACAATGTCCTTTTCGAAGCTTATATTCCTAATTCAAACACCTCAGGTGCACTTTTTGAGTTCTTAATGAATTTGGTCCTACTTTTAATTTTACGTACGATTCCAATAGCCTTCTACTTCCTCATACTTCACTTGCAGATGAGTTGTTTTCCTTGCTATTGTTTCTATCTTTCATTTAACACTTTTAAACATGAACAGGCTTTAAAGGTGTTCAACTGCAACTATTTTAGCTGATTATATGCGTAAATAGAAAAATAAGGCACCCACATTTCCATCTGTAATGGGTTTTTTTTTCCATTACTTATCTTTTTTATTGTTTGTACTACAATCACATTCCTTTAATTAATTGATCATGCTTTTAAATTTAAAATAAGATACCCTTATCTTTAAATACTATAACTTAAAATGAGATA
Organism: Epiperipatus broadwayi; assembly: GCA_028023455.1. Classification (NCBI taxonomy): domain Eukaryota; kingdom Metazoa; phylum Onychophora; class Udeonychophora; order Euonychophora; family Peripatidae; genus Epiperipatus; species Epiperipatus broadwayi. Next base: position 6,009,363 of record JAQFVV010006229.1, on the reverse strand, counting down.
CTTTAACTTTCAATAATGTATAATTCTACACACACACGCTTGCATAATCCAAACGTGTGTGAATTTTAAGGAAATTATTATATATGATGAAAAATAGGTTATAAACTAAGCAAACATGAAACAAGCATATAGGCATGCAGATATGCACCATTTCAATATATATTTAAATAATTTTCAATTTCTTTGGAATCAAGAAAAAAGGAAAATTTCATTTATAATAAGATGAAAGAAAGTAAAATAAATTTATAAGATTATGTACCACAACATCATGAGTTTATAATTAAGGATTGAAATAAATATGTTATAAACAATATAAAAAATTTAAATGATTGTAATATGATTATAATATTAAAAACCCACAATCATAAAAATTTCAAAGACAATATTTCTAATGAATATTTATAGCAACCAAATGTGGTCATTAATCCCTCTGTATACATTTCTACTTTTTAGAAAAATCATCATTTCTGATTTATATGGTGGATCCTATTATTAGAACATAAAGTGCTTTTTGATAGTATGTGTTACATTACATGCTTAATGTGTTCAATGGTTAATGATAGAATCGAAACAATAACAAATAAAATTGATGTTTTATTTAATCCAGCTAATAAACTTAAAGTATCATCAGATTGAGAAAAAAAAAAGAATAATAAAATAATATAAATTATATACTAAGATAAAATAAAACAAATAAAAAAGATTTTATCAATGATGTGGCTGCAAAACATGTCAGCAGAGACACAAGAATATCTCTAATATTGATTATTTTATTTATTGCTAGGAAAGAAAGATTTTAATTTCAAAGGTGTAGAGTGAAAATAAAACAAAACAAAAATTGAAAAAGATGGTGATAACCATTTTTATATTTAGAAATACTCCTCTTTGACTATTTTCAATGTGAATCATTGAAAAACATAAGTATGGATAAGCTGAGCTATAAAATGTTTATAAGGAGGAACACTCAAACAAAAAAATATTCCATTATCTTTTCTCTGTTACATAATAGAAATATTTGCAAGCCAGACAAAGCTTTGATGTTAATTTAAATGAGAAATCTAGGTGTTTGGAGTACAAGTAGCAATACCTGAATCTCGGATATTGGATCTATTAGTCAAAACAGAAAAGGAATTGAGAGAGTTCTTTAAGGTATTGGTTAATGGCTTAATTATAGGCTTTTCAATATCTTCCTAGATATAAAAAGAGTCATTAGAAGTTTATGATGGATCATTATAAGGATGAATGACTTTTTAATAAATTTATTCTGGAAAGGGAAGGTTTATCTATCTGCATTACAGTAAAGTTTGATCCATGGTTAGAATAGAAGATAATGATACAGTTGATATACAATACAATAGTAGGTCATTGAGATTATTATTATTTTTTTATTATATATAGTTTGTTTGGTGATTGTAATTACATATTCTGTGCTTCCTATATATATATGTATATATATATATATATATATATATATATATATATATATATATATATATATATATATATATATATATATAGATAATAAAATTGTAACACACTGTAAGAGATAGAGATTTTTATATTTCTAAAAGATCAAATCCATTTTAAACTTATAGAAGTTGATTTGACAACAACTTGTAGATTTTATTGTTTAAGAAAGCTTTGACTATAATTATGTAATTGATATTTAAATCCATTTAGTTTTATGCAAGACACGATTTAATGTATAGCATTATCTGCCACATATGTCTATATTCATAATGAGTCATTTAGAGGTCTTTATTATTGTTTCAATGTTGTTAAGAAATTGTTTTCTTTTATTAACTTTCTCTGTAGTTTTTATATTGAATTAATTATCTTTTTTTGATATAAAATGGAATATAAAACATATTTTTTTTAATAAATAAAATCTTTTAGTTTGCCAAAAATTTATAAAGAAACCCAAAATTATTATTTAACTAATATATTAATTTTGATATTGTAGAAATCTGTTTCTATAAACTAATTTCAAATTAGAAAATAATTACAACTACTATAATGATCATGTTTTTAATTTTGGGACCTAATTCAAAAAGCAAAACTCATTTAGAAGAAAATAAGACTGAAAAAAAATTTTTTTTGAAAATACTGAAGCAGGAAAGGCCTTGATTAATTTTTCAATAACTAGAACTTAATATCATTTTTTGTTGAAGTTCTGAAAATGTCTCATGCGCTAAAATCATTAATTTATTTATGAATCTATCTCAGTAAAAATAATTACAGCTAAAATTACTTATAATGTTTTTCATTTGTATCTTCTTTTATTAACTATGATTTAATATACATCTAAACATTTTAGGTAAGCGGATAATATAGCGAATCCAGAATCTTACAAACTCACAAACTCGGTTTCTGAAATAATATATGATAATTCATTTTTTTCTATTTTCCTTTCCATAAAAATAAAACAATTATTTGTTTTGGGAAAATTATATGAAGTTAAAATTGCATAACTTTAAAACTGTCTCCATTAGTAAAAGCAATCACTGTCTTTTCATTTTCAGATGTAGAGGCCTATTGTATCTAATGAGGCTAGATTGAAATTCAACCAATCATTGGTGCGGAAACATTACATAATATCCTGAACCATACATTAACCAAGTGATTATTTTTTATTTTATTAAGATTCAAACAAATAAATTATAAATATCTTTTGTTGTTTGCTTACGTTTTAAACTTATTTTTCTAGAGTAAGGAAATTTGCTATTTCACGTAATTCTAATTCTTTGCAAAAAACAAAAACAAGACTGTGAACATTAGTATAACATTTGTCAATATAATTGAACTTATTTTAATATCATTATAACATTAAAACCAAGTGAAATATATTTTTACTGCATATATTTTACAATCGAGTAAACATTACTTTTATATTGGCTAATTAATTTGGCATTTTTAAGCATGTTTCACTTTTTAAAAGATTCATTATCTCATTATTTTCATTATAAATGAAATGGCAAATGTATGTATTTGTAGTTGTTGGATGGATTTGTACAGTTATCAATATATATATAACCATTAGAAACCAGTCAATGCTTAGACAATCTCAATATAAATAACAATCAACAATCTATATATTATTTTGGAGTTGGAATGGCAACTACTAGTACTGACTGAAACAAAAACTAGGCTTTATATGGGTGGCTATTTAAAACAAATACTGGACATATTTGAAATTTTTTCTGCTATATAAATGTATTTCCAAGCTTTATTCCATTCTTGATTTCCATTTAATTATCATGATAATCTGCATCATGAGACATATTATTTTGTTTCTCATCACTATCTTTATGTCTAGTATTATCTTTTTATATATTCAAGTTTTTAAATGATTAAACATTAATTTAATATCCTCCTTTTATTTTTCAATTGGGTCTTTATTTTGTGTGGGGTTTTTTTTATATTTTATTTGTATAAATATATGTTTTGTGTTAAGTAATCATATAAAAACATTATAATGTGTGGAATATAAAAAAAGCTGTAAAAAATTGATTATCGTTGATGGATAGCTTGTAATTACACGTTATATATTTTTTTTTACATGCAGTGAATAGTCATCCTTTTTTGTCTCCTTTGTCTTTTTAACTACTCTCCCTCCTTTTAATATTTTGACTGGATAGCAGTATTTTTTAAGACTATAAATGACCATAATTTATTTTAATGTTACTATATTATTTTAAAGTGACAATTTCACTCTTAATTTTCTCAGTCAGCATTTTAAGTATTTTTTTTCTCTTTTTAACATTATGATTGTCTATCAATCTTCTCTAAAGCTATAAATTATTTTAATTTTTGAATATCATTATAATCATTATATTATATTATTTTAATGTAACAATTTCATCTTTTATTCTCTCCATTGTATTTTTAACTTTTTAAAAAAATCTGTTTCATATTTTGCCTGACTTGCAATCTTGTTCAATGCTATAAATGACAATTTTAATATTTTCATAAGTTAAAATTATAAAAAATTATAATTATATAGCATTGAAAAAAACTTGTAGATAATTAAAATATTGAAGAAAAAATGAATAATATAAAACATGCATTGTTGACAATAAAGTGTGAAATCGTCATTTTTAAAAAAAAGATGTATCTCTTAACATAGCAGTCACTATTTTAAAATATCAAAGGAAATGCCAAAATAAAATGAAATTTACATATTATCTCCATCTAATTTAATAAATTATAGTATCTCTCCCCCCCCCTCTCTCTCTGCATATTTTTATATGAATAAATGTTTATTTGGATCTCATATCAAAATATTATTTAAGCTTACAATTTAGTGCTAAAATTGAAATGAAAAAAAAAACTGCAAAAAAATAAAAAAAATATTGGCAAATTATCTTTGGTGTCAAGCGTTGGTGGCCTAGTGATTAGCATAGCTGCCTTCCAAGAAGCTGACTCGGGTTCGCTTGGGTTCGCTTCCCGGTCAACGCATTTGACATATGAAAAAAAAATCTTTGGAAATGACTATATTTTTTCAATAGAAAATATATTTATGTAATTATATGTTGAACTATTTCCATCATTAATTTTAAATATCCTTAGAAAAATTCAAACTTAATTTAAACTTTTTAAAAACATTCAGTAGTTAATAACAACATGCGCACAAACATTAACTTATATATACATGTAAATAAAATAGTTTTTGGGTTAAACCATGTATTATTTTTCATTACTTCCCAATGTTTCAACAAAATTACATTTACTATTGTTAAGATTAAATGTTGAAATAAAAACGATTAGACCTCAAGTAGTAATGAGATTGAGTGTGAGGTAAAGAATGAGATTGAGTGTGAAGTAGTTGAGCATTCAGAATATGCAAATTAACAAAATGATTATTTTTTTACAGTTTCACCATTAATTGATATCAAGTTTATATTAGAAGAAAGATATAAAATAAGTGATTTCCATTAGACTAAAATATGTTGTGCTTCATTATCTTTATTTAAACCAGGTGGTCCTTTTAATATTTCAATTAACAGCCTCATTGTTTTCAAATCATACTTTTCCAAATTAGCAAATACTTTAGCATTATAAAATTATCTTTGTGACCAATATCTAAAAAATGTGAAGTAACAGTTGATGTATTTAAATTCTGATTAAAGGCATTTTTATGTTTATTAATTCTGACCTTAATTTGTCTATTAGGTTGACCTACATGGCTTCTTTTTTTTAAAAAAAGGTTTATTATTTTTCAAATTTACATGTTTATATACAGTGATAAACCAAATTGATCTATGATTCATAATGCATATTTTGATTTAATATAATTTTCCAACATAGAACTATATTATCTAGGTATATTTTTAGAACGACATCCTCACATGGTATCTGATAATTTATTTATGATATTAGTAAGCAGACAGTGTTACGTCCAAATGACAAGTAACAACAAAGCCATTTTCATTGGTCACATAACTCCATGCAATGATTAACTGTTGACAATGGTCTCATGTCACAATACACTTGAGAAACCAAGAAGTGAGTTATTTCTGGAACCAACCCGGATCCAATGGTCAAATTTCTCAAAGACTTCTAAGTCCAAAATGCAATATCCTGCAAAAAAACTCTGTACATATATTCTCTATGGCAGGCTCCAATAAAATGCCCACTCTCCAGGCCCCTCTTTGTAATGCAGTAAACCACCTGGTCCTCTCAGGAAAAATTGGATGCTTGAGCACTGTAAACATGGAATTTTATGAAATATTAAAAAGACCACTTGCTTTAAATAACAATGTATTCCAGACTTATTAAGACCACTTATTTTATCACTTTTTTCTAATATAAACTTGAAATAAATTAATGGTAAAACTGAAAAAAAAAATTGTTAAACCACATATTTTGAATGCTCAACTACTTCACAGTCAATCTCATTTTTTTACCTCAAGCTCAATCTTGTTGCTGCTTGACATCTAATGGTTTTCATTGAAAAGTTAACTTTGACAATGACTGATGCTATTTTGTCTGAAATATTGAGAAGTAATTAAAATAATATGTGGTTTAACCCAAAAACTATATCATATAACTGTGAAAACATTAAATATAATATACATATAAACTGACTTTTCATTTGATGTTTATTTTAATATTCTTAGTTTGCATAATTATTTTATGCAAGATTTTATATTAATATGTTTTTATAGGGTATATGAGCACAGACTTTCACATGACCCACCACTCTATCTCATATCACTGATACACTTGAACATATATATGTCGAAAAGATAAGTAATCACCAATAGTAGAGATGTCTACTCATCCCTTGTATATGTATTAAATGGATTATGTCCTGTACATGAGGGATTAAATTGACTTTAGGTCAACATGGATGTGATAAGAATCTCAACCTCAGGGTGGCCTTTGGGCATTCCTTCTTCATATTTTCAATTGGATGGATGGTTGAAAAGTTGGAGTGTGGAGTGGATTGAAGTCTGTCCATTAAAGTATGAAGATTTGCTATTTTAATATATATATATGAACACTTATTGCATATATGTATGGAGATGATAATTTGGACCAACTGATGATTGCTGGTTTAGCATAAAATACGAATATTGGTGATTATTTATCTTTTTGACATATACGTGTTCAACTGTATTATTGCTACGAGATAGAGTGGAGAGTGGTGGGCCATGTGAAAGTCTGTGCTCATATACTCTATTATACATTACATATATTGGTATAGGTATATAATAAGCCTGTATTTTATTAATATGTTTTTGTAAAATTATATATATATCAAATAATTTTATGGATTTTTATTAGAAAAAACTACTTAAGTATAAACATTTTAAAAAAACTATTGACCAATATAATTGATTCTTTGGTCCATTGAAACATTTTTATGTAGTTCAGAATTTACTCATACTTACTTATTTTAATATGTGAATCAATATTTATTTTTTTATCAATAAGATAAGATTACACTTACTAAAGATAAGATATATAATGGAACATTCTGTAATTTTTATTTATTTTATTTTTTAAAAATAAACATCTATTTCAAAAATTAAATTTGTATTTAAAAATATTTATGATTTATAAATATATAGAAATTTAGTAATGTATAAAACTTTTCATTTCATTATACTATTATATTAATCTTTAAACTTTAATTAAAATTGAAAATATATATCTGGGTTGGAAATGATATTACAATTTTTATTGTAATTAAATAATTAATACTAATCATTAAGCTATTTATCTGAGGACGGTGATGTCATAATGGGGAGTGCAGGAAATTAGATATCTTTAGATTAAATTACAATGTTTTATTGACTTCAAAAATTAATAACAAAATGTATTAATTATTCTGTGGATAATCAAAAATATGTTTTTTTTTTTTAAATTTATGTATATATGAAAGGTTTTCATGGTGTAGTAATATCATATCTTTATATTTTTACATAAACTTGGGTTGGAATCCAGGCAGTTAAAACTTGAAAGCATTTTTAGATAGAAATCAGACTTATGATTTTTTAAAATAACCAATTGATATGCAATTTAGCTAGCCATTTAATATTAATCAATATATGAATAACTATTATTTTTAGTTAGAAAAAAAAAGGATATCACTAAAATCTACCTCATTCTTGAGAATAGTAGCTGGTGACTGATATCCTATTATCTAGTGTTCCATTAGCAGGAGATAGACACTGTCGAAAAATAACTTTGTCTTTTATTGAGATTTTTTACATTCTAACATATGAGCATTATAATTGCAACTTGTAATGTTATAATTGACTATTTATTAATCTACATTCAGAACTGTTTATATTTACCTGTTTAAGGAGGTTCAATAATTTTAATCTCTATGGTCAAGTTGCAAAATTTGGTGTCTATATAAAATATATTGGATCATAAATAAAGTCAGGATTCCATCTTTACTATTAAAAGAAGTTGCCTTGACAACAGTTTGAGATTGTTGATTGTTATTTATAATGGGATTCTCTTAAGTGTTGAGCGTTTTCTAATTTATTATATATAGAGAGAGAAATTTTTAATCATTGCTCAAATAGATACAATACCTCTTGTTTTTGTTAAAATAAAATATCTAGTTAATATGAATTAACAATGAATGATTTAATTATTTTGTGTTAATAATATTGTATCTGTATATTTTACATATATTTATACATACATGTAAAATATGAGTAATTTTATCAAAGATTAATAATATATATATATATATCATAAAAATAAAACAAACTGTAAATATACTTTGTGCATATTTCAAATAGTGTTTGTAAAAGAAGTAAAGGTTTTCTTATACTTCTTGTAATTATTTTTATTAATCATTGCACTGGAATAAAATACATTAAAAATTAAATAATTTGAAAACCTATTTAAGATATTTCCAAAATATTTTTTATTCATTTATCTATTGTTAATTATATCCAGTTAATCACACCTATGAAATTTTATGCCCAAATAGTCTAATGTCAATGAATATTAGTTTGCTGATAATTATTCCTACACTGTCGTTATTTATCCAAGCATTTGCTATATTTCACACTTTAGTAAAGAATTCTAATATTAAACATTTATTATATTAGTAAATGCATCAAGATTAATTGTAATGAATAAAAGGTATATTTTAATATTCTTTAGTGCAAATTTTCTGCCCATATTTTAACTGCTAACTAATATAAAATACAAAATTAAACTCTCATACTATAAGTTTTACCAGTTCTTACTTATGGATCTGAGACTTGGACACTTAATAGAAGAGCAATACAGAGACTCCAGACCACTCAAAGAAGTATGGAGAGATGCATGTTTGGAGTAACAAGAAGAGATCGAAAATGCAATGTATGGGTAAGAGAACAAACAGATGTTACTGACCTCATTGAAAAAATTAAAAGATTGAAGTGGAGTTGGGCTGGACATATTGCTAGAAGAGATGATAATAGTTGGACAATTGAAATCTTAAACTGGATTCCAAGAGATTGTAAAAGACCCAGAAAGAGACCATATGTGAGATTAATGGATGAAATAAGAAAGTATGCATGGTGATGTAGAGAAGAGAAGCTAAAGATTGGAGAAGATGGATTAAACTTGGAGAGACCTTCAGCCTGCAGTGGACTGATAATGGTTGATGATGATGATGACTATATGTTTCACCTCTATTAAGACCTATTAGAGGTCTAAACAGTTGATCATCATAATTTATTTATTTTAAAATCTGAATATATTAAAACATGATATTATAATTTTATATTGTATTTAAAATGAAAATATTGAATACTTCCTATATAGAGCAGAGACAATTATTACCTAATTTCAAACTTTAGATGAACTGACAATTATTATAAATATTAAATCAAGTGTGTAATATTAGTAAATTCTATGAGAATTTATGTGAAAAGCATATTTTAGTGACGAAAATAAAAGTAGATTTAATGTTTAAAAAACATTGTTAAATGCATTAGTCTTGGATGAGTTTACACAAATTAAAACAATGTTTAAGAAAATAATGAACAGTATTAATGAAAAATTTAAAAGATGAAATAAAATATATGAGAGATAAAAGTAAGTCAAAATAATAAAATAAATATTAATCTAATATTCGAATAGCATTTACATTATTAACTAGTTAAATCATTTGATGATTTGTTAATTAATTTATTAGTATTATTTTAATAATTTTAAACATATAAATGTTCAGACATTTATAAAGAAAGGATAGATATACTATATTACTGTTATTGGTGGTATTTAAGTATAGCTGCTTATATTCAAATTTATTTTAATTTGTTGTGAATTTATGCAAATTTTATTTGAAATCTTTTTACAGAGCCCACTTCTTTTAGATAGAGGTGCTGGTATTTTTTTTTATTTATTGCAAATTGATATTTGGCTATGGTCCAAGTCTCTTTAATTTTTCTCTTTTTATCCTGCCTCTCAGTAAAAGCAAATATTGCTTTTAAAAAATTTAATTTATGCTCAGCACGAATAAAGCCAATTTTTAAAATAATACATCTACCTTTTCTTTACAAATAACTGAACATTTATATGTTTAAAATTGCAACTGCAAAGAAAAGAGATGAGATATTAAGTAAATTATTTAATAATTTTAATAATACCATAAATGAACCATGACAATTAAATATGTAGCTCTGAGAATATATAGTAATATCTATGAGAAGCTAACTTTAAAATCAATCCCATAATAATAATTAATAAGGTAGACTTAATAAAGTTGGTTTAATAACAATATAATAGCTTATGTTTTAATCATGTTACTAATTCACTAATGTTATAGTGAGTATGCAGGACATTCTCAAATCCAAACAATCTTTCAGCTTAAATGCAATTTTGTAGATTAAATTAAAGCATTTCAAAATGAGAACATGAGGATTTAATCTTCATAACTTTATATCCATTACAACCAGTTGAAATTTCCAAATTTATGTCTGGTAAATATTAGATGATATTAGAATCAGTTTAATAACAATAAAAATTGTGCTTGTAAATTATGTTGTTATTAAATTGATTCTAACATCATTTAATAATTACCAGTCATATATTTGGAAATTTTATGGTGTAATGGACATAAAGTTATTAAGATTAAATCTTCATGTTCTCATTCCAAAATGCTTAAGATAGGCCTATATAATTGTATTTTTATACAAAGATAAGTTTACCATTCTTAACTTTAAAAGTCTCTATTTTGTATTTGGGTTTGAGAGTATCGTGAATACTCAGTATAGCATCAATGAATTAGTAACATGATTAAGCAGTTCATGTCAAAACCTGATTACTTTCTGATTAAGAATTAAAGTTACTTTAATAAACTTGAAAATAATACCATTTTTTGTGTCAATACAATATTTTTAGCTGAGAGGATCATTGCAGTCGCCTTGCAAGCAAGTAGTTGGTTGGGTTGTGGGTTCGCCTCCCGGCCGATGCTATGACATATGGGAAAAAAATACAAATTTATTAGATAACAAAAATGAATGTCTTTTATTTTTTAATAGTAGTTAGATAAAAGTATATCATTTTTATCTAAATACAAAATTAGCATTGATATGAGAAAATAGCATTCCCTCCACAAATTTTTAGAAATAAATCTAATATATAGGGGATTCAAACTCAGACTTTTACATGACTCTCAACTCTCCATACCATCTCATATTGCTGACCTACCTGATCACACACATATTGAATAAATAATCTTTAACAATTAAAAGAGGTTGCCATGACTACAGATTGAGATTGCTGATAGTTTAAAGATTGATTGTTATCATCTGCATTTATAAATCTATTAAAACCTTGAATAATTATGGTTTGGTTGTTTTAGTTATAATCAAAATAAATTTACCAAGTACTAATCTAGATTATATATGTTGCAATTTAAAAGAAATTGGATTAATTAATCTATCATTTTCTTATCTGAATTGTTTTGAAAATGGCAATCAAATTGAAGGTGAACAACAAATTTTGTAATACAAAAATTGTTAAAAATATTAGCTGAGAGATAGATGCAAAAAGTTTTAAATTCTAAATCAATTGCAAGCATCTTATTTATATAAAATAATATACTGCTTTTTTAATATTAATCTTTACAAAATAGATTCTCATTTTTGAAAAAGAGTTCTATACAGTCAAAACAGCATCAAGTCGTAATACAGTAGTCCACTGTATCCACAACATTTGATATCAAACTATGTGCATATATATATATATATATATATATATATATATATATATATATATATATATAAACAAATTGTAAATTAAAAAAATTAAATGTATATTTTGTATATACTTTCTTTATTTAACAATTAACATTTTCATTGATACCTACTAACATCTGACAGTAATTTTTCTAATATGAAAATATAACATATATTTCCACATATTAAAATATTTAAATTATATATATATATTGTAAAAAATGTTAGAGGAAAGTATAATATAATAATAGGATAATATTTCGTATTCAAGAAAAAGAATGTTTTATTTATTCATTCAAAAATTAAATTTATGCTTGATTATTTTTATTCTTCATTTTATCAGTCGTATAAAAGGAATGAACAGTACAAGGTCTCCCAAGAGACTGTTTTAAGATATATTTTAAAATTATCTCAAAAACATTCTAAAGAAATGCACTATTAATAGTTTCATGAGAAAGATGCAGCAGAGAATACAATTGTTGGAAAACTACAATTAGTCATAGTGTATAAGTACTCAAAATAAAAGATTTTTGCTGAAGAAACAAACATCCCAAAATATTACAAAAACAAAAATATAGACTAATATATTCTATATGGTTGTACTTATAGTTATCATATTGATTTATATAGTCATTGCAAAACTCATTTCAGGAGGAGTTATTTTATACCTTGGAGTTAAAATGATCATACTCATTTACGAATGACTACTATATGCATACATGTATGTATTATACATTTATAGATAATAAATTTCATCACTAATAGAAGTTTTTTATAAAATATTTTTAAAATAAACTCTTCTCAATAGAACATTTTATTTGCTAGACCAATTCTGATAACTTTTTCATTTGTTATGCTGATGTTATATAGATTATCTGATATTTTTATAAAATTAAAATATCCTAATGGAAGATAAAATAATAATTTAGTTTACATCCATTTCTTATCCTGAAAAATAATAATGAAATTACTTTTATGATATTTTTAATCAGATATCTTTAGGTTTTCAACGATCATCTTTTTATTGAAGAGCTTAATATAATTATAGCATTGAGGCATGTTTTAAAAATTTTGATTGATTTAATGTTTTCTTTTTCTTCGTAAGAAATCAATTATGGGTCACTGGTTTATTCATTACATGTATTTAACTTCCAATTGAACCACTTCCTCTTCCTCCTCCTCTTTCTTCTTTTTCTTATTATTATTATTATCATCATCGGCATCATCATCATCATCATCATCATCATCATTATTATTATCATCATCAACATCATCATCATAATCATCATCATCATCATCATCATCATTATTATTATTATTATTAATTATTCTTTTCAATACTATTGTTTTTATCCAAAAAGTATTTACATTATTGGCAAAAAAAAAATTTTTCCCCAATACTATTGACAGTCCAACTGGTCAATATAGTGTAAGAACATAAATATTTAATTTAAATAAAAACATTTAAAAATATATGAATATTATAGATGATTCTAGGAAGTATTAAAAATAGTTCTAATCATCATCATTTTCGATCATTAACAATCCATTGCAAGATGAAATTTTTTCCAAATTTAATCCACTTTCTTTGATCCATACTTTTTTTCCTCCATCCCATGCTAGCAGACACTTCATTTTATCCATCCCATTCACGAATCTGCTTTTAGTTCTTTTACAATCATTTGTGATGCAGTTTAAGGTTTCAACTATTTATTTATTATCATCTCTTTTAGCAATACGTCCATATAATATTATTTATTTTAGAGGCAATTCTATTTTTTAAATAGTTCTCTTTTTTTAATTTTACAAACAACAAATTAAAAACTGCAATTAAGTTTTAAAATTAATGATTAACAAAAAAGTAATTGAATGGTCTATTACTTTGGAATTCGTACAAAGTTCGAATACCAAACTGGCAGATCTGGAACTGCCCTGAGTTTTCAAAACCATTATTCTAATACTCAACTAAATTATGCAGCCATATGATTAATTAAAATGATTATTATATATACTAAGTGTTCTACTATTATCAATGAAGAAAAAACTGTACACCTTTATTGTAATTATGATAATTAGTTATTAATATGCAAACAAAATGCTAATTATTTTATTAAAATGATTTTATCAGTATGTTTATTTAAGATGTTACCATTTCTGTGCAATTTTAAATTTTTTCGAAGATTTAAATTTAAGTATGATGTTTATTTTAGTAGAAATTTTCATTGATCCCAGAAGCTTGAAGCTATTTTTTAAAAGTTGTTTTAATGGCAGGAAAGTGAATAAAATCTCAAGATTGTTACATCTAAAATAATGACAGCATTAAAATGTTATGAAAGTATCTTTAAACTAGTAGGAAAATTAAGTGACAGAATAGTTGTAGAATTTTTATGTTTATGTGTGTGAATCTATATATACATTTAAAATTGCAAAAGGGGTATCTGTGCACCCATGATGTCAAATCCTCTATATTGCGATCATCCACCAGTGGAAAAAAAATCAGAGTATTGTTTACTATACATGCATTTTTGCAAATAATCGTTACTCTTTAGATAAACTAAAATTATATAAATACCCAAATCTGTATGCTTGTATCGATATCTATAGCTAAACTATTCTCACGTAATGTAGAAATTCGCTTCTATCCACTTTTAACATCTCGTAGATATATATTTTCTAGTTTTTTTGACATTTATCAATGCAACCTCGCAACTAACCACTATTGCAGAAAGTCATATTGGCCTCTCTCATTATGCATGCTGAGAAATCAAACATGTGGAATCTTTTGAGTAATAACAGTTTGATAACTTTTACTACACCATTCCACACAAATGAGGGTTTTTATATCAACACATATATATATATATATATATATATATATATATATATATATATATATATATATATATTGTGCCCTTATATCAATATATATATATATATATATATATTGTGCCCTTTTGTATGGGTCTCCATAAATTGTTATATCAATTTATTAAAAAAAATTTAAATTTAAGATAGATTTCAGCTATATGATGTTGATTTTATTTATAATAATCTTTCAAAAAATTTAATTAAAGTAAACTATGAATATTTGATATGTGAAATTGTGCTAATATTTGAGAGAGACGTTTCAGTAAAAAAAAAAATGATAATATTATATGGTTGGGAAAACTGGCCATGATCAATACTGCATTAATAAGTTTTGTAAATAAATGTTTAAAGCTAAAAGTTTAAAAAAAGACAAGTTTAAATTAAATGCATATATATTTATTATTGATAAAGATTAATATTTAGTAAGTGAATGTAAATATTATGTTATTAATAGTATATAATAGAAGATTAATATTTGATTTTATAATATCGAATTATTATTTTAAAGTTATTATAGTATATTATTTGTTTTAAAAAATATTTATTTTCTAAAATTGAATTGTTAGTTTATTTTTAGATAATTACAAGCATTTATATCTGTGTTGTAAATCAGGTGACAGATAGACATATGTACACATATGCTTGTAAGTTTTTTTAGTAAAGTTACAAAACTGTTTTAAAATTCTATTATAAAATTTATAAATATTATATTGGCTATCACGAGATAAAAATAAAAATAATTAGTGTGAAATATTAAATCTGATTTTTAAAATACTGTTTAAAAAATATAATGAATAAAAATAGACTTAGTTTGTTTAGAAAAATAGTCTTATAAAAGTTAAAAGTGAAATAAAGTAAAACATATATTTTAAAAAATGTTTAATGGATTTAAATAAATGATAAAAATTAATTTAAGAATTAAATAATGTAATAAATAATAAATATTAAATAAGTCATTATTTATTTTTAATTTTGTATTGTTGGTAAGATATGTAAATAGGCTAGCAAGGTGATTGTTTAATTTACCAATCAGGTGGGTAATTTATTCCGGTATAAAAACGGAGGTTCAATTGTTCAGGAGGGTGATTGTAATTTCTTTTAAGTGAAGTGTGCTATTAAATATAGCTAAGTAAAAAATTATAGACGCTCTCGTAATAGTTTCTTAATTTATAAGAGAGTAGTTTTAAATAATTTTATAAAAGTTTACCGTTTAATATGCAGTGCTAATTTATTTATAGTTCCCTATTGATCGTCTCTATCAAGGCTCAATTTTACTATCAAATAATCATGAAAATATCGTATAATGATAAAATGTGTTGGAAACCTTATATTAAAAATATAGTGAATGCTGGATTAACTAAGAGAATTACTAGTTGGATAAAAATAATATATTGGACATTATATGAATTTAAAAGTTGATTATAATTATTTTTTTAAAAACAAATATTTTAAAGAAAGATAAATACTTCTTTATGAAGAAAGTATTTTTAAATTATATATTTTAATATATCTTTTGGTAAAGATATGGAAGTTAATAATAATTGCAGAAATACTTGCCTTATTAAGTCTTTGTTATTTAAAAGACTAGAGGTCGATAGATTTTTAAAAAACTGATAATTCGGAAATTTAATTGATAAATAAATACCTATAAAAAACGTTATAATATTTAAATTCTATATGCTGGTTATATAGAAAATTTTAAAAAATGTTTTGCTGAATATTTAAAGAAATGTGCACAGAAGTATACGAGGATATCCAAGTCAATTTTTATAAAAACTTAAATTAAACATTTAACTATTGATTAATCCTAGGAAGATAATAACTTTTAAATAAATCCGGATCCTATAAACTGTTTTAATTATTATTTTGTTTCTTTATGGTGGAACTTATTTTATCTTATTTTTTTTTTTAAAAAAAACGTTTTCCATTTATTTCATAAAAACTGTTTAAACACGTGATGTACCGGAAAAAGGAAGTGGTGTTGGTAAAATGTTGTGCCTAGGAAAAAAGAACAATTGTGGGTGGAAAGAAGACACCGTTGGATTTTATGTAACATATTTTGTTTTCTTAACTAACATAGATATTTAATTATTTATTGATCTATTAGAGATAAGAGAGGTACATTTTAAAAGTAACTACATAATAATATAACACTTAATTTCATAAAGTTTATTTTTTTATATAATTTTACAACACGTAATATTTTAAGAATAATTGTTGAGTATAAATGTGATATTATTTTTGTAAAGATATAATCCTGGAGGACATCGTTTGGCTGATTATAAATTGGAGTATCATTTATGGTAATAATTATATAATATTAATAATTTAATGTATTTTGCTTTGTTTTCTTTAGATAAACCAAATATTATTTGATTGTTGAGTGAATGTATAAATATTTAAAGAACATACATGCATAATATTATCAATAATAGTTTTATTTTAATATGCATACTTTATTTTACAATATAAATTTATTACAACGTAATAAGAGTTATCCAGAAATAATTATATGATTCTTTTATGAATACACTTTAATGTTTTTCTGTTACAATATTAGGAATTTGATTTATTATATTAGTATGAGTCATTTATATTTTATTTTCAAGTTAGTAAGAAGTAAAAAAAAATATATATCTATAATTTTATTTTTATTAGACAAGTTAAATTAATTTTATATAGAAAATTATATTTTGTTTGAAGGGTTTATCATATATAGATGATGAGATATAAGAGAGTTTGGATAGTCATTTTTTTTAAAAAATTGGTAAGCTGATACTGAAGTTAAATAAGATTAGAATGATATTTGAAGATAGGATTTTATTAAGAGGGAATAGGAATAACAAGTAGAGAAGAATAATAGTTTAAATGGAAAAGAATCATAGAATTTTATTTTAATATAATAACTTTATAAAAATTGGTAATCTATAAATAAAAATTTTATCTTCACAAAATTGTTGAATAATTTTAAAATATTATTTTAAGAAAAGAACATATATGTATTGCATATTTTGGTAAGACATATAATATGAAATTACATCAGAATGAAGTAGATAATTATGTAATCAATAAATGTCACATAATATTGCAAAGTTATATCAATTCTATACATTAGTTGATATTTAGTTAATGCTAATAATAAATGTAATACATAATAGTTACATTATAATAGAAATAGCTATAATACTTAAATGGAGTAGCATTTTAATTGTTAAAGTTTGTTTATTTTACATGTGCTACATAAGTGATATTTTTACATAAAAGCCTTTTATTGTACTAAGTGATTATAAATGATATCTAGTAAAATATAAGTTCATAAACTCAATTAAATGTTACTGATAAAACATTTAAGAAATGTATGGATTATTTATTTTGGATTATAGAAATAACAACAATGTAAGAATCTTGTATTATTATTTTTTTTTATTTTTTATTTTTCTTGATTTCTACTTGTAATGTAAATAATGTATATAAGTTGTTCATTAAAGTTGATGTAAATAAATTTGTTTAAGTTGTTTTAAAAGTGTGTCGAATTCATTATTTTGAACCACAGCATTTGACAACAGATAATTTGAATAAAACATAATATTTGCACAATATGAATTAAATTATTATTATTTTTTTAAAAAAAAGAAATACAGTATTTTCTTAATATAATTTATAGAAATTCATTGACATTAACATATTATGTTATAATGGTCACAAAAATAATTATAATGCACAATATAAGAGTATAATATTATTTATTGCCACATATTATTAAATTATAAGATTTTATTATATTCTTAATTAAGATACTATATGAAGATGAAAGACATGTAGATGATTTACTTGTTTTCTTAATGATTAATAGTATAACAAAATAGATAAGGTTAATTTATACACTGGAGATTGTTATTATTAGATATTTATTATTATTATAAGTTAGGTGTAGTTAGGTTTGATATTAAATCCCTTATCATGCCTATCTGCAAGAAGTATTATTACTTTAAGATAATTAAAAGAACCTGAGATTATTTAGTTATATTTCTTTGATAAAAAGATTGAGATTTATTTATTATTATTATTGAAGTTAGTTAATTTTTATAAAAGACATAGGAGTGCTATAGATGTATTAGTGAGATAATAAAGAGGTAATAGTATTCTTATGCCATTGAGATAATATCTTAGAAGATATGGCCTCAATGTAAATTCAATTACCACTTGTAACTTCACTTCATAGTCTCATGATTTTAATAAATACTTATTTAATTAGTGCATGATATTGAACCATATTAATTTTCTGTTAATTGTACTAAATCTGATAAGATATAGTATTATAAAAATATATTAATAATAGTTATACATATTTTAGCCGAGCATAACGATTTAATTGAGCTAGTCATATTTTAAGTTATATTATATATTTCTGGAAGTGAGGGTACAATATATATATATATGTTGATATATATATTTTCTACCCTTCAACATATCAACATATATATATATATATATATATATATATATATGTTGAAACAAAGATTTTCACGGGTTGCATATATAAACGACATATTTTGCGGGGTTCATCCATGTTAAAAAAAAATTAAATATTAATATTTAAAAATAAAAAAAATAAATAAAATAAAAATAACATTAACCTGTCTGCAATTCAAGAACTCCTAACCTAAAGTTATGAGTCTTATAGTATATTGGTTAGTAACAAAACAACTTAGAATTCAAATCTAGACCAATTGCATTTGATTTTTAAATCACAAACAGGATTAGAATGCTTTAAATGTTCAGTCATAGTCAAGCCACAGTCAAACATTTGTGGATAATAAATGAATCTCTTTCTATCTTTAGATAGATAATAAATTTTCATGTGTGTGTGTGTATTGCAAAATAAAAACATATACATAAAGATATTAAAAAATTAATAAGTTACAAAATATTAAAAAGTATATATAAATCTATAAATAAAGTCTGAGTTGTTTGCCTTGTGTTTTCAAATTGGGTAAATCAAATGTTTTCATTGGAAGTTTGAACTTGTGCTACATTAAGCCCTTTCATTTTCTTTTTAAATGTTTAAATAATTACTAAATTGGTTTTAATTAAATAAAACATGCAAGTGCAGTGCTAGTAACGCAGACATTTTTTTTTTGGAAAAAAATTCACATTTGTAAGAATATTTACTATTAAAATAAAAAAAAGATAAAAGCATTACCTCTTAAAATTTGCAGGAAATTGAAAACATAATAATGAAAATAGTGATCAAATTATGATAATCAATATGGAAACCTATTTAGGACACTACTTATAATAGAAATCAATTTATATTCATGTATTAAATCTGCTATGGCTAGAATGCAGTTTTGTCATGACAATGCTACAAATGGTATCTTATACCACTCCTAAGAAAGCTATATGTTTTATATAATTACCATTATTTACAAAAATATTATATTTGTATAAAAAAATAAATTAATATAGCCATAAAATCATGAAAATAAAAAAATAAAATTAATTTTGTTTTTAACTAGAATAAGTTGATTGTTTCTTACAATCAATTATAATAAAATAAATCTGCTTTTTATTATTGTAAGCATTATTTATAATAAATATTAATATTTGTGTAAAAAGTAGAAAAATAGCAATAATTTTCAAAATACAGAGATTGACTTCCATTTAGAGTACAAGTGGTATAAGATAACACTACATTTGAAAAAAGAAGGGCATAACATTTATAATACATAAATAAAATTTAAATTAATTTGGTTTTTAAAAACTAGAGACATACCTAGAAAGGCACTGTAACTGTTATCTGTTTAATTTTAAAAAGTCAGATGAAATTTGAAAATTTAAACCTTTCCCACACAACAGTTGTAGCCATTGCAGATAAAATATATATAAAAAAAAACATTGTATTTCATTTTATATTAAAGTAAAAGTGTTCTGGAAATGAGTTCAATGAATTACATATATCATTTCTGATATAAATGCCCAAAAATTATATATATATATATATATATATATATATATATTAATTAGTAACAACAAAGCTTTTGATTCAATTGGTTATGTTAATTTATGTAACATTGTTAGGAAAATTTAGTAACATAAAATAGTTAGTGTTTTCATTAAGAAGCCATGGTTAAAATGGGTTGTGATAAACATATTATTTTCACACTGGCAGGAAGTTAATAAGGGTTGTATATTTTTATTTAATCTATAATGATATATATAATTAATAATGATATATTAGATATGTAAGCAAATGTGGATTAGTATTGGTGAAATACAGGCCAATTTTGGATATGATCATCATATTACACTCATAGCAGAAGATAGAAAGGAAGTCTTTTATTAGTAAAGATAAAAATAAAAATAGGAAGTATTAGTTAACTATGAATGTATAAAGATTATACTGAAAGAATCAGTGATTGATATTAGAAGGCTTGAAATATATAGGTAATGATTGGGTAATTCATCTACAATAAAATCTCCAGTAGTTAAGAGATTCTTTATTGACTAATACATGGTAGATTTGCAGTGATAAACTTAAAATAATGTTTATGTGTAGACCATTTGCATACAAATAAAGATTAAAGTTAGTCAAGTTTTTCTGTTTTATATGATTTTTTATGGAAGCAAAAGATGGACACCAAAGAAAAAGATAAGGAGATAATGATAAAAATTCCATTAACCACAATGTAAAAGAATAGATGAATGCTTGATTAAATTACACTTACAGTTTCATCTAAAGTAAAAATGAACCAAATTAAAATTATCCTATCTTGATTATATCAGTGATATGGTCTAATTCCTTGAGAAACATTATAAAGTTTAAAAAGGTTAGTGTTTGTCTGGAAGTTTGTGATGATAATATTTTAATTGTCAGAATTAAGAGTTAATATCTTTACAAAATTCAAACATTATTTAAACTTTTTAAATACATTCAACTCTTAGTAATAACTCACAGGTTTGTATACAAAACACCATTTCAGGTGGTACTGTTTACTTCTCTTTAATGGATGTCATTAGCCTGACTATTGACAATATGGCAGAGAGAAAGGAAAAAAATATTAAAGCTGCTCAGATAATAATCACAAATAATTTCACAAATCAACTTAGTAGGACAATGTATAATGTTTAGAAATAACTTATTAATCTTGTCCTTAAGAAGGTAAAAATCAGGACTATCTAGATATGTATATCAAATTTGTATCTGCCTTTGACAGAATTGATTACAACATCACTCTGAATTTGGCATTTACAAATCTGAAGATTACTGTTACAATTTCCATACTTGTACTCTCAATGATTAGAGCAACATCTGAAGGAAAGAGAAAAGTGATACTACTGAAATGTTGTGTTATATATTAATCTGCATTCTATTGTTAATAATTGAATGTATTGAAAAAAATATAAAGTTTGAGTTTTTCCAAAATCATTAAACAATTGATTCTAAATGATGGAAATAGACTAACATATAATTACAATTTTAAAAAGGTTACTAGTGAAACAAAGAGACAGTTGATTCCATCATTTCATTAAGAAATTTATTCTTCAGCAATATGAAAACTAAGTACTTCACTCTGAATAAATGCTATTTATAAGATTGCCAGAAATTGATGCCAGTTTGATAGTATCTAATAATAGTAATTAAATTTAAAATAGCTGTAAATTATTTTTTAATATATTTGCGCTTTTCAAATTTCCTTTTTCAATATATTTTTTAAAAAAAATTGCACTAGTATAAATCGCAGTATTACTGATTTAAAAAAATTAAAATTAATGTGAAGGGAGTAAATATTTTTAAGCGATTTTGTTTTGTAAACAGTTTTAACTGCAGGAATGTTAATCTTTTGATAGTAATAAAAAATTGTAAATGTCAATGTAGCTCTTGAATTTTTTTTTACAACTAAATATTGATTTTTTTTTTTTTTCAAAATGAGCAAGTTAAAACTTGTTCACAAACAATTTAAAGATTTGTAATTTTATTTTCTGAATATCTTAGTTATCATTTTGGATTTATAATTAAATATTAATTTATCCCATCAATATTGTGTTCAGAAGGTAAGTATTCTAATCAATTATATATATATTATCGTTAGGAGATAGAAGTCATAGGATCTAGCCTGCAGGTGCAGTGCTCTCAGATCCAAGGCTCCTCACTCATGAAAGCCACAAACTAGGAACTAAAATAGAGATATTGGATGAATAGGCACTAAATAGACATTTTATGTACAAACCTTCTTGCATCCTTTAATTACTTTGGCTTGCACTGAATAGCAATATTGTATGGAGAATTTAGCCTCTGTGTAAACAGCTTGTGTGCGCATAAAAAATAGTGATCGTATAATGTTTAATGGTATAACACTTTAAACAAGCTATTTCAAACTTAATAAACTTTTGAAGAGTTTAAATCATTAGCATTAAACAAAAGGCATAATGCTGATACAAAAAAAAAAAAAAAACCCAATGAAATTAATACAAATAAAACATATGGAAAAAAAACTGCACTCTTTATTGTTAGTTGTTTATATTGCATCAGAAAATAAAAATAATATTCGGAGGGGTTTATATTGTTTTTCTAATTCAGAAAATATTCCTGGTTTACACTTTTTATTATTTATCACAAAGAAATTTTAAATTTAATGGACATGATCTTCATCTAATTACATTACCTGAAAACATAGATTGAAAAAAAAAAAAAACTGACATAAAACAAATTATTCACAATGACTAAATACGAAATTCATGTTTATATGATGTCCATG
Organism: Epiperipatus broadwayi; assembly: GCA_028023455.1. Classification (NCBI taxonomy): domain Eukaryota; kingdom Metazoa; phylum Onychophora; class Udeonychophora; order Euonychophora; family Peripatidae; genus Epiperipatus; species Epiperipatus broadwayi. Next base: position 5,986,034 of record JAQFVV010006229.1, on the reverse strand, counting down.
TTCACTATATATGTAAGAATACATCTTCAAACCAATTATTATTGCCCCATCATTAATAATCAAGTGCATTTACTTAGCTCATAAAATAACATAGCAAATAATGAACACATTTATATCATCAATGGAAACCAATGAACTTAAATTGGTGCTTACTAAACCCTGACATACTAAGCCCAATAGTTTAGCTTAATAAATATAGTTAAACTTACTTATAGCTTATGTGTATGTCTACTAGACAGATCAATTAGTAAGAGCTTTTAAAATATATTATAAAGTATGCAATATTTACATTAGTATTCTTCGAAATAAATCATTTTGTTTAGATTTTTATCATCAGTACCACCCTAGCATCATCTATTGTAAGCTTAAGAAAATATAATCTATTTTTAAATGAGATGATTTTTTTATATGACTTACTTAACCTTCTTACTATTAGACTCAAGATCAATAGAGGTTTTTTTTTGCTAGTAAATAAAGGCAATTGACCCTCTCAACTCATAATAATCATTATATACAGTATTTATTTTATATAAACAGTGAATTCTTACAGAACTGATTTTGCATATATATGGACAAACACAAGCACTAACATATTGTCAATCTATCACAAAACAAATGGTTCATAAGATTTCATCATTCTCAACCATTATCAATTAATTATGAATTATGGTAAAAGGTTGAATCCAGTTTCTCCAAACCATAGATCTTCTTTATATTATTGAAATTTTAACTGTTCACTTTTTTTTATCTTTTCTAGAAATATTATCCAAACTAATTTTAGTCTTTTAATTTTTATGGTTATGTTAGTATATCTTGTTTTTAAATTTGCACCTAAATCTATCCATATTTCACTGTGAGTCTGAAATATCTATATTATCTTTTTATTAGATGTTTAATTCTCATTTATCTCAAATTTATTTATATGTTGGACTATTTTCATCATCTAATATTAAATATTCAATGTTTTTCTTCAACAGAATGGTTCAGTTGGTTAGAGCATTGTCTTAAAATCAAATAATCAAGAATCTAAAGGTCCAGGAATAATTTCTATGTTAATACTGTCACTGATCAGGCCAACATCTGAGGAATAGAGGAGAGTATTGCCACTGAAAATGTTGTGTAAATACAACCTGTGTGCTATTACTAACAGTTGAATGTAATTGAAAAATGAACATAAAGTTTAAATTTTTTTAAAGACATTCAATATTTAATATTAGAAGATGAAAATAGTCAAACATATAAATATATCTACAATGCCATCATCATACACATTCAGGACATCACATCTATTTTAAGCCTTTCTTTTCAAGTATATAATCATATTTTCTTTTAATATTAAGTTGTTTTTATAAAAAATGTACTAGCAAAGTTTGATTCTGTTATTGATATCATTGATTTTATTTCCATATATATTTATAATCTGACCAAAGTATTTGTAATTTTTAACTTCTAATTCATTACTATTATTTTTTTTAAAAAAATCACTGAACTCTAAGATATTTATTTTTAATCCTACTTTTTCCTTTCATCTGAATCAGTTTTTGTATCAAAAATTATATCATTAGCAAAATCTAAAATGATTTAATTAATGGCCTTATGTTTATAATTTTTTTTTTGTTATATGTCAAAGCATTGACTGGGAAGTGAACCCAGGCTGGCTGTTTGGAAGGCAGCTATGCTAACCGCTAGGCCACCAACACTTGACATGTTATAATTTTTTCGATTAAATCTTAATACAATTACTATTTCCTATAAAACTGCTATAAAAAGTTTGAAATTACAATATCTGATTGTTAGAAAACCTAGTTAATGTTGATTTTAGTATCACCATCTAATCTAACAACTACTGAAGCATTTTTAATAAATATTCTTCAGAAAATTGACAATGATTTGATTGTAAGTCTTGCTGTTCCAAAGTTTTGCCCATTGTGGAAATACTTTTATAAAATACAAATTCAATGCAAAATAGCTACTCATAGTCATTTGTCCTTTGCCTAACTTTTTGTAATATTTGGATATGACTCACTTTAAAATAATTATTTCTATTCTAAATAAAATTATTGATCAGAAGTTGAGTTTATAATTTAATTATGATACATTTTTATCATGCAGATATTCGACATATACTTTGTAAACAATTTCTCTATTTACTAATCTGATCTTTTAAAGATATTAAACAATAATTTCATCAATTTTAAGGATATTTTTTATATATTCAGTTATATTTTTCAGATCTTGTAAAATATTTAGCATTTCAAAAGTTATTATAGAGGCTATTTTTTAATTATATACTACTATATAATAAAAAAAAACAAGTATATCATTTTATAAATTTTTTCTTCTATCTTTCTTTATTAGTAATAGTGTCATCCTTTTTTTATTTTTTGTGAAACTGTTTTTATTTTTTACAACAAAGTATTGTCATAATTTGTAAACTTTTTTTATAGTTTTTTTTCTTTTTTTGCTAATTCACTGTTACATTTTCATATATTATTATTAAGCTGAGTACTATTTTAAATAATTCCAAATATTAGATTATTCTAAATAGATTGTATTTAATTTTTTTTTCTTTTCTTTATAGATTGTCTTATTAAAAAATTATCTTCTAAAATGCAGTTATTTTTTTTGTATTAGTTATCTATATAACTGAACTAGTAGGATATCCATGCCCAGTTTAGTATATATTTTTAAGTCTGGACTATTATTGGAATATGTTAAATTTAAAATGATTTGCAAGTTTTAACTTAAATTCATTAAAACACTTCTAAAGATCAGAGATACTAATTGCTAATACTGTTTCTTTTAACAACATTTTTTCCCCATTGAACATGTATTTTACATCTCATTAATCAATAATCATTTCCTGAATTAAGACTTTTAAGAACTTTAAAGTCTTGAAATCTATCTTTTTTATTACTCAAAATATAATCTAACTCTTCTATATCTTCATTTGAATGTGTTCATATCCACTAATTATTATTTTAATTTTTTCAAAAAAATGTATATTATACAGATTTTTTACTCAAAATAGAATCGAACTTTTCTGTATCTTCATTTGAATGTATTGTATCCATTATTATTTTAGTTTTTTTTTTTTTTCAAATAAAATTATATTATACAGATTTTTAAAACAAATTAAGTATTATTACTCTTTCATATTAATTTCTGTAATAACTATATTTTTCATATCATTTTTATATTTTAGATATTAAAATCTTTAATTAAAAATTTTAAAATATTCTTTGGTCTGATAAAAAAAACAAAAAACATTTTATACATCTATATAAAATCCTGTACATCTTCATCATAATATTAGCTTGCTGGAGCAAAAACTTACACTTATTATCTCAATTAAATTGACCCAGACACTTGATCCCCTTTTAATCACGGAGGGAACCACCAGACCACTTCCTGTCTGGAAAATTTGTTTACCATAATCAAAAAAGGATGCGGATGATGGTCTGCACCGACTAGACTCAGGGAGAAAGCAAGAGCTTGAGAATATTGTTCAGACAATTGAGAAATAAAAGCACTAAGACAAACGTCAGCCAAATTAAGTTTAAACAATTTTAAAGTTTTATTAAAAGAAATATAAAATTATAAAATAAAGATTTGCACACAATAAATATGGTTGTATCAGGTGTGTACTAGAAAGAATAAAATGTCAATGCTCTGACAGACTGACTAATTTTCTAATAGTGAATTAGAAAAGAAGGGAACAAATTTCCTTCAGCTGAAAATTCACCTGCAATACTGTTTTCCTTATTCAAAAGTTTTAAAATGAAAAGTAAGGAAAGTTTCTTGCATGAATCAATGAACCGGCACGGGCGAGCATCACTAGCTTATTGATTAATGACGTCACAATGTCAACAGAACTACTGCATGGATAAATCACATTTAAGATATCCATGGTTGATTACAATGCAAGAACATAACTAAAAAAGGTAAATGAATACAACAGAGTATAAATTATAAAATGGGAGAAAACTGAAATCTCCAGTTTAATGAAATAGTAAAATTAGAAAATACTCCAGCATAAATGATTTAAAATTAATAAAATACTAAATCTCTGATTTAAGGAAAACAGACATATAATATGGATGAACTACCAACCAAACAATTGGCCAAACCTAAGCTGAGTATCATAATTAAAGATCTCAATAAGAGACAGGTAAGTAATTTGAAAACCACTTATGTCTGCCCAAGCATTTCAAAAAAGTGGAATAATTAGAATTACAAATAAATTTACAACAAAATTCCCAGTACACACTCTTGACAAATAAATTTAAAGCAAAGAAAATAGAGCAAATACATCTAGCAAACAAAAATACTAAAGTTTGACCTAGATTTTTATAAGTCAATTTATCAGAGAGTGTATATGAGCTGAAAATATGGAAACATTAAATGCTTTAGCAGAAAAAAAAGTTCTATCACCTATATACACATAAGAAGGGCTTATATCTTCCTGCTAGCAGTTCACCTAAACGAATTCCATTTTTTATATAAAGATTTAGAAAGATGGTTGCATGTGTAGAACCAATGGAACAGCACAGACAAGCTTTTCTTAGTCCGGTAAAGAAATGTTGGAACTAAAAATGTCATAATTCTGAAAAATGCACATGATCAGGTATGTTTAAATCAGACAAGGTTAGTCTCACAAAAGAAAAGGGGAAATCACAGACTGTTTAATCTTAACTATAGAAATAAAATCTCTACCAAGAAAAAAATAACCAGAACAATATACTCGATAATTGCGGTTTACAAAAAGCGCAAACACAGTAATTTAAATTAATTATTGAAGGATAAAATAGGGACAGGTGAGCAAATTAAAATTGTGAAAAACTGCTAAAGCATTTAGCAATAGTTAGTAAAATAAAAGAAGACATATTGAGCATATAAAAACATAATCTCACAATATACTCTCCAATAAGCGAAATGGAAAACAAACTAGAAATCTTAAAACTAAAATTCCAAGACCCACTATAGAATACAATGAAAAGCAAATACAGATAATAAATATTAGATTAAATAATTAATAAAACTTTATAGATCACACTTATTTTAGATTGAGCGAAGATTTAATTAAAAGAAATTTATTTACCCTGGAAAGAATAAGAAAAATTTTACCTTACGGTAAAGCAGAGTTCACGTAGTTTTTCTAAAGTGTGTGCACTTTTATGATAAGTTCATCTTTCAGGTGTCTTTTCTTCATGACAATGGCAAGTGTAGAGGCATATTTTGTGACCTTGTTTACTTTAGACTTTCATGGCATGATGAAAGAACAACTTGGACTCAGAGATTCGGCTTTACTTTAAGTTAGCAAGGCATGTTATAGGTTATCAAACTTAAAGCAGTGAATTCTGACATAAGTTGAGAAACAAAATCTCTTATTAACCATATGAATCCCAGCAGGTTAATATAAAGCAAATGGTGGAATTATATAACAAGCTGAATTAATCACTTTCAAGAGTCTTTCGCAGCCAAGAGTAATCTCTCTCTCTAAAATGTCCGAAATTTTTGGGAGTTATTTATACTCTCTCCAATCTCCCACTTAAACTTCCTTGTTGTTCAATTCTACATCTTAGGCCAGGGAACATTTTTATCTTCCTCTCAACCTTATTTAAGAATTCTAACTAGCGATTATTTTATATAAAAACAACTACACAAAATTAAACCTACGCTTTTAAAATCAAACTAAAAATGATTAAAATAAAAGAAACAGGAATGTAATTAAAAAATTTGCTTGCTTTTAATTAATTTGATAAAAAAAAAAAAAAAGTAAAAACAAGCAGTAAAAGAAAACTATTTTAGAAATCAATTTTTTAAAAAAATCAAATGATAAATTTTAAACATAAATGAGTATGTGTGATAATACACGTACTCTTATAAACAATTTTTAAATGGTTTTAAATCTTTTTTTAACTTTAGAAATTTAATGAAAATAAAAGGGTTTTATTTATGGCAATGAAATCATTGAATCGGATCGAGCATTCAGTTTAATAATAACTATATTTTTCATATCATTTTTATATTTTAGTATATTAAAATCTTTAATTAAAAATGTTAAAATATTATTTGGTTTGATAAAAAAAACATTTTATACATCTATATAAAACCCTCTATTTCCTCATCATAATATTAACTTGCTGAAACAAAAACATATAAGTATTATCTCAATTAAATTGAATAACCAATTTTGCCAATGAGTCTGATGTAGGATTAATATCCATGATATCATTCTTATATATTCTTTAATTAATAAATAATCCCTCTTTTCTTCTTTGAATCCCAGAAATCTCTTTTTGCTTCAATGTGATCTACAATGGCAAATATTTAAATGACAGATCATTATTAAACAATTATAATCTCATGATGAATAGGATCTTCAATTTTCCTTCACCAGTCATGTGCTTAACTGATAGCCTTACAGGATGCAAAATATGAGAATTATAATTGATTTTTGCCTTGTGTGATTGTAAATTTAAAAGTGAGTGAATATTTACACAATATATTCATCCTATCATTAAGAAAAACAGATGTCTTAGTTAAGAGCTATCAGATATCTAAAAAAAAAACTATAGTTTTTTTTTTTTGGCTTAAATTTTTAGGTAATAATGAGTAAATTTACAACATTAAGCAAAACATGTTCATGAGAGAATCACTCATATTGACTATATAAATATTTAAATATTAACAGCTGCAAAGACAAGAATATTATGAAGTGGACATCAAAAGTTGGCTCTTCTCAGACCTTTAAATTCTCAAGGAGAAATGAAAGGAATTTATTTTTTATTTAATACCCATTTCATGTTTGCAGTTAATATTTGTTAAATGCAATTTTTAGTTTTTTCCAGTCTATACATGGACTACATTTGATATTTACACATCTTTTTTATATATGGGGCATAAGCTTGCTATACCGGATTTTACCTTAAAATTCTATTCAACATAAAAAAATAACTAAGATTATAAATTAGATAAGGAAAATATGCATAAATTTTACAATGTAATATTTATAGGTGTAGTTGTAATTGAATGATGTTAAACTGAAAAATATTGCATGATTGCATATACATTATGTATAGTCACACAAGGTTGACTTATGGGGTTATTTTCCATTGTCATGTGACAATGTTTGCTTTTAAAAAAAGAGGAGACAACAGGAGGAACTTCATAGATAAGTATATGAAATTTCTACTGACTGTTACCTTTGGCAGGATGGCTCAGTTATTTAAATAGTGTTATCTTAAAATTCGATATTCAAGAGACTAAGAGTCCAGGTTTCATTCTCATGCTAGTACTATCTCTGGTCAGGCCAGCAATATCTGAAGAAAAGGGGAGAATAATACCTCTTGAAACATTGTGCATATACTAACCAGTGTGCTATTACTATTACTTGAATGTACTTTGGACTTTAATTTTTCTATAGACATTCAATACTTATATTAGATGATGGAAATAGTCCAATATATAAATACAACTAAAATACCAACATCACAAACATTCAGAAAAACACTACAATAAATAATGTTATGAGATTGAAAGGAAATAATAAATTGTCACTGATGGTGATCAAATGTTATTATTTAGGCACTGCATATAATTACATTATTAATAAAACATGCCTTCATGTGAGAAAACATACATACTTATATACAAATTTGTGTGAATTAGGCAACAGATTGCTTATATTTAAAAATATATGCAATGCCATTTTATACTACTTTTTAAAATCATATATATATTGTGCCAATGCCAAATTGGCACATGTATATAAAATAATTTTGTCTGAAAAAATTATTAAAATCTTTCGTAAAAGAGTGTGAAATAAAAGTTATAAAAAATCGGAAGTTTCTTTAAATGTAAATGCAGTTTGTTTTCGTGAAAATAAGATTTAAAAATCAGAGAGTTCTTAAAATTAAAACTTACAATTAAAGAGGAGAGGGGGGGTTTTGTTTAGAAAAGATAAAACTAAGAGTTTCATAAAAAGTTAAAATTATTAAAATATAAAAAAAAGAAAAATCTCTTTTCATTCCAGTTTATTATATAGATTATATTAGTGCGTGCGAATGTAAACAAAAGTATGCATGTAAGAATAATATAAAAAAAAAAAAAAAAAATGAATAAAGAAATGAAATGTATTTCAAAAGAAACACAGTGGTGGACTGCTAATTAAAGATATGAAAACAACACAGTTTAAAATAGCTACTACTAATAAAATATTCAATCGAAAAACACGTTGTCATAATAATTAATCTAAAGGAATTTCGACAACACGTATTGCCGGAGGATATTAAAACAAAAACACGTCGCAGGTATAAATAGACTTTTTTTCGTTTATCAGACATTTTTCAGTTGGAGTTTGAAATTCAGTCTAGTTTTACTGTGTCAGTTTACAGAAATGCAGTGCTGAAAAGCTTTTGGAAATATACGCTTGTGCTCCAGCCTTTTTAGTCCAATAAGATCATCAAAACCTGCCTGAGAAATAATGTCTGGATAACAACACAGAAACCCTCCGTCCAAACGTGCAGCTGTCTCCAAGAAGAAACCAACGGATTACCATAAATTCTCTTCCATAAACAAAATCTAACCGGTTAGATACAATCCATCAGAAGCAGCAGAAGTAGCCACCGACAAGGAAAAAAATCCTAGGTATCTGTTTTATTATTATTTACAAGTAGTAGTCACCACTGTAATCCGTAAATATTGAAGATTAACATTATATGAACTCCATCATACATAAAAGGAACTATTGATGTGTGTGCGTGAGTTTCAAATGTTATTAATGCTTTATTATTATTTTTTTTTGCGAATGAGAGTTAATTAAATGTCTAAGATTATGTTGCCTTGTTCATGAAATATCCTATCATATGTTAATTTAAAAAAATGTGCGTGCGCGAAATTTGGATTTATAAAATGTTTAGAATGCGTTTATGTTGGTTAGTAAATTATATTTAAACTTAATTGATGTTGATTGAAATAAATTATTTTTAAATTTAAACTTGATCTGTCGGTCAATTCTTTTTATTAATATCTTATTAGCAATAAGTATCATTGATTAAAATTAGACTGGGCTGGTTAAGGGAATTGTTTTGAGCGCTGGATTATGAGTCTATTACCCGAATATGTTAGTCTTCAGACTAGCTGGCGCCCCGGGGTTTACCCCGAAACAAATAAAGTATTTGGATGGTAGGGGTTTGAATCTAGCAGCCGAGATGGGCCATTGTTGATAGTTAAAGCTATTAATAAGATCTCCCATTTTGCTCGAACGTGCCGGTTCGTTCACCTAACCTTTATAATATTATAAATGTATTATGAAGGAGTTTGAAACAGGCCAAAACTTATATATACGTATAAGTAGGTGGTTTCAGCGGTTCGACCCGGTACAATATATAAAACCTTAAAAGAAGGCCGTTGATTACCAATGAGCAAGCATAATACTATCCACAAAATACAATATACAGTATTAATTCAAAGGCTAAACTCAGAATTCTCTATTAATATGATCAATGCCAAAAATAAAAAGAGCCATAATGCAATAAAAACAAATGTATAAGATGGCATAAACTGATGAAAATCACTTACATTTGATGGGAAATAAGTATGTTAGGATTTTGTCACTTAATATATAAATAATGAGAATGAACCATCAAAATACAGAGGGAAGTAATTGCTTTAATAACCATTCCATGCTTAGATAAGAGATATGATATACAATATAATCCACAGAAAACAATAAGAGAGAACCTTAGCTATAATCTTTTTGAAATATATTGTAACCTAGTGTTATTGACACTTGGTTTACTTGGCATTATTTCTGCAGGAAAACAATGCTATTCTTTAAAGAAATAAAAAGATAAAATAACAATAGTAATAATTGATTAATAAAGTATGCTATTCACTCACTTTGGCGTGTTTTGGGTGAATAACTAATAGATTTAATAACTCAATGTCATTTTTAAAGAGAGAACATGAATAATTTAATTGAGATATTAATAATTAGAGCAAATTAATATGGTATAAAAGCTAAACAGTAATTGATTTTGGATGGGTAGAGGGGGGAGTGGATGAGTGTCTTATCATAAAGCACAATAACTTCTGGTAATTTCTTTTTGTAAAAAAGAAATTAAAAAAAAAAAAAAAAGAAAAAAAAATAATGTTTAAAGAATTATACATCACTGATTGTTAATTTAATGTATTTATTATTATTTTTTATATTGTCAAATTACTTTGTAAACCAGGTAAATAATACTAAAACTATATGATTGTAATAGGTTTTTCTTTTTTTTGTTTATGGTATAATCAAATGATTATTTTTCTGGAAGAGGTCGCTAAAGTAAAAAAAAACAAACAACAACAAAACAAAACAACCAATTTCATAATCAAGATCTTTTTTTTTTTGAAAAATATAGTCTGCTTTTAGTTTTCAAGGAAGGAACAGTGCTGAAATTTGGTAACTCAATTTTTTCATTTTATTTTGCAGAAATAAATGTAATCAAAGTAAAATTTTAATAATATAATGTGTGGCTAAATTTTTTTGATAAGACATCCTGATTTTCTTTGCCATCTACCTATTTAAAGACCTTTTATACTTAAAAGTTTATTGTCTCGCGCTAAAGTTCAAAAATGACAGATGTAGCTAAAAGAGTCACGAAAAATTCTATTATATCTAAATTAAGGAAAAGAAGCGATTTCCAAGAAAATAATTATTTATTAACTTTATGTCATTTATTGATATTTTCTTGGTATAGAAAGAAAAAAAAAAATAATTGAAAGAAATATTTTGAAACCAAGGAAAATCAACTAGAAACATTTTCGCGCTCTTTCTCAATATTGTCTGCCTTTACAAGTAATGTAGTTACATACGTTAAAATATGTTTTATTCACCAAGAATTGTCTGGAAATAATAATAATGATAAATAAGATTAAATTATGCACCTGTATATTTTTAAAAAAATAAAATAAAATAAAAAAAAAAAAAAACTTTCTCAGAGTAAATATAGGAAAAGTTATATAGGGGCATTCTTACGGAGAAGTTACCGTTAAAAAAAATTTATAATTCCTAAAGTATGAACAAAACCAAATATCTTAGTGACTTAATGATAAAAATAAATGATATATTATATTATACATCAGTTGGAATTATTAAAACTTCCTGTACACGTAAATTGACTGCAGTTATTATCATAATAATCTCTCGGAAAATTGCGCATTTTTGTCCATAAGTAAGCTAGCTAATAAGTATACGTATTGTCAATAAAAAAAAAATATTGTGTATGTTTATCGTCTATCGTCAACTGTTCGTTATGTTAGAATATGTATATTTTATTTTCTTGGATCCCAAAATTGTAGTAGTTTAATTCAAGTAGGAATTAATCTTCAATTCTGCTATATGTTTCTTTACCTAATTTATTAAATGCACAAAATAAGAGAAAACTTTTATTTAAAGGAAATAATACCATGCGTTTATTGTTTTTAAACTTGCTTCGTGAAATACGACTGGATAAAGCTCTTCACCTGGACCAATTGCTCAACAGAAAAACATTTTCTAATGAGAGAGTATGCACTTGTTAATTAATGATTGTTTAAAACTAAGTTATAAATGATATGTATTTTTTTTGTTATATCACATAGGTTAAAGTCTGTATGGTCAAATGATATTTAATAGCCTTGTAATGACAAAGGTATGTTTTAATATAATTATTATAGGTTAAGTTGATATTTAACACGAAAGAAAAAATCTATAAAATATGTTTTAATTATTACATACAATTGTAGGTAGAAATTTTGTATGTTAGATACGTAAAAGAAAAATATTTAGATATTTAAGGGGTAAAATAAATATTGAAAATTATCAGAAGTAACTAAAAAAAAAAAATGCTATAACAAAATATTTCTTGTTAAAGTTTTGAAATGAATTTATACTGTATTAATTGAGGAATTTATTCCTAATTATTCTTAAATAACACATCCACTTTATTTAGTTTAAGATAGTATGCTACCAACTATCTTTGAATGTTCCTTTATTAAAATTAAAATTATTATACTTTTATTCTATGATGTCCATTGATTTCAGATGTTGATCAAAGTATACACGGTAACATAAGTTTATTATAATCAGTGTATTTACTTATCCTGCCCAGATATAGCATTGGTATATGCTTAATATTCGCATAGGTAATAATTATAATGTATTTATTTTGTGGGATGAAAAATGATCTCCCCAAAAGCTTTGTTTTCCATGAGAGGAAGATTTTAAATATAATGTTCGGGTATGTTTATAGCCCAAGGGATCGATTCTCATAGATAGGACGATCAAGAATTTATCTAGCATTTAGTATGCTTCATTCGTTTAAATCCCAGGAGAGGATTGTATTTGGTGTGTGTTCATTGTATGCCCAAGTAAGAGGCAAGAAACCACCAAAATATTTTAATGTAGTAGATTACTCTACAGACCTTCGTGGTTATTCCATATTCCTCATGTGAAAATAAAGATAGCTCCACCATGGAAGGTGTTGATTATTGTGCTTAATTTTGAAAGTTCGGGCAAGATAAAGGTTATATTGGAGGTGTTAGTTCCTCAAGATCCACTTTAGTATAAATAGTGCGTTAGTAACTAAGATCAATATCTGTATTGTGCTGCTAAATATTGCTAGTATTTGACAAGTAAATCAATGGAGAAAGTAATTAAAATTGCGTAATTTAAAACGCTTATTTACTGAAGGAATATTCAAATGCAATATTTAATTCTGGTTAGTAATTAAATAATACTCATATTTAAAATTATACGTATGAATAAAATTTGTATCATAACTTAAGTTAGCATTAAGTTAAATGTAAGATGGTAAGTGTAACTTCTGATAACTGGCCTATAATTAGAATAGGTTATCCCATTAAAGACCATAAATAAAGTAAATGTATTAGAAATAAATTTAATATTTTGCGTATTGCATATGATGGGATTAATCATTTAAAAAAAAAAAAAAATAGTTAGTCAATAATTTTGAATAAAAGCTTCTACAAGGTTACCAAAATGTAATAAACAATGTATTGGTAATGAAATGTACTTTTAGTTAATCAATCCATATGATTGCATACAGGAGAAGTAGTAACCTCTAGTCCATAACCAAAAGAGTATACAGATTAATGTCAGTTATATTTTATATTTTTGTATTACTATGGGATTATTGAATAAATGTTCATATATTTTTTTTGTGATAATAATAAATTATAGTCTTGTTAAAATTTGTTGTAGATTCTTTTTTTTTTGGTTTTTATATGCTAACTATAAGTGTTTGCACAATATTTGCAAAACCTTTTCTTGAGTCCGAAATCATTCCAAATTCTTAAAAACTTAATATACCAGATAAATAAAGTTAAGCAGATCGGAATATGTCATTATATTTTAGTTTAATGATAATTATTTATGGAGTTGAAAACTTAAGACTAAACATTCACCTTTGTGTAAAAAAAAAAAAAAAATGAATTTATTCCCAAACCATTAACTTTGGTTGCACATTATTCCATTCCCATTTAGTTAAATTGTCTAAGTAATAAATCTTAGTTATATTATTGTGTTGTCATGGATGATGGAAGGACACAAAAAGCACCCTTGTCTTTTTATTATTCTGACTGAGATTCTGAAAAAAAAAAAAGGGCTGTGTTATTCAAAATTATACGTCATTATTGAATAGAATTATCATCTCTTTAAATAATATAGCAGTTGATATGAGAGATGAAGACACATTGAATTTAAGTAAAATAAATGTTTCCTATAGCCGACCAGAATGCCAGTCATATGCGACAACACAATACTGCCGAGCATTTCCTTACATGAAACAAAGAACCCTGAGATTAATATTATTATAATTATTCTTTAAATTAATAAGTGATCAATTATTGTTGTTATTACAATCGTGGCATGGCTTAAGAGAATTGAATGTACAATTGTATTATATGAAAAGTATTTTAGATCGTATTGGAAAATTAATGGATATGTTGCTTTATTTTGGTTGCCTTAACAACAACCTGGAAAAATTAGTGTCCAAAGTGCAAATAAAATAAAAAGAAATTTCTAATAACTAAATCTAAAAATTAAGTGGGTTAGAATATATATATATATATTATAATGTTTTCCATATTTCTAGGCCTCTATACGCATTATAAATATGCGAGTTGACCAAGTTATGTAAAAGAAAAATAAATGTTCATTTATGTTATTTCAAAAACAAAAGAAGAACGTTTCATTATTGTTCTGAAAACATAACTATCTTTCCTGATCAGCTCAGCCTAGAATTATTACCGAGTACAATTGTGAGCTGAATCAGTTTTTAATTTCTACATGAGGGCACCAGAGTTGTTAGACCCACTGAGTCTGCGTCAAACATATTGCAACTCATAAAATAATAATTATACAATCGGGATTAAAATTCCCATTAAGTAGAAGATATTCCCCTTTGACTTAATTAAAAAAAATAAATCTACTTAGCAAAGGTAATTTGTATACTAATTTGATTCTAAATAATCAAAACTAAAACTTAAATATAATAACTCTAAATTTATACACATACAATGAAAGTATGTTAATAACAAAGGTTTAATATTTATGATAAATGAAAAATTATAATGTTGGGATGTATTGTGCATAACGAATTTAATAATTTGATTCAAATATTGAAGCAATAGTTAGTTTGTGACTTATTTTTCCATGGTACTGTTTCATTTACTACTCAGTTCACAAATCTTTAGATCACAAAATTATGGGATAAACATTTCATTAAAATCTCAGTTCATAAAGCTTTATATAAAGTTATGGCCATTAACTTACTGGTAAGTTGATATTTAAATAGGTCATTGATCCTCCGACATCCAATTCAGTCAGTGGGTAGTCCGTGGTAGTTGTTTTTTTAGCTTTACTCCTTCCAAATCTCTGATTAAATTTAGGTAGAGTCAGACGACGATCTAGGTGACTTTTCTCAAGAGAAAGTGTCAGCAAACGATAGAGTTCTACTCACTCATGGAGAGCAGTTTCAGTTTGTATCTAAGTGGACACATTTTATTATTTTTTTTATATAAAAAAATATACGAGGCACTTCAAATTGCTCAACACTCTCTGGTACAAGACAAAGACACTTTTCAAATCTGTCAGCTCCTTTTATATTCCCAGATTCTTTTTAGAAGTTCTGCGCATATTCCTTTTTACCTTTTGTTCTATTTTATAAACTTCTACATTATTTCTCCTTTTTTCATTACAAAGTCTCTTTTCTCGTTAAGAATTTCTGCCATTTTTAATTATTATCAGAAAGTCATTTCTGATAGCAATCTTTTACCTTTGGAATTTCCTTTCACTATTTGAAACAATTATTCATTATGCATTTTCCAACATCGAATTTATTTTAATTAAATTATATATATATATAAAAAAATTAAACTTTCACTGTACTTTTTTCTTAAAACATTATATTACAAAAAAAAAATTAAAGATCGGGTTCTCTCTTTTTTTATTTAAAATATACACAATATTAAATAGTAATTTGTACCATATATATAAATAAATGGTACAATATACTAGCAATAAAAATAAGAGAGAGATAAGGTTATATTCTCTTTTAAAATATATGCAATAACAATAACAATTTCAAGAGAGAGAGAGACAGCTACTATCTTCTGGAAAGCATACTGGCACAATAAAGATAAAACAAAATACTAGAGAGATACTAATGCTGTTCTCTTTAAAATACTATAATATTAAAAATGATGTGTAAAACTGATAATTTAAAATATAATTGCCAAAATTGGCTTACAATATATAGCTTAAAAATAATTAATAAAAATATACACCCACTTTTTCCCATTCAGTTTAAGGGATATATCTTCAATAAATAATTTTATAATAAGGGACCAATAACTCATTCAAAATATAACATTGTAAAGATAAGTATTTTCTGAGAATATCAGTATACTACAGTTTACCAATGTTTTTTAAAATTATATCACATAATTATGTTTAGGGTGCAATATATAATAAGATGTAATAGAAAAATATATGGTAACATAAAATATACTAATTTTTACCTATAAAAATAAAAATAAATATCTTACTGTCACTCAGGTTTATCATTTAACTAATAATGAAAGTTCTTTTATTTATTAAAACATATTAAATGAAATTTAAACATATAGCAATTTGAAGAGTAATAATAATAATAGTAGATTTCCAAGTAAACATCCACAAATATATTTTATGATCAGTCCAATTTTCTAAAGATATATTTAAATAAAGCATTAATGACAATACTGATACATCTTAAAACATTTTACAACATTCATTTATTAATTATTGGAAGACATCAGTGAAAAGTAAAATCACAAAACATTCATTTCACTTATGCTTAAAATATTCTGACATTTCAGAGCAGGTTCTTAAAATCAATAATACCCAATAACAGCAATGATAAATATAAAACGTATTCAGGAACATTGAAAATTTCAATTATTAGCAACAATGACGAACAGCAGATTTAATAGCATTAATCCATAATGATAATAAATAGAACAGGTTTCTGTATAACAATACTAATATGAGATGTATTCAATGGCATTTAAAATTCAATTCTATAATAAATTATATATTTCTTTATTAATATACTTTTTACACTTGAAACTAAAATGAATATAATATTAAAAGATGAATATATATTTTATGGCTGACTTAGTTAATTGACCAATCAAAAGTTGTAAAACTTCACTTGGCCAATAAAAAAACTGTTCAGTTAAAAAAAAATTTTTTTAAGGAAAGAGTTAAAGCAGAATTAAAGTCTTTTCTTGCAATAAAGGACAAAATTTTAATAAACCCTTTTTTAAATATTATACTCTAGAATGATAGCTATTGAAAATGCTTGAAATAATGTAAACCCATTAATAGTACTGATATTTCTAAAGATAAAAATGATTGTACTGTTTGTTTGTAAAATTAAAGTTGAGAAAGTTCTTACTACATGACAATATCTGAAAGGAAACTTCAATGCTGTGAAAAAACACAAATAAATATGAGTTACTTTTAAACAAATTCCTAATTATTATTTCCATTTTGTTATTTTTTTTAATTATAGTTTTAAAGTAATTCTGGTAGCATCAGTGTAAAGTTTGTGCTTGTATTATGGTTTAAATTAGCTATGCATTATTTAAAACAAAATAATAATAATTTATAAATAATTAAACTTTTTTTTTTAAAAAAGTAAATCAAGTGAAACCATGAACACAAGTCAAAACAAGTAAGCAATGTGTGCATGTTTGAGTCAATTTATACTGTCAATCATGTAACTGATATTTGACAAATGAACTTCACATTCTTGGCTAGTTACCTAGGAAACAGAAATAAGAATAGATTAATTCACATAAGTTGTCTAGACAACAATTAAAAATCAATTATTTAGGAAAAAACTTATTACATAAGAAAATATATTATTTAAAATAACTTCTGGGCTATATCTTCTTTTAATTAAAACTCTTTCAGCTTCAAGCCGCCATATTGAACTTTTTAAAATACTGGCCTGACACACAATTTTCACAATAACTTCAGTTTTAATTATGTTAGAGCAAAAACAATTACATTGTTAGAAACTAGAAACATTAAGGAAAACAATAAACATAAAATAAATAGTGATAATTATATAAAAAATAAGGAAAAAAAAATTTCATATCCAAAATACTTATTATTTTATTGTTTGTTCATAATATGATAAGTAACATTAACTAAAATTGAAAATACGTCTTCGGTGATAATTTCTTTGCATTCCTCACAAAATTATCTTTCTAAACATGTATAACATGTCTTACCTGAGATAATCCACAGCTTCACAATCTCCAAAAGAAGGCGGATATGACTTCTTCATTTTTATCTTGTACCCCAAATGTTCTAAATGTCAAAGGCGTCTATAAAGAAAAAGATTCATCCTAATAAAAGATACAAAAGAAATCATCATAGCAATTGGCTTCTTGTCTGTCTAAAACTAGAAATTGTAGGCTACTGTCTATATCACTATGATAAAATGAGTTTCATCTCTTCATTTTATATTTTTTGTGTACATCAGTGATGTTTATATTTTTTATGGACACCAGTTATGTTTATATTCTTTATGCACACAAGTGATGCTTATATTATTTATGCACACAAGTGATGTTTATATTCTTTATGCACAGAAGTGATGCTATCTTATTATAATTATTGTACTACATAGATATAATTTATTTGCATATAGTGTATTTGTTAGCTATTGACTTGAAAATAATGTTATGAAACATATAGCAAAACCAAAGCATGAATCACGTATATATAATTTATTTGCATACAGGTCATTTGTTAGCTATAGACTTGAAAAATGTAAACAAGAATCGGAATTATAACAAATTACTTATAAATCATATTATATTATATATATATATATAATCATAATTAATGATTTTCATAATAAATTATACTTTTTGAAAAACATTATTTTTATAAGTGTAGAAACCGCCTCTTATGAGGCTTCTTGTCGACATCTGACGTCACTCTAACTCTGCTAGTTCTTATGCTAAAATATTCGTTTGACAGGTATTGATTAGGTTTTTAAAAGTTCTGTAAGATGGTGCCCTCTTCCGAATTATTTTACAAGTAAAAAATCAAAAAAACCGCATTTTAAACTAAACAAAGAAAGAACCTTGTCAGTGATTCGCTGTCAGCCGACTCTCAGCCAAAAAAGACATTCTGATTGACTGGAAAGAACAAAGAAAATGCCTGATCAAACAAAATAAAGAAAAACGCTGAGATTTTCATTTCGAATGCAATTTAAGTATTAAAAAAATATAATTTGAGAAATTAAACTAGTTTTTTAAAAAATATACCAAAAAAACAAAATTATTTTCGAAAAATATTGAAGATTTTAGTAAAAATATTTAAGATTTAGCAAAAAGAAATCTTTACTTTTCCAGAACGTAAAATTGAAAAAAAGCGTTTGCGTCAGCACTTTTTTGTTTAGACATTCACTTTATATTTGCCGAAATTGAATATATTTTATAATAAATAAATAGCAATTTATTTTTGAAAGAACTTTCGTTCTCTTTCATAACCTGAAAAATTAGTAATATACTTTTTATAAACGTATCTGAGTTGAATTTAATATTATAGGCGAATATGTTTTAACAATAGGCTTTGTCTTCAGTTTGTGAGTTGGCCAATTAAAAGATTTGATTTTTACCTCATACAACCAATAATATAATTAGCGGTTTAAGGGTTAAAAGTTACATTAGATATTAATTGTATAGGAATGTAAATAACTAACACACACAAATTACAAACTAAAAATAATTAATAAAAATGATAATTTAAGTATAAATATATTATAGTTTTATTAAAAAAAAATTTTTTTAATGTTACTTACAAAATTACGTTGACCAGCTTCTTTCTGCCATCTTTAATATAGTACCGGAGAAATGTCATCTGCAGCCCCGTAAATTATTTTTGTCTTTTATCGCTCCGTGATAAGTACAAAAATTATTAAAAAAGACAAAAGAATTAAATACTGTGGTTGATTAAAACTGCTGCCAAAAATTTAAATTTTAACCGATTTTTTTGAAATAAAGATTTTCTGAAAGCTACGTCATAAATCTTTTGAACGATTGTATTTTTATCTAAGTCCCACTTATACCTTTTATGTCAGTAAAGAAAGAAAACAAAACATCATCTGAACACCGCCTGATGCGCTCTCGTAGTGCTCAAAAAACTGAAAGGGTTTTTCTTCTTTTATAATAGAAGTTCCCAGTACCTTTTATAGTATTTTTAATCAAATATTTACAGACTAATGTTTAAGATTTTTAACAGGAAAGTTAAAATAAAATGTACCCAAGAACACACACATATATAGATTCCTTAATGTCATCATTTATTTAAAATCAACTATTTTATGTACAAAACTACTTCTTTATCTTGTTAATTAAATAACTTAATATTATTTAGTTAAGCTAATCTCTTTAATGTTTGCATTTAGAAAATATATCTTTTCTATATTATTAATTAAATTATTAGTAAAACATTTAAATACAATATTTAACCATAATGTCTTAAATTTTAACTTTAATGTTGAAGCTATATATTAATTTTTAACCTGTCATTAATTATAATAAAATAGCTCTGGTCTTAGCATTGTAAAAATACCAATTCTTTTACATTTTTAAAAGAATACCATTTTTAAATCAAGCAATTTAAAGTTAGTTTAAATGAAACATTAAACTATATAAAATTTTCTTTTTTTAAAAAAAATATTAAGCAACTATAACTTAACATTTGACTTGACTGGAAAAGCCAAAGGTTAAATAATATATATATATATATATTATTATATAACAAACTAACCAAAGGAAATACATATAAAAACAAAAAAAGACTTATAAATCCAATAAATAATATTATATTTCAACCAGAGGACTTTTTCTTTCTGATGAAAACCCGTCCTCTGGTTGAAATATAATATTATTTATTGGATTTATAAGTCTTTTTTTGTTTATATATATATATTTGGTACTGCAACAAATTACTCTTCTATTTTCACTTTAAAGGTGATAATATTATCCCTATTAGATGTGTAAAAGGCAATTTCAAAGTTTTGCTAAAATAATGTCTGAAAAATATATTCTTTAACAGAATTTTTTAAAAATATGATATAGTGAAGATAATTTTGACTTATTAGAAACGTATTTGTTATATATTTTAGAGTATAATATCCCCCTCGCCCCTCTCATTTAGTAAGATAATTGAAACTTAACTACTATCATGTGAATATGGCTTTTATCCATTTCAAATGCGCTATTTTAAAATGTTGTAATTTTTAATAATGCTTATAAGTGTGTTTTACTACATTTAATAAATATCTTAAATTTGATATCTTTGTTTTTAAATACGAATACTACCAAAGCAGTACAAATATATGATTATTTACAATTTATGTAAACACACTTTCCTATAACAATAGCTCATATATAAATCCAGAATTAAGGATTAACTGTAAAAAATGTGGGGGAGGTCTATATACACTTACTATTTATAGACATTTTCCCCTCTAAAATAATTTTGAGAAATTTTTTTTTTGTATATGTAACAAATTTGGAAGTTTAGTTTATTGTCTATGATTTATTCTTGGGGTAACTTTCCTAATATGTGTTGGAATATAATAATTTTTATAGAAACAAATTTCAGTAATGATTATTTTGTATTTTATTTACTGAAATAGTAATGCAGAATTAATACAATAATGAAGGTTTATTTTTGAATTGTATGAAAAACAAACAAAAAAAAATGACTTCATACTATTATTTCTGGAGATTCGGTGTAGCAAATAGTTAAATGGATGACATTTCATTGATTTTTCAATGTTATCTTGAGCCCTTTGCTGTATTATCGTGTTATTCATGCTATAATTCTTGCTTGAACAGATGTTTTCATCTCTAATGATCTCTCTGGAGTCCAAAATCTTAGGAGGATCATTGCGAGCTTGGAGAACTAAGTTGGTGGAAGGTTGGTCTATGGATATATTAAATCTTTCATTCATGGAAATCAATGGTTTTACAGATAATTCTTTTTTTCATTGGAATTTTTTTTATATTTCTTAGATTTACAAAAGTCTTCCATGTGATCCTTTTGGAGGTTCCTGAGGCAAAGGAAGCACAAAGTGATGGATATCTTCATGACAAGGATTTAGAACCTAAGAAATGTGAAAATGACAATTTGAATCTGGATCAGGGAAATCTAGAAACCACAGGTTTCCACAAGAATATGAAACAGATTTCAGTGTTTACTTTGACCAAGATCAATATCTGGTGATCGATGATAAATATAAAGGTAGATGGGGGCAGAATAGATTTGATGTATGGTTGCAATTTGTCCATCACTTTGGCTATAAAAGTTGAAGATATTAAATGTGAGTCGGAGCAAAGTTAGGTAAGAATTTTAATCAAGGATAGGGTAATTATGAAATGAATGATTCAGCATGCAATTTATCCTGAGATGACTAGTGGTCTACTGCATCTCAGAGAAGGGCCTGTACAGTAGGCATTTCACTAACACCAGCCACAGAACATGTGTGGACAGATTTTTTACAGACTCTTACTGTTTGGACTTGCAAGTCTTTGGGAATTTTGGCCATTGGAATCCATGTTTGAGTTAGAAATAACTCACTTCTTGGGTTTTTTAGGGTATTGGGATGTGGGTCTATGGTCAACAGTCTATTATTGAATGGATTTGGGTGACTGATGAAAATGACTCTATTATTTTTTGTCTTTTTTTTGTAACATAGTGTGCTTACTAATATCATAAGTATATCATTGTATATCATATCATGTGAGCATGTTGGTTTAAAAATTTATTCTC
Organism: Epiperipatus broadwayi; assembly: GCA_028023455.1. Lineage (NCBI taxonomy): Eukaryota > Metazoa > Onychophora > Udeonychophora > Euonychophora > Peripatidae > Epiperipatus > Epiperipatus broadwayi. The sequence continues at coordinate 5,963,632 of JAQFVV010006229.1, read as the reverse complement.
AGATAATGAATTTCTATGGTGTAAAATTACATTAGAATCAAAATATGCCTGTGAATCATAGATAAATTTAATTTATCACTGTATGTAAACATGTAAATTCAAAGTCTAATAAACCTTTTTAAAAAAAACTTAGAACAAAAATAATTAAAAAACTTGAAAATCTTGACTTCATTTGTTTCACTTGTAACCTGATGGCTCTTGCCAGATTGGCCTTGCAATCGACTAAAATTGGCTTTGCGATCAGCTAGTGGATCACGATTGACTTGTTGGACACCCCTGGCATATATAATTCAAAGTAAAATAACCTTGGATAGACCATTACAGAGAAAGGCTTTTTTTCAATATTTTCATGTCAGATGAACAATCAAGAAATTATTCAACAGACTAGTAAAATATTATTCGGTAAAAGGGAGTTAAAAGATTTTCATCCTTGTTTTATTCTCTATATAAATGTTAAGTAACCAAACAAAATAGAGGTAAATATCTTATATTGCTACCAGGTATTTACATGATATTTGAATTTTTTTAAAAAAAAATGGATATATGCATTCTGCAAGTTGACAGAAATTGCTTAAAAACTTTTACAGTACAATTATTGTGACCATAAAGCAAGAGCATATAAATCAATACTATATTTAGTTGTGAATACATGCTATATATATATATATATATATACATGCTATATATATATATATATATATACACACACACACAAATCCAGTCTAGAAATGATGGGAAACCAATATCTAAGAACATCTAAACAGGATTATATCTTAAAGTTGAGGTGATATGTATTATCTTGTGTACAGCATCAAAAAGTTTATAATAAAATATGCAGCATTTGTAATTATTTTACAAACATCAGATAAAATGTGATGTATAATAAGGGTAAACTCACTAAAGATAGCTGGGCAGGTCTTAATTTATTTTTAGAAAATACACACACAACCTTTATTGTATATAATAAATATAAGAAATTTGTGATTAGATGACATTTCAGTGCAATAACATGGACTTTTCTCAGAGCTTTTTCTTTCTCAAATCATAAGAATATGTGGTTATTTTCTCCTCAGAATCAAATTTTATTGGTTAATTGTACTGAAATTTAATCTATTTAGCTATTTTATGTATTACATGGAATCTCTTGAAAATATAATATGAAATTATCATTTATTGATGAGAATATGAAAATCAATATATATATAACCATTAGAAACCAGTAATATCTAGACAATTCCAATATAGATAATAATCAACAATTTTAAACTGTTGTCAAGGCAACCTCCTTTTGTAAGATACATTGAATGTTTTAAAAATATGTAACACTTGGAGATTATTTCTCATATGACTGGTTTATTATGTAAATAAATACTCCCAAACAGAAACAAAAGACTTTGTTTTTGTTTATTGATAAAGGATTGCACTTCTCTCTTTACTTTATTTTCTATATAAAATATTTCTAAGCAGCAACCACTCGCAAACAAATATGGCCATTCCAACTTCACAAAAAAAATAAAAAGACAAAACAAAAAATAACAATAATAAATGTTGCAATGACTATACCAGGGGTCCCCAATTCTATGCCTGTGGGCACCATGGCACCTGCAGACCATTTTACGTGTGCCTGCCACTATCCGAACACAATAAAAAATTATTTATCTGATACAAATAAATTTATTTTTTAAAATTTCTTAAAAATTATTGTATTATATTGTAATCAAATGTTAAAATTTTATTTTTGAAATAAATATTTTTTTTGTACATTATGTGTATTATTAACAATATCCAACTATAAATTTACATTGAAAAAATAAATGGTGTCCGCCACCTGGCGGGATTATAGAATGTGCTCTTAAGTGCAAAAAGGCTGGGTACCGCCTGGCTATACAAATTAACTTGTGAATCAAAAATATGTCCACATGTAGTGCTTGTTCTTTTTTTTTTTTTAAATTTTGTAATGCTGCCACTTAATTTGTTTTGGGGACATTTTTCTTTTTAAAAGATTTCAATCTCATATCTAATTATCTAATTGTAGTTCTCTGGTGTATTTTATTTTCTGTTATATCTTTTAATTTTAAGTAAAATTTTAAAATGTTATAACATTACTAGATCACATGGTTCAGCTTGGCCAATCAATTTTAATTGATTGTTGTCTGATTACATTATGGCTGAATGTTTACTGAACTTTAATATACAGATGATTCCATTATAAATTAATAAATGTTTACACTTTAAATCTGTGAAAATATTTAATTCATATATATGTAGTCAATCAAATCATCTAGAATTACTGCTCTCATCTCTAGAAAGCTTGTTATTAAATCACAAATTAATATCCAGATTCTTCCACTATAGATTTATTTTATCAACTAACTCTGATTGCCAGTAGAGTCAGAGCTTTAAAACACCTAAACAACCACTCAGAAATGATAATCTGACTTTCACTTAAATTTTAATTGCAAACTATTTAATTCAGAGATTGAGTGTTTTATCAATTATTCTTATAAATACTGGATAATATTTGTCACTAGGGGGGGGCACTGCATGTATTATTATAATGCTGAGAAATTTATTTCAAAAATTATATAAGTATGTAATAGTAAACCTGACAATTCTAATGAAACACCACATTGCAAGTATAATGTTTTTAGGAAAAAACTTTACACAAATATCTATTAAATTTATTGCAATTTTTTTTTTGATATTAAAATAATCCTGATTTCTTTTTTAAAAAAAATGTCTACAGTGTTTGAGACTACAAAATATAATATATGCTTTATACTGTTTAAAATGTTTTAATAAAAAATATTTGTGTAGTCTATATTTGAGATTAGTTTACTGGTTAGAAAAAACAGATAGCTTTATTAATGTGAAGTATGTAAGGAATGTCATAAACATGTTTTTAGAATAAATATTCTGTAAAAGGCCATGGTTAAATTTGAGCTATGAATACAACACAAACATTTTGGAATATGGATAATGCTTTAGCAATAGATAAAAACAACAATAAAATGCATTAAGAATATATAGCTTTTTTATACTGCTATAGAAACTATCTGCAAGTAAAATAACTAACTAATCAATTAAATCATCACCCTCAAAAACATGGATTGCAAAACTTTCATCATATATATTGAAGAGATATGCTTGCTTCATGTTTGTTCAAATCTAAAACCATTTCCCAGCATATGTCATATATTTCTATATATATTAGCACACAGTAGTACATGCATGCATGTGTGTGTACAATTTAGAAATCCTTAAAGTTAAAAGTTATTTAAATCATGCCATATTTTAAGTTAAGTTTAAGAGGGAAATATTTTATTAAAGAAAGAGCATGATCAATTAAGCAATAGCAGTGGAATATACTTCATACAATGGGTGATAGGCCAGGTAATGGAAAAAAAACCTTACTAAAGTTATGTAAGTGCTCTATTTCTTAGTCTAGTATAATAATCAGATGAAAGAGTTACATTTTGGTACATTTGAATGACTACACATATTTTAAGGTGTGTAATAAAAAAACAAAAACCAAGATCAGCATGAAGAAATGTGGAAGCAAAATTAAGATGGGACAGCAATTAGAAAAATTAGATTGAAAGCCATTAAGAAAACTTACAAGATACAACTCCAGGTAGAGAATGAGAATATATAAGGAGGGAATGAGGCATTGTTCAAAAATAGTGATAATAATAGTATAAAAGTATGATTAAAAATATTTTTTTTTCTCATGTGTCATAGCATCAGCCGGGAAGTGAACCCGCAATCCCAGGACAACCACCTGTAAAGCTGCTATCGCTGACCTCTCAACCACCAATGCTTGATGACTTATTTTTTTGAAGTAAAAAAATACATACTGCACCTACAATTATGCCTGAGTAGATGGGCATCAGCATCTCTGTGGTGTTCCATCCATGTACCAAGATCAGCCACTCTACTACAACTATGACAATCTCTACATCCAAAAAGTTTTTTTACTAGTCTGCTAACAAGGAATCATGAAGACATCCATCATCTAGATCAGGGATAGGCAAATAGTGGCCCGAGGGCCACATGCGGCCTGCCAAGACAATCAGAAAAATCTGCCTTGAACTGAGATTTCCTTCCCATGCATGACCGAAAATTCATCTCATACTTTCCACCAGGATGGCCACATCAATACACAGTGTAGATACAATGTGCAGTGCTTTTCCAGTTGATTTGGTTAATTTCAATTAAATCTTTGCATTAGCATATACATTTCCAACTTTAGTGAAACCATGAACCCTCCAAAAAAATGTAAAATTGGTGATGAATGTTATGTGTTTAATGAAGAATGGACAACATTTCTTTGGTAATACAGAGAATAAAGCAGTGTGTTTATTGTGTCATGAAAAAAGGTGTGGCCCTCCGCCATTCTATGCGGCCCCTAAGCCAAAACAATTGCCCATCCCTGATCTAGAAAGTAGTATGTATTTTAATCCATTTTTTAAAATCACGTAACTCTGAATAATTATATATAATTTATATTTATGCAGTTTTAACTTAGTAAATCTTATTAATATTTTATATGCCAAGGTGATACTGGCTTTAAATATTGACTCAGCAAATGTTAATTTTGCTTTTGTGTTTTATCTTATTATGTCACTTTGAGTTAGGGAGGGATTAAATTTAAATATAGAGTTGTTTACCCTTACCAACTCTTAGTGATCTTTTGGGACAATGCAAGTTTGGAAGATGCTCTGCTTTAAAATTTTAAAACATTAAATAAATCATAAATAGATTTCTTTCTTACTATTATATCCCCCATCATGTCCAGTAAAATTCCATTATTACATTTCTGAGAAATCATATTTTTTTGTTATAATAATGATAATCTAATTTATATTCTAAATTTGTATTTTTGAATAAAATAAATTTAATAATTCCTATTATTACTATGTCCGGAGTCTATCAGGTGAATGCAATCTTGTAAAATTATAGAAATGTCTGTGCTGTATTCCTTGCATATACTATATGGTAGGTAAATTTAGAACACTTGTGTATATCAGTAATGTAAGCATGAACCACAAGCTATCATTCATATTATGAGTGATAATAAACTCCCCACATTCTTGTCTTATAAAGATTTTAACTTAAAATTTATTATTGATTATATTAGTTGTGAGTGGGTTCTGAATTTCATCCAAGCTTTTCTACACTTGTCCAGGGAAACTTTAATAGATAAAATGAAGTAATAATATATGTGTGTGGGTGGAAGGTTTATATAATTATTGCTGTTATACTGGCCATTTTGTATTCCTGCTCTCTAGTTTTGCTATCTTGGTTCAACATCATATTATAGACTCATTCCTAGGTACATCTTGTATGGTTCATGTGGTCAAACTGTTACCAGATGCCATGTGCCCAGATTCTTAATCCATGGATTAGCACCAGTTTAGATCCTATAGCAGCTGTAGATTCCTACAACCCCAAATCCGAAATTTAGCACATTTTTGTTTTCCCCGTTGGAATGTGTTCATGGTCAGAAGCAGGTACACTCTGCCACTAGGGTCATCCACTTTTCAGTAGGGAACCATACCACTGGATTATCAAGCTGATCTCAAATCTTGTTTACTATGACCATGAACAGCAATTATAATGAGAGTAGGACTGCAATATTTTAAATTACTCATTTGTTGTGACATTCACCTATACGTATACATTCCTGGATAGCTGTACAATCAAGCCTGTGCACAATAGCCCTTATTGTAATATCTTTTATTGAATAGTATGTTGAAAGCCATAATGACTGATGGTTGTTTATTAAGATTAATCATTGTTTAATTATTTAATTAATCATTGTGTAATTTAAGCACACTCTGACATGTAAACTGCCATTACTTCTATTCATAATAATGTAAAAACCAGAGAAATTGTTACTTTGTAAATTAACTTGTATGCCACCTATTCATTCCATTTAATATTATAATAAACTATTATTATCATGAATAATTTTAAATGTGTCCTCTACACCTTGGTACCATAAGCTAATAACCTAAATTTAAATATTTGTTTAATATTAATTTGAACTATCCAAGCTTTCAAGCCAATCTAGTGAAAATCTCATGTAATCCAGAAATCCAGTGATTAATCTGATTTGATAGTATATTTAAGTAAATTTTACATATAATGTAATCCCAATCTGTATAAAGGAAGGGGGTAAGGTGCACTGAATCTATATTATGAGACGAATCCTGAGAGAGAGAGAGAGAGAGAGAGAGAGAGTGAGAGAGTTTCTGTTCACACCCTGAGTTAGGTCATGCTGTAATAAGCAGGGAAGCTATGTGACTGCAAAGATGTTGGTCCAGTGCTTAAGATTAGGAAGTCTAGGTAGAGGTTTATACTGCCATAGGACCTAATTGCAAGTAAAATAACTAGTTGATTAATTAAATCATCATCCTCAAGAACATGGATTGCAAAACTTCCATCATATGATATTTTAAGTGTTATATTCTTATAAAATTATAATTTTTCCATAAAGTTTCATGTAAGTTTAGATCATGTTCAAATTTACAAATTTTAATATATATATATATAATCAATACAGCAAGTCACAAATTTCATAATTTGCTTTGAGCTTGTAATACAAATATTTACTATATATATATATATTTCCAAATATTTACTATAGGGAGCCTATCAATAGCTCAACAAGTTTTAATTTTTAGTGCTCAAAGAGAAAATATTTAAAATATCTATCCATAAAAGTCCCATCCTCAGATCAATCAGTTTCTAGGTTTCAGCTAACCTCAGTGATGAGCTAGAACTTCAAAAAACTAGATCTAAAATGCCAACTCAAAAGTTAGCACTTATCTTCTTCAGAATTAAAAAATACAATTGCATTGCATTATAATTTACTTAAACATATAAAAATCTTATAGATATCTATGTATATGCTAAAAAATAATGAAATGTAAAGGGTTTTACGAATTGGAAAAGATTGCTAGAGTCAAAAGTGTAGATAATTGAATTCAATAAAGCATTATGAAGAGCAAATAGAAAAAATAAAATTAGTAGAATTTTTTTTACATAAGTTACTGCTTTTTGCAAAAAGAAAAGGAGTTGTAATTTATAAAATAAATATAGTATATATATAATTTTATGAGGACATTTTCTTTCGTTAAAAAGACGTGAGAATGTTTCTTACATTCAATAAAATGGTTTAACTATACTTTTTAAAGATTTAAAATATAGGGGAAAAATGACTATATATACATATAGAAAACTTCAGTTTAATTTTTTTTTTTTTTTTTAATATCTACTGCTAGCCATTAGCTTTTTCTTTTTTCAATCAAATGACAAAGTACTCTGATCTATCCTAAGGAATGTTTAGAAGTAGAAAAGAAAGTCAATCAATCTCTTGATGTTTGTAAGCTTCCTACTTTCTTCGCAAATTTTTGTTGACAACCGTTAACACTTTTTTGTCTATGACATAGAGGACTGCAATTGTAATTTCTTCCAAATCAAATTTATATTACCAAATATGTATCTCATACTTATATATATGTTATTATATGGGTTCAACACTAACTATTTTGATACTAATGTTAACAGTAAAATAATGGTAGATGAGGCCAGTTTCCATGGTAATATGAAGAACTAGAAATAAAGATTCATAAATCAAACTCAGATTTGTCATTTCCAGTGCTCAAATTTCAAATTGAATTCCAAAACACCAAACCATTTGATTATTTTATGTTGAGCCAAAACTAAGTTTATCCTTATATAGGGTAAATTGATAATAGCATAGCAATATCAAGAGTTGATTAAAAATTATTTAAATTACACACATGTGAGGAATATATGTTATAAGCAGAATATATATATATATATATGTGTGTGTGTGTATGAATTAATTACAAAATGGAGTCTCCATTATATAAATGAAGTTAAACCTATAACCAAGTATATTGGTTACTCCACATCAATATACCTTTGCTATAGATTTAGCTTCATTTATATAATGGGAATTCCATTTACTAATTAATTTGCATCTATATTAACCATTAAAAATATTATATATATTGCACCCTGCCAATAGGATGACAACCCTTAAATGATTTGCCATGTCCCTACATTAGGCTATCCTATGGCTTTATCAAAGTATGATTTAAGATTCTTTTATCATTTTCTCAATCATCTTTGGTCAATATTAACAGTTGTCAGACTCTTCTATCCTATCAACAACATTGCATATCCTTTAATATTAAACAAATATAAGAGTATTTGTTCAATGGCATGATACTACCAAGATACTCCTCCTTATTGAGTATCCCAATACTCCCATGACTATCAATAATGATTAAATGGATATAATAAAACATCTATAACTATTAACTTTCAATTAAGTAATGAAGAAATTATACTATCATGTTATTGTATATTGAATTTTATTATTATTACTTCTATAGGATTATAATTAGCATTAATCATCATAAGAATTTTATACTAAGGAGATCTTAGGATAATCATTGATTTTTAATTAGTTATTTAATCCACCTATAAAATATCAAGAGGGATTTTACTGAACTCTATAAGCAATGTCGCTTAAGAAAAGGCTTATAACCTGAATCTATAATTAAAATTGTACTACTACTTTATATTTATGTTCCCTAATACTTACCCTTAAACTAATATTATTATCTAAATTGTAATTATATGTGATACTTTCAATAATAAGTAATTCATAATTTAATTTCTTATAAATAAACACACTTTATTAATGATTTATGTGATCAAGACAGCTTACATTAAGTTAAAATCTCTTTTAAGAGATGTGTGCTTAATTGACTGTTGTATTGTAATAAACTGGATTAATTTCTTATTTCAATCTCAAATTGTACACTTTGAGTTCATGTGATACAGTGATATTGACTCTCAGAAAAGAAATGCAACTTTTAATACTCAAGTTAACTTTCAAAACAACAACTTTAATCATATTATTTACAACATATTATAATAAACATTTTAAATAAGCATTTATTTTTATATAGCGCTGTGTTTACAATTGTATTACATTCAAATATCAGCCTTTCAAGCTAATATTTGAATGTAATAAACATTGTAACTAACAGGTAATATAAAATAACAATAGTAATAAAGTTATATTCCAATATAATAAACAATTGAAAAATTTCCATTCCCTGTTTTACCTTTTAGATATTTACAATAGAAAAAACAAAACAAAAAAAATATTACCTTTTCCTATAATATGGTGCTGTTGTGATATTTACTTTTATATATATATATATATATATAATATCACAAATCAGGTGTTTCCATTAAAACATCATTCTCCCCCCCCCCTTTTTTTTTTTTTTTACAATTATCAACCCATTATAAGTTAGGCTTTAAATTATAAAGACAAAATGGAACATATTAATTATTATATTTTTGTTTCAATACAATAATCTTATTATAATATGGTGAAATGTCACTTTTTGTGTATTTTTAGATATCATCATATTCACCCTTTGATCTTTATTTATTTATTTACTTATTCATTTTCTAAGAAGATATTATGATAATAATTATAAAATCATCAATTAATTTTTCAGTCTCAAACTCCACCTTCCTATATACTAAAATACAACCAATCAAAATTTTAGGTGGAGTACTATTAAATCTGAACTTCTATATCTTCCTGCAATATTATAAGATTCAGCTAGATGTTAATAGACCACCTTTCGGTGTATTCTAAATAAACTACCTATCTCTGCTTTATCTAATGACTTAATTATTTCTTTTATATTTCTGACTTATATTTATTTTATATCATTCTTATAACTAATTTGTTTCTACAAATTACAAACTAAATTCACTTATGATTTCTAAAATTACTTATGATTCTGTATAACTATATTAAATTGTTCATCATAAAATATAAGATCAAATTTAGAATATCATCATTTCTCATTTTCAATATTATATATTTAAACATTATGATACATTTTATTAAATCATTAATCATATCTATTGATTTTAATTATATAACAATATTCGATAAAACGTAACTTTTAAAATAAATAATGACATAGATACCAAATTAAATGAATTATTAATTCCACTATCTATTGAGCTATTCACCCTCACCTATAGTAATAGCAACTATATTTAAATTATAAAATTAATATATATATATAAGAAAAACAAAAATTAATGGTAAATACAATATTATAGTCAAAATTATTTTGTAGCGCTTTCGATTATGTGGTAATCCTCGTCAGCTTTAACTGAATTTTAAATTTTTAAACTTAATGTCACACATATTTCCCTAAGCTGTGTCTGACTGTATTTGGAGTTTGCCTATTAATAATATCGTTCTTATATTTATCAATTATTATCACCTCTTTAATTTTCCTCTTTTTATGATTTCTTTCTTCCATTAATATTTTTATTTCATTACTATTAATTCTTTAACCGCCTCTTATGAGGCATCTCATCGACATCTGACGTCACTCTAATTCTGCTAGTTTTAAGGCTAGAATATTCGTTTGACAGTTATTGATTAGGTTTTTAAAAGTTCTTTAAGATGGTGCCCTCTTCCGAATTATTTTACAAGTAAAAAATCAAAAAAAACGCATTTAAAACTAAACAAAGAAAGAAGTTTGTTGGTGATTGGCTGTCAGCCAGCTCTCAGCTGAAAAAAACATTCTGATTGGCTGGAAAGAAGAAAGAAACTGCCTGATCAAAGAAAATAAAGAAAAACGCTGAGATTTTCATTTCGAATGCAATTTAGGTATTAAAAAAATATAATTTGAGAAATTAAAATAGTTTTTTAATAAAATATACTAAAAAAACAAAATTATTTTCGAAAAATATTGAAGATTTTAGTAAAAATATTTAAGATTTAGCAAAAAGAAATCTTTACTTTTCCATAACGTAAAATTGAAAAAAAGCGTTTGCGTGAGCACTTTTTTGTTTAGACATTCGCTTTAAGTTTGCCGAAATTGAATATATTTTATAATAAATAAATAGCAATTTATTTTTGAAAGAACTTTCATTCTCTTTCATAACCTGAAAAATTAGTAATATACTTTTTATAAACGTATCTGAGTTGAATTTAATACTATAGGCAATATGTTTTAACAATAGGCTTTGTCTTCAGTTTGTGAGTTGGTTAATTAAAAGATTTGATTTTTACCTCATACAACCAATAATATAATTAGCGGTTAAAGGGTTAAATGTAAACTTATAATTACAAGTTTTTTCATGGTCAAAGAATATTGAAGCTGTATTAAATTTTAAATCATGTGTTCCAGTGAAACATAAAATGGCAAGTCTGAAATCATTTTTGCATCGCAATAATAAATTATGTAAATATAAGAGTGATAAAATTTTACATATTGAACTCTTTGCTAATGAACTTTTAAAGTTTGGTTAGAATAAAAACCAAATCTTGCATACAGTAAATTCATTTAATAATAAGAAAAGTGTTTTGCAGTGTTATGTTAAATAATAAAAAATGGATATCTATACCATTTATAAATAACATGCAATCTAAATTAATTAAGAATATATTTAAAGAAAAGTATAATATTTCATATTGTGTTCCTCCAAATGTTAATAGATTGATTAATAATTTTAAGAATATAATTCCTAAATTGCAAAGAAATAATATAATTTATCAAATTTCATGTGGATGTCAGAAATTTTACATTGGTGAATCGAGATGTTCTGTGAAAAAAAGATTGAAGGAGCATCAATTATTATATAATAGAATTAAAAATAATGTAAATAGTCAATTTAATACAGCTTCAGTATTCTTTGACCATGAAAAAACTTATAATTATAAGTTTACATTTAATAGTAATGAAATAAAAATATTAATGGAAGAAAGAAATTATAAAAAGAAAAATTAAAGAGGCAGTATTAATTAATAAATATAAGAATGATGTTATTAATAGGCAAACTGCAAATACAGCCATACACAGCTTATGGAAATATACATAACATTAAGTTTAAAATTTTGAAATTCAGTTAAAGCTGACGAGGATTACCATGTAATCAAAAGCGCTACAAAATAATTTAGACTATAATATTGTATTTACCGTTAATTTTTGTTTTTTCTTATATATATATTTTATAATGGGTATTGTATTTTATATTTATATATACAAATGTGATGTTGCAAGCTTTTTTTACTTTCTTTAAATATAAGTTTCTAAACAAACAAACAAACAAAAAAAATCTTTAACTTTTACTGGCATTACAATTGTTCCACAGGATTCCGATTGGTTGCACATCAATATTATTATCACTTTTATTTCAAACACTCCACTACTTGCATGTTAACTTTACATTCATTTTTGCTCCATTTGTACTCCTCTGAAGATTATTTCAAATATCAAAATTTACTCAATGTCAGGTTATTGATAATGTAGCAGTTTTTTTTTTTATTTTTCTTTAGTAATTAATGATTATCTACAACTTGTTTTATACATTTGATTTAAATACTCCTTGCATTAGTAATAAATGAACCAGCATTCAAATGATTCCTTACTTATTTTGGTTAATATTATTATCAAGAAGAAAAAAAAACATTTTCCATTTTCATTTTAACAGTTGAATAATATTATCTTCCACATATGTTTATATTTCATTATGCCCTAAGGATTATTTCATCTGATATTCAACAATTTATTCTCCATGCATATTTATTCTTTATTAAATATTTTCTGGTATGGTTTTACTCTCTTTCATTTATCTTATTTTTTCAGATGATAGATAATGTTTTCATTTATGCTAACAAACTGCTGTTATTCAGTACACATATAAATCTAACCATCCTTTAACTTATATAACACTCAATATATTTTTTTTAAACTTTACATAAAAGTAATATTCAAAATAGTTCTGCTTAGTTTTAATCATTTCTTCAATTAAGATTTTATTCAAACATGCTTTAAGATTTATCTTTGAGTACAATGTATAGTTTTCCATTCACATCTAGTTCTGTTATTATCTATTACTACTTTAGTTCTAGATAATTTTAAGCTTTTCCATTCACACTTAGTTCTGTTATTATCTATTACTATGTTAGTTCTAAATAATTTTAAAAACACAAACTTACCTCTGTCAGAAATAATTTACCTTTTATTTATCCCTGGCTCATAATTTGATTTTGTCCAATTATTTTGACTTATATGACACATGAATACTTTAATTAGTCTAGCAATTAAATCCAGTGTAAATACAATACTCTCAAGGTTTTTCTTTAGTGAGTTTCTTCCATGGTCACAATTTGGGATATATAGACATTTTTTCCTTTTCATTTTACATTCTTTTCTCTATATAAAAATTTCAAGAAATTTTCCAAGAACCATTAATTGTTGAGTTGCCCATAAAAATCAATTTAATTTACTCTTGCGTTTTAATGAAGCTTTATAACCTATATCATTTAAATTATTAATTACATAGACAAAATTCATTATTTTTTTTTTTCAAAATAATAATACTATTTAAGTAACTTTTTGCAACATTTTAGGATTAAAAAACAAACATAAACAAATTACTTGTTCCTCGATCTGAAACTTTTTTTTTAAAAAAAAAAAAAAACTTTTTTCAATCAAATATTATCTACTTGATCACGTACATCAAATTGTGCATTCTCATTGGTTAATTTTCCCCCTTCTTTGATAAGAAATATGTACTTAGTTGCTAGTATTTGATCTATTTTAAAACAAATATTTTTGATTTCAAAATATTTCTCAATAAAAATAACATCTTTTAGAAACTGAAATAAACTACTATTTACTCTAAATTGATTTATATTCTTTTGATTTTATTTTTATACCAACTAGATTCGATATTATTTTTATGAAATTTTAATTACAAACTTCACAAACTAAATATTAATTATTTATGGTCAAACATAAATTAAGATTCAATTATAAATAATTATTGCTTTTATAATATTAGATGAGCACAGACAATAATTATCTATCTCTATAACACATTTTTGTTTAGGAGATTAGATTTGAACTTCACTGTAATTTTAAATGCTATAAAATGTTACTTATTTGTAACTATAATAAATTTATAGTTTATTTTATCTTTTATGTAAATTTGGAACCAACTAGTTTTTTTTCATATGTCAAATGTGTTGACCAGGAAGCAAACCTGGGCCAGATGCTTGGACTAGTCTACCCAGCATTTATTTATCTTATACAACTTTAAATTGACCAAACCTAAGTTCAAATCTTATGACAATTAAAATGACAATTACTTTTCCTAGCTTAATAAGTATCTATCTTTTTGATTTAATAAAATTTAAAATTACGCATCTTAAAATTTTATTTTCACTTTTTATAATGGGGTGTACCAATGTAAAGGCACAATATATATATATAGTTTTAGATTAATAATGTGTACCAATGTAAAGGCACAATATATATATATAGTTTTAGATTAATAATGTGTCATAGTAATTATTCATATTCTTAGAACTATGTGGCTTGCTGACTGCTCTGTAATTTTTGACAACAAATATACAGTGTTCTTTAAAAAAAATATTAAAAAATGGTTTAATACATATTTTTCCATTCTAAAATACTTACCTAAAAGTACTATGAGCAAAATTTGGCAGAATAATATTTTTATTAATTTTATATAACTTTAGAATGGTATAAAACATATAAATTATACATTCATCTATATAAAATAGAATCATTTTCATCTGTCATTAATTGTAATGGTTATATTTTTATAAGTTATATATCATATGTCATGCAAAATCTTTTTTTGTCTTGTATACATGTTAATTCTTGTATATAATTTGTTATTAATAAAGTTCATTTTATATATCAAAAAACTAACGAAAGAAAAAAAATTTGCAAAATTAGAAATAACAATACATTGTCAGAATTATTGAATATTTTAATTAATAATTGTGTTACCTGTTGCGCTTCACATAAAATCAATTTCATACTACACAGTTATCTTTGCAGAAGTGTAGGAAAAACAGTGCTTTTATGTTGCATATGTTAAATTATCTAAAGCACATATTGAATATAGCAGTACAATATAGATTTTTTTAATAGTCAGTTTTTTAACATTATATTAAAAAAATCATAGAAAAAAGGACAAACAATTAATATACAATATGTTTAGAATAAATTGATAGATCAATTTTAATTATATATATATATATATATATATTCATGTGTCAAAGCATTGACTGGGAAGTGAATCTGAGCCAGCTGCGTGGAAGGCAGCTACACTAACTACAAGGCCTCCAATGCCTGACTATTATAATTTTAGATAATATCAAAGTGCATTATTTCAATGCAAAACTACTTTTAATTATAAAAAAAATTGATACTAAAATATTAATTATATTTCTTAATATTGGTTATGAAACAAATTGCTCAAATAATTACATATACAATGTATATATATATTTTTATACAATGATTACATACATATGCACACACGAGTATAAATCAAAATCAACACAATTTTGTAAAATATTATATTTTGTTTTGCTATTTTTATAAAAGTCATTATTATTAAAACAATTGAAACATTATTAATAATTAATATTTATTTTGTTAGAAAAAAATTTCATAAATGTATGTAGAAAAACCTAAGTCTTATATTTTCTTGAATGACTAAGTGATTTCCATTTTAGAAAAAAAAACTTGGTTAATAATGTATAGAAAGTACATTTCTAACTCATTGTTTTCATTATTTTATGCATAATGTTTTTAAAATAGTGGAACATTTTTAATTTCTAAACTAATATAATCAAATATACAATTTATGAATAAACTTAAAATTAAACATTTTTTTAAATGTTTAAATTCTTTGTTTTATTTTATACTAATTATTGTTTTTCTAAATGTTAGCTTTATGGTGTATTATGCATTATTAAGTTGTGAAAAAAATGCATTTTCAATAGATGTATAAAAAGTCAATGTGATGTTTCAACAGTGAATTGGATTTAACTATCTTATTAATTAAAATGATGATTTTTATTTAGAGATGACATTGTGTTCTGTTTTCTTCCTTTTACACTTCTATAGTTATTGGTAGTGATATTTTTGCTAAGTTTTTTTTTAAAAATAGCAAAATCATGAATACTGATTCATTAATTTAAAAAAAGCCTGAAGAAATCACTATGGTCTACTAATCAATAACTTCAAAGTAATTTAGTCTAACCTCTATGTGTTTGATGGCTTTTATTCTTTGTTCTAAGTTTAAACATTTTTTGAAAGATTTGAATAGCAAAAAAGTATACTTTTTTACCCTATTTATTAAAAAATGTCTGATTATTTTTGCACAATAATTGTATACATGATTACACTTTCATTTTATACATAAATGCTTTATTTCTACAAATGAACGTAAAAAAAATCCAATATAATACTATTAAAAAAAACTATGTTTGGTTAGTTGCCCACACTTTGTAAAACTGATTATTATTATCAAAGAAAAAAAATCACTTTATTCTGTTGTTTTTTAATAAACAAATTAATGTACATCATTAATTAATTCAATTAATAGTTGATATACAGTATTTATCTTACAAAAGAAAGTTAAATCCACAGACAAAATGTATAGACATGCAGCAACAAATAAGACTAGTTTTTCTGGCTGAAGAAAAACAATAGCAAATCTGTCCAAGATTAACTTGATTTCTTTTGTGCCAATTTAAAAAGAGAGAGAAAAAAACTTGTTAATAATAAACAGAAAGTACACTTTTTAACTCATTGTTTTATATATAATATTCTTAAAATATTAAAAATGTTTTAATTTCCAAATTAATATAACTAAATATATTATTTATGAATAAACTTAAAATTAATAACATTTAAAATGTTTAAATTCTTTACTTTGTTTTATTTTATACTAAATATATTTTCTTAGATTTATTGCTTTTTTATATATTAGTTTATGGAGCACTTACTACTTCATTTTTTTTATAATGCTGTTAATAGATATATAAGCAGTCAATATGATATTTCAATAGTGAACTGATTTTAACTACCTTACATATATATATAATTAATTTAAATGCATATATTGACATTAAATGTAAATCTATAATTCATATGTTTTTTGATTCTTGATTATTAATAATTGTAATGTTTTTTTATTCTTATATATTTACATTTTACTACATTTTCATTGAAAATGATGATTTTGGATTATTAAATATCGTTTATAATTGTAATGATTTTCGATTTCTTTTGGAACAATTTCTCCCATTTTTGTTTGATTGTTTAAATATACCAAAATATCATTCAAAATACTGATTTTGGATTATTAAATATCGTTAATAATTTTAATGCTTTTTGATTATTTTATATCATGAATAATTCAAATGCTTTTTGATTCTTGATTATTAATAAATTTACCAATAATTCTAATGTTTTTTGATTCTTATATATATACATTTTACTATATTTTCATTGAAAATGATAGAGCAATTTTTCCCATTTTTGTTTGATTATTACATATCGTTAATAATTCTGTTGATTTTCTTAATTATTTATATTTACATTTTAGGACATTTTACTTATTATTCCATTTCTGGGTTTCAGGGTTTGGCAACATGGCGGATATCTGTCTCTCCTTCTTTGATATTAACTATGATATGACGTACTGCCCCGAAGGCATAGTACTCTAATCTAATCTTACTATGTTCTCGGTGACTTCTCCACGTGATCTGCGGGCAAACTTTATCGATTACGTTTGTTCGGAGATCACTAGGAGACGTTATCTTGAAAATCGTAAGATTTGAGCAGTATGCCTTTGGGTGTAGTACGTCATAGCTTAGTTAATACTCAACTACCAAAAATATAATACATATGTAAATATAAAATGAAAATACAGTTATAATATACATATACATGTGTGTGTGTGGTATGTAGTATTAACTCTTTACAAGTAATATTGTAATTGATATCTTAATGTAAACGAAATTAATTCGAAGCTCTGGGAAAATATTTATAATTCTCAAATGGAAAAAAATCTATGAGAGTAAAGATTATTTGAATCTCTATTTACTTAAAATCGGCGTTTTTTGTTTTTCTTTTCTTACTTGAGAATGATAGATTGTTAGTAAATACTGTCTTAATCTCAGGCAGGTGGCAAGAATGTTAACTGCTACGGGTAATGAATTTGATTGTGAATATTTCTACAAAATAAAGTAAATTTATTTTTAGAAAGTACATTTGATTAGTTTGAAATTATTTGTATAAGCAATGAAAATAAGTTTTTAAAGTGGTAGATAATAAATTGCATAAAGTCTATTCTTTTATAATCTCAAATATTTATATTGATTTTTTTTAATTGGAGAGAGGTAAGAATTAAGACTGACTTAAAACTGCAGTCTTTTCTATATTTTTAGGAAGTAGAAATGTTAATTTTTCATTATTAGTAATATATAAATTAAGAATTTAAATCAATACTTATATAAATGAATTATTAATATTAAAATAGGAAAAATCCTATATTCATAAAATAATTTACCAATTGTGTATATAAAATTGGTCAAAACATCACATGATCATCATTTCATATGCTTAAACATTCTGTTAATAAAAGGACCAAATTCTCTATATAGAAGTGCCACCAAGTATAAGACTTTGTAATCATTAGATGCAGAAAGGTTTGTGCATAAAATCCCTATCTAGTGCCTATTCATCCAACTCCACCAGATTAATTTCTAGCTTGTGTCTTTCATCAGTGAAGAGCCTAGATGTTTATGTGCAGTGCTGTCAAATCCAAAGCTCCACACTGATGAAAGTCACAAACTAGAAATTAGTCTGGGGTTATTGGATGAGTAGGCACTAAATAGGGATTTTATGCACAAACATTCCTGTATCTATTGATTACAAAGGCTTACACTTGGAGGGACTATTGTATGGAGAGTTTGGTACTTTTATATAAAAAACCATATGATGAGTTGCTCAAGAAATCAAATTTGTTTTATTCATTTATTTAAGATTTTTTTTATTCTCATTTTTTATCATTTGGAAATCAAGCCAAAAAAATTTAGTTTTTGAATTTGCAAATGTTATTATAAATTTATTTGTACTGTGAGACTTGATATAGTCATTGAGTGGTAAACTTAAGAGCTAAGTGTCCCTAGAATCAAGCCCAACTTTGCCACTTCCAATATTCAAACATCACATGACTTATAAAATGAACCATGTTTTGTTCTAGTTATTTTACCCAATAGTAGAGTGATGGATTCAAGAGCAAACAGTTTCTGAATGAAAGCTCAACCTATTGCTTGTAGGGCTTAAGAGCTTTACGAGCAATCATTAAATTATTTTATATGCCAAGACTCTAAAGTAAATACATCACAAAATATATCCACATTTCTCAATAATATAAGTTATTTGAACACAAAAATAATCACATTTAGTTTTTTTTTCTGATTATTTTGGATATACAGTAATAAATATTGAATGATGATAAAATAGTTCAATGGTAATCAATTATTCTTAACTTGATGCAATTCCCTGCTACTTATATATTTTATCTGATTACTGGCTCCTCAAATATACATGTATACAGAGGTAAAAGGTTGTCCATACTTTACTTCAGCATTGATATTATTTAAGCAAACATTTCTTGACAATTCTAGAAATGTTCAGTTTATTTAATAGCCATATTGGTAATTCAGAAGTATTTTAATTATAGAAATAACAATTTTTTTTTGTATTTTACTAGCAGAAAACTCTTTGGGTAAAACTTTTTGCTGAAACAAGTTTTCTTCTAGAATTAAAATGGGAGACTTTTATATTCTTCTATTACTTTTCATGCCAATTTACATTGATATTTTTATATATCATTGTTAATTCACTTTCTACAATTTTATAGAATTCCAGATATTTGATTCTTCTTAAAATCTCATACTTTTTTCTTTTGTCATACATTGTTTTATCTGTTGAAAATTAACTGGTGAATTGCTTCTTGTTATATTTATTATTTTTGTTGGAGTTGAAAATAGAGTTTTGGGTATTTTTTTAAATCTGAATTACAATTAAAAGCTGCATACATTTTAAAAAATTAAAAATTTTAATAAAAATCATGAGATATTTCTGAAGATTAAGAAAGTCAACTATTAAAGCTTTCTGTTTAGTATGACTTTAATTTTCCATTAATAAATGTTTCCATATTTATTTCTATTTAGAATTTTTGTTATATAATATACATTGACTCCTGAAAATTCCACAAGTTTAAATACTTTCTTCTTTTAGTCACCATAACCTAATTGTCCACAAGACTTTCATTTTTAAACCCATTTTACAATTCTATCATTAAAATCTCTATGAAAATTTTAAAATGATTGATGTAATCGGAAACATTTTTTTGTACATGTATATAAAAATTTATTATTTCTTCATCACAATGGGAATTTTTTATAGCATAAAACTGAATTATTTAAATTTGATATTTTCTATTAAGTTGAATAATTCTAGCACATCTGTCCTACAGAGTCAATCTATACAGTGACTTTTTTTCCATTTATAATAAATCCTATTCCACTTGAACTTGCAAATCCTGTGTTTAAATAATAAAATATATGTATATTTTTTATATTATCTCATCACCTCTTCTTGCAACTCACAAATCAATTTATGTCTCCTTTAATAATTTAGTTGTTTTTTTTCCATTCATGTAATCTTGTCTCAACTTAAGTGTGACCTACAGTCATAGACCATTAAATTAAAAGTCACCAGTTTCCAGGTGCACAATCAAAAGATTTTTAGCATCTTTTGTGTTCAGCTCTCAATTCAAATCTTGAGTGTTAACTTTATAATCACCTGGGAATAAGGACTGTAATTTAGTTATTTCTGCCATGGATTATAAATATCTAAAAAAAATATCATTTATCTTGCATTTAAAAAAGTTCAACTGATATTCAGTTAAGAACTATCTGTAGTTGAGAAAAAGACCATGGTGTTAACAGCCAGTAAATTCACTGTACTAGCTAAGGTGTGTTGGTGAGTAGATCATTTGTGTGTAGTTACCATATGAATAATCAACATAGTAGAAGCATTTACATCAACAAAAATATATAGGAGCAGGAATTATGATTTTCCCTGTTTAGTTTTTTCAAGGCCTCAAAGAGAAGTCAAAAAATCTTCTTGTAATTAACTACCAACTCCTTCTTTCAGTTAAAGAAAGCATAGAGCACATTACCAACTCATGACTGAGCATAAGAATTGATTTATAGTATTGAATTGACTTTGTTAATTATTTGAAGTATTTAGATCCCCCCCCCCATATGTCAAAGCATTTGCAGGGAAGCAAATCTGCAACATTTGTCTACAAGCAACTGCTTGCTTGCAAGGCAGCTGTGCTGATTTCTCGGCTACCAACGCTTGACTATTTAGACTGATTTGTTTCACAAATATAAAATTATAATATTATTAATAAAATTATAATAATAGAATATAATATTCATCAGCTGATCAAGATATACAATTTTAAAACGTTTGGAAAGGAAATTCCAATGATAACAGTTAGATTTTAAACTGTTAGAATATCATGATCTATTTACATATTTCTAAGAATCATTACTATAAATAATGTGACATCTGAGAAAAATTGACCAATTTTCCTATCAACGTGACTATTAAAAGTAGATATATTTTTAAGGACAAACTACTATTGTTTCCGTTAATCAGTATGTTTTTATTTACTATTCAAAAAGATAATATATTGGATTTGAACACAGACTTTCAAGTTCTCTTTAACTATCCATTCTATCTCATACAACCGACCACACCCATATGAAAAAGATAAATGAATTACAATATATGCGTATTTCGTGCTGTATTGGAGATCATTTATCTTTTTCACATCTGTGTCGTCATGTGTATTGGTTGTAGGAGATAGAATGGATAGCTATAGGAGGCTTGAACGTCTGTATTCAAATCCCCTGTATTACACCTAAACTCCAAGTATATTAATTCTAATTGTATTTAAGTATTAAATATTACCTATTCAAAGAAGTGTTATCTTCAAAATTCAATTTACTCACTACCCTTCATATATATATACTGAATATCACTTACCAGCACATTTTTATTATTTTTAAAACCCTTAGCCCCATCCTCGACCTATTTTTACCTTCTTTTTTTTGAGAAAAGAGATTTAAAAAAAAAAAGAAAATTCAAGTGACTCGATACTGGAAAATAAATATTATAATAACTATTTTTAAATATAGTTTTTAATGAATTTTATCTTATTTATCAAAAACATTCTCTATACAGATTATATTACCTAGCCGTTTTTTATTTATAACAAATTTTTTTTTTAAAAAATAAATGTTTTTTTTATTAGTTACTCATTTATAGTACGATATTCTTTTCAATTAAATTTGATCTTTATCTTTGCAAAGTCTATCAAATATACTTATCCGGATTCAATTTAAGTTTATATTATAATTGATGAAAAATGCCTTTTCGCGAAGTATTTATTGCTAAAAACATTTCAGAGAGATTGTAACTAATATATATATAATCATTTGAGAAATTTATTTTATTTGAAATATAGTGATTTTATAATATATATATATAATATGCATTATGAAGTGTTTTTTAAGAATTTCTTTATTTCCTTTCATTTACATGTTAGGTAATCATTTTGAAAACTAATTTATGTTATGCATTCGGCGTATTTATACATAAATAAAATATACTGCAATTATATATTAATTAACTATACACCTGTTAACTTAAAGGGGACTCTTTGATTCTTTTTTGAGGCCTTAAAGGAACAGAGCAACACAAATTTCTATTCTTTCCATATGTTCTTGTCATTGCAATTGATTTAGTCTGTGGTTGTTTATGTGATAAAAATGTGGATGTCTTGCTCACAAACACAGATCAGCTGGTGTGGTGAATTAATTTGATTTTTATCTTTAAACTTAATACCAAGAAATATTATGATCTTTCTTTTCAGTTCAATTTTAAAACTTCAGTTCAATTTTTTTCAAGGCAGGATGAATGTTTGTGAAAAGGATCTTTTTTATACACTTTTCATCATTAAAAATAATTTCCAGCTCATTGTAAAGTCATCATCCGAGGGAACTATTGATGATTGGAGACAAAAGATGCTAAATGCAGACCAGTCTGTAGTTAGATATTGATCTCTTATTTACATGCCTATAACTGCAGATCCCTTTTAATTTAAGAATGAATGTTGTAATATTAAAAGAGACAATAAATGGTCATAATATTCTTTTATAAAGACTGAAATATTGGAAACATAAAGTGATTTTAATTATAAATAAAAAATGGAAAAACAGCATTGTAGTGATTGGCAATGTATCAGATAAAATTACAAAATTACAGAATCTAGGGGTATGATTATATAGGAATATGGGTCAATGACATCAGTCCTTTTAGGTGGTAAAAATTAGTTCTATATAAATGTTTTCTGAATTATCTGGGAAATAAAATAAACTGGTTGTTGTGCTAAGTAAATTTTATATGAGCTGCATCAGGATAAATGTACTATAGATTTATTTTTGATGATTTAATATGTAACATAGCCATCATATACTTAACTCTTCACATATTTTGTACACCAAGAGGAAGTATTATATTATATAACTTTTACGTCTGTGTTATAATTAGTTAATCCAAACATCTGCTACAATACATATGGTTCTTTTGCTATTAATTTAATATGTATGAGATTTTTCATGCAATTTTCATACAAATAATAATAAAAAAATTTCATACTATATCTCATATAATTTTTTTATATACGTGTGAACATAACTAAGTTTGTGCGGACATGTAATATTTTTTTTTTTTATAATAAAAGCCGTGTATTATAAAAACACTCTGTATGAGAAAGTAGTTTTATTATATATGTGTAAATTTGCGGCATTTTTAAAAATCAGTTGTTTAAATTTTAAAAATAGCGTTTATTGCTAAGAAAAACAAATTATCTGTAGGTTACAGCAAACCTGTAATATATATAATAGATACTCCTTATAAATAGAAACAGAGACATCTAGTGTAAGATATAAAAAATAAATTTTATTAACTTTCTCTTTTTTTCAACCATCGAAGATTTAATTTTTATCTATGAATTAATTTGCTGTTCAAATAAATATTATTTATATATATATAATTTGTACGTTTAATGTTTTTGAAAATTTTGGTTGCTTTTTACATTCTATCATCTAATATATGCTTTATTTTTTCGCTATTTTTTTTTATTGTACTCTTATAAATAATTAAAATCAATTCAATGTTGTTCACTTAAAAAAAAAAAATAATCGACTGATTTATTTATTACATGTAAGTTATAAAAAGTACGAGCCCAAAAATGATAAAACTAAAGCGTAAGTCATAAATCTTTAAGTCTAGAGTTTCCATTCCTAATAATATATTTATTTTTCTATATTTAACAAATATTTAAATGTTCAATATTTAATTATATCCTTATTAAAAAATTGTTAAATATTCATCCACAATATCACATTGTACAGTGAAACACCTGTCTTTATGACATTTGGTTCCAACATCCTCTAAAGATAATCTAAATCCTTAAATACCACCAACTGCTATATGCTATTGCGTATTTTAAACACACACGTATAAATATAATTTAAAATGATATATATATATAACATTTTCAAACATAATACATAAAAAATAGAATCCTATACTGTAAAGATTTTAACATGTACATGCATATGTATATAACGTTTCTTTTCTAAGATTATTAAACGTGTAAGAACATCAAATTGTGAGCAGTTACATGCATATGTAGGTTTTATTAATAGTTTTTACTTTGAGAAAATCTCTTTGTTCAATATGTGAAACTACGGTTATGAAATCGAATTTGTAACAATTTTGTAATCTTATTAGTACCTTTACTGCTATGCATATCCTGTATTGGTGTAAATACATGCATAATATATGTAAATAATATATTTTGTGGGTTCATTTTGATCATGAATGTACTGGTATTTCAGTTTGATCACATAAGGCATCAATTGTTTGATGAATAGAATAATATTATAAAGATGTTTCTATAGAGATGCTCTTAACATTACCATCTTTATAATATTCTATTCTTCACCCATTTTATGGCTTGTATAGAATCAAGCTGAAACATCTGTAAATTCATCATCAAAATATTACCTGGATAAATCTTCAAAATATATCATTTATATCTGTAACCCATAAAAATCTTCACACCAGCATATATATATATGAACACACATACTTATGTTAAAATGAAGAATTTCATGGGCTACAGTTATGAATAAAATACTATCTTATTTCATCTATGTATAATTTGTAGCAATGTACTAATGTTTCATCTTGATACCCATCTATCATAAATCAAATAATTAAAAGGCCTTTTGATGAGACAGTGCAAGAAACAGTTTATATGCCTGGATTAAAGATTCAATCATTAAAAAGAATATATATATAATTTAAAAGTGGGGATGAATAATAATAGAAAAAAAAACAATATAGAAATCACAGGCTATTGGGAATAATAATTTTCAAAAACGTTTTCCAAATGAAAAATAGTTTACATGTATCATTATTATACTTGTTGATGGAATCTGTCTGTCTTTTTAAGATTATTAATGATTTTTTTCATTTTCCTTTGTTGGAGAATATCATATCGAGATAGGATTCTGATATTTGAAAAATCTATATTGTAGCCAATATCCATAACATAAATAAGAGTATCAATAAAGGATGGGTGCTAGAAAGTTTACCTCTTTTAGTATTGATGCAATAATGACTCATACCTGGCTCTTCGCTCTCACAAGAGGCTCTGCGTGGAATTTTATAAATTCCTGAAGCTCAAGATAGATGGAGTTTTTAAGTCTGGATTTACTTATTTTTCTTTATTCATTGTATATACTGTTCTTATGTTATAGCATTTAAGAATACATCCAATATTGTCTGAGATACTATTTATAATAAGAAGAACTTTAAGCATTTCTTTTTTATTATTATTATTATACTATTTTGGTCTGGAAGATTTTGTTTTTATTCCATTATTATAATCATTAACTAAGATCTGAAAAGTTAAACACTTTAATAAAGATTGTTTATTACATAAAAAATCTGAAGTGAGTGATTATAAAATGAAAATTTTAATTATCTGTTTGTATGAAGAGTTTTTAAAAAAATAGAAAATAACTAATAATTATTCTGTTTTTTGTGAGTACACTAAGGAAGGGAAGTTTTCTTTATCTCTGTTTTCACTGTGAATATATTATGTGACTTCTTCCCACACATAAACAGTATTTGTCCCTTACATTAAATTACATCAGACCAGAGAGTAATGGGGATATCTCTTTCGTGACAAATTCATCACCAAAAAAACTCAATAATTATTAGACTTTTCTATTTTCAAATTTAAAAAAAAAAAAGATAATTGAAATTTTCATCTTATCATTATTCTTTATATAGCAAATATTCCTTTTACTAGAGTATTTACAGTTTCAGGTCAAACATATATAACAAGAGAAATAAATTGTATAAAAAATAACTTATTAATTAATGATTATAATAATGAAATAAAATAAAAATTAATTCAGAACTAAAATAGTATTTAAAAAATAAAAGAGCTTCTAGAATAAGTTTGGATTCCTTATTATTATAGTAAAATATACCCCAGGCAATAACTAATGTATTCTTAAATGCTGTAACATAAGAAAAATATATAACAATAGCAAACACTCCATACATTAATGCCACCAAATGCAAGCTTCATAATCAATGGATGTAGGAAGGTTTATGCATAAAATATCTATTTAGTGCATACTAATCCAATACCCCCTGACAAGTTTTTAGCTTGTGGCTTCCAATAGTGAAAATTCTTGGATTTGAGAGCACTACACCTGAATCTTAGGATCTAATGCAATCCTCCAGCAGCCTGTGTAAGCACAAGAAATGGTGATCATGCGATGTTTTTATAGTTTTAAGAACAATATATCTTACTAATTAAAAAAATTATTAACAATTTACTCAAGCCTAAAGGTTTAATCTATTTTTAAGGCTAAAGAGTTTATAAAATATCATGTGGAATATGTGCAGCCCTTACATTAATAAGAGCAATCATCATATCAATGCTAGGAGAATTGAACATGCTACTACAAGAAAGCAGCATTCAACAATATCTTGCATTGGTGGTTGAGAGGTCAGCATGACTGCCTTGCACTTGCAGGCAGTTGCCTGGATTGCTGGTTCATGTCTTGGCCGATGCTATGACACTTAAAAAAAACAAAAAACAATATTTTTCATACTAAGCTGTGGATGTTGGTCATAATAAATATTTTTCAAACAATGCAATCCTATCCAGATCTGACACTCTCCAACAATAAAAAGACCATCAAGATCCCTTAAAAATAGATTAAAGCAACAAACATGATGATCCATGTAAATTTCTTTTCATTTGAAGATAACATTTTAAAGCCTATTAACCAGAGTGCTCTTGATTTTATAATAATTTTTTAACCAACAATCACCCCCATTTTTATATTTTAATTTTTTTGGTGTTTTTTTTTACTGATTGGAACTTTAATATCAAAACCATCATCACTTGACCACCATTTCATATGCTTACACATGCTGCTAATAAGAGTACCAAACTTTTCATACATGAATGCCACCATGCTCACGCCTTCATAATCAATAGATGCTGAAAGATTTGTGTATAAAATTTTTTATCTAATGATATTTATTAACATTCTCAGACTAGTTTCTAGATTGTGACTTTTATCAGTGAGGAGTTTTGGATTTGATAGCAGTACACCTAAATCTTAAGATCGAATGCAATTTCCCTTCAACTATCTTGTACCTATAAAGCTAGGAGCCCTAATTGAAAATATAATGTTTTCAACCCAAGCTCATTTTCTGAATAATCATATAGATCTGAACTCAGTTCAGCATCTATACATTTTGGTGTCTTGGGTTTTTCAAAAACCACACTCACCATCATCATATTGGCAGGATAGGTATAAAACCATCAAAACATCACATGGTCACCATTTTATATGCTTACACATGCTATTAATAAGAGTGCCAACCTCTCCATATAGTACTGCCACCAAGTGCAAGCCTTCATAATCAATGGATACAGAAAAGGTTGTGCACAAAATTCCTATCTAGTGCTTACTCATCTAATATCTCCAGAATAGTTTCTAATACTTGGTGGCACTATCGTATGGAGTGTTTGGTAATCTTTAATTTTGTTATACACAT
The DNA here is from genome assembly GCA_028023455.1 of Epiperipatus broadwayi. Classification (NCBI taxonomy): domain Eukaryota; kingdom Metazoa; phylum Onychophora; class Udeonychophora; order Euonychophora; family Peripatidae; genus Epiperipatus; species Epiperipatus broadwayi. Next base: position 5,935,391 of record JAQFVV010006229.1, on the reverse strand, counting down.
TTTTCCTTGAAGTCCTTTGCAATAATATTTTTAAAATAACATTCATTATTTAGTTAATTGCAAGCCAAACATCAGTGTGATGGTATTATTAATTATATAATATGATCTTAGATAATGTCATTTCTATGCATGTATACCTATTTATAACTATTATAAATATTTGTAAAAAGGCATGTATGTGCATTAAGATATCAATACAAAAAACTTTAAAAAAAACAACAAAACAAACAGAATATATATAATATATTTTTAATTTTCAATGGATATTCTCAAACAAAGAAGAATGTTAATAAGTACAAATACCTTGGTCAGATTATTACCACACATGGAAACATAATAGACAAAATTAATCAAAGAATTAAAGTTGGATGGAATGCATTTGGTAGAAATAGTTTAATATTAAAAGAAAATACACCTATGTGTTGAAAATATTTTTTTTTACAAATGTGTGTTAGCAGTTCTTACTTATGAATCTGAGACTTGGACCCTTAACAAAAGAGTAATACAGAAATTTCAAGTCACTCAAAGAAATATAAAGATATTTATATTAAAAGTAACAAAACAGATTGACAAAGAAAAATACATGGATGAAAGAACAAACAGTTGTTACTGATATCATCAAAAAAATTAAAAGCCTGAAGTGGAGTTGGGCTGATATATTGTTAGAAAATATGATAATAGATGGACACTTGCAATCCTAAACTGGACTCCAAGACATTGTAGAAGACCTAGAAAGATATATGGATAAAATAACAAAGTGTGCTGATGTGATGTGGAGAAGAGTGACTATAGATTGGAGAAGATGGATTGAACTTGTAGAGATCTTTATCCTGCAGTGGATTGATAAAGATTAAAAATAATGATGATGATGATGATGTTATTTTTACACAGATGTCATTATTTATAGATACAATTAACAATAAATGCATACAATATAGATAAAATAGCGTTAATATGAAAATTATTCAAAAACTTTTTATTTATAAACAAAATCGAAAAGATGATTTTAAATCTTTTGCAATAAATAAATTAGTTGCACAAACATTCCAAAACTAAATTTAAAAAAAAGTCATTCAGTAAAATGTTTTTAAATTAATAAGCTTAATAGAAATGAATTGTCTATTTTTTTTATTACTTTAGAAGGGTTTAGGTTTACAATGAGTGAATAAAAGATATATTCTTAAATACTAAAAAATCCACAAATCCAAAAGAAAAATACAACAAAAGATTTCAGATTGATGTTGTTTGATTCATACTTATGTAGGATACAAATATTTGAAAAATAATTGTTATATATATATACTTTAATATAAAAATATAAATAAATATTATAGACAACTATATTTGAATTAATAAATAATAATAAATTTATTTTGTCTATAATATTTATTTATATTTTTATATTAAAGTATTTTATAAAGACAACATAATGGATGTTAATTCCATCATATATATATATTGAAGCTGTGCATATATATATGTATATATATGCTGGCTTCACCATTCACTGTGGACTAACTAAGACCCTAAGTCCAACCACAGTGAATGTATGTTTCTTTTTCAAACTAAATTTATCGTTTTCTCAAATAGTTGCCTAAATTAAAGAAGGAATTGTGTTAAAGAGAAAAGATTTAATAAAATAAAATATAGAAAGTTAAAATTATATTTGCAACTATTTTTAAAATATATTTGGTAGAATTCGATAAGATAAAAATTTTCTTAATTAAATAGAATCCATTAAGAAAGGGAATTAATTAATAAAACATTTTCTGAATTAGATAAAAAAATAGATAACAAAAAAAATTTGAAACAATGGGAATGATTCGCTACTAATTAGCAGATTAAAAACAATGGAAAAAAGGGTATAAATAAAGAACTTTTTTTTTGTTCTTGGTTCTTATGCTTGCGGGTAACCTGTGCTGAAGGTCAGAAAAAAATCTTAAGAATTTTGTTGGAAGAAATTTTGCTGAAAAATTGGACAATATAGCAAACTCTTGCTTGCTGTACTTACTTCAAGCTACACTCTATTCTTTCAGCATATAAATAAAAATCCAGAAATGCGTTGCTCTGCAAAAATGCGGGGGTAACCTCTTTGCCTTCGCTCTCCTGAGCCATTCCTGAGGACGGAGTCATAACCATGTAAGCCAGCCGGAGAACTAAAGTGTCTGCCCTGTATCCATGAATGTCTGCCCTCAAAAGCATGGAAAAACAAATTTGAAGAACCAGGAAGATCTGCGGGAAACATCTAATGAACTTATCTTGACCCACCCCATCTAGTTACCGGTAATGTTACCATCAATTAGCAAAAAAAAAATCTCTTTGTAATTTACAAATAATCTATATTTATGTTATATATATATATGTTTTTTTTTTTAAATCTACGTATTCATATCTTGTAAAATGGTATTTCATTAATTGCTTTTTTTTTATATATATCGTAATGGGTGGGGTTTATTATATATATAATGGTGGTGGTAGCTTTTATAAATTTAATTGAAAATTACTTCATTTAACTTTCCACCATTATACTCCAGTAATTAAGTTATTTATTTTATATAGACGTTTTGGAAAGAAAGGGAAGCAAATCATAGAAAGTACAAAACCCTATTTTTAAAATCAAGATTTAATTGCTAAATATTTTATTAGAAAACTTTCAATATTTTAAATTTGATTTTATATATATATATATAAGAAAGATCCTTATCAAATGCCTATATATTTTAGTCAATGAAGGGTTACAAATTTAAAGTTATATTTTAAAGAGCATGAAATAAAACGTTCGCATTTATATTTTAGTAATAAGAAAGAGAGTACATTTTGACACTATGTATTAAAAATTATTAAATAACATTGACTCTGGGGTGTGTTGGTTAAACTTCAACTAAATCAATAAAATATCCGCCCTCTTGTTTTAGTGATCTGAATTTTATAAAAGGGAAGTTACTATTTTTCTGCGGATTTTCAGTGATAGTTGAGCTTTCTTAATATATATATTTTGCAGAGGGTTTCTTTTTAAATTTAAAGGTCGTTGACTGTATTTATATGGCATCGTGCCTCGGGTATTCTACCGGGCCGCTCAGCATATATGACAGTGCTTCTTTTGCCAAGTTTGCTTAGGTTAACATACCTACATTTGGACCTTCTGAAAAATAAATAAATTGTTCTGGATCTCATGTCGATCTCAGTCCCTTCAATGTACGTAACTGGACATAAGCAACAAAAACTCCGATCCTGAATCCGGGTCACGCATTTAGTGAATGGATTCCATTTTTCTCTCTAACCTAGTTTAGAGATGGAGAGCTATTCGGTCTTGTGTTAACCTCTTGGTAACTGTTATGTCTCGAGCCTCATGGCCCACTATATGCTATCACCTTTGTGCATGGTCTTGTATATTTATATTTATTAGGAAATCTTTCTCAAAATCTCATAGAAATGTTTCAATTATGGCTGGAAATTCCTGCTGGGGTCACTTTATCATTCTTCTTAAATCATAAGTAGGGTTGTGATTTAAACATGTCCAAAGTGTTTAGTTGAGTTTGACCATCTACTTATTTCTGTTCTCCAACCACAGAGTTAATGAATCATGTCTCTCTCTCTCTTGATCTCTTGATTTCTTTTACATAACACTTCCATTGGCTGGAATATTTTAAAGAAGAAATTATAACGTAAAAATTTTGTCTGTTCTTATCATTACGATCAATGGATCTTTCATATATGTCTATCCAGTTGCAGTGAAACTAGCCTGCGACACTATTAATAAAGCATTGTGTGAATTATTTTAATGTCAATAATAAAAGTTTCTGTTATCTTTCATTCACTATAAATAAAACCACTTAGTATTGTTTTCTTTTGTGACATACGTATGTACATCTGATCATTATATATGTAAAAATTCCTTTTCATGATCTCTTCTCTCCCTGACCACTGGGCATACATTAAGATTAAATTCTAGTGAGGTTTGGGGAGTAAGTTGCTTAGTAGCAATTTAGAGGAGTAGGTGAGGTTCAAACCCCCCTCTATCTGCATTTCTAGGTTAGGTTAAAGCAGCTCTACTTTTCTTACCGTTACAATATATATATGTATTAAAAAAGTTATAATTTTTTAAAACAATATGTGCTTAACCTACTTTTGACTAAAATTTCATAAAATCTGTTTTTGTCTTTATTTTTAAGCAGTATGTGCTTATCTGATTTTTGACTATTACAAGTCATAGACCATGTAGAGAAAAGCTTTAATAAAGTTCATTTTTATTTTTTAAACAGTATGTGCTTAGCTGACCTTTGACTATTATATGCTATTTCTATGACTTGTAATAGTCACACATACTGTATAAAAAATAAAAATAAGAAATGGACTTTTCTTTATACGATCTTCATATATTTATCATTACATTAGTCTGAGTTAAGCTTATATTTTTATAATTACATTAAATAAATATAAAATAGAAAACATATTGTTTTTATCATTCATTTTGCCATTAAAATTAATAATAAAGATAAAATATAGAAGTAGCTTTAAATTTAAAAAGTTTTAACCCTCATGAGCATTAAAAATTATTGAAAGTCTCAGAAAAGCATTGTTGCTACATAACTTTAGATCATAATATTAATGTCATCCTAAGTGCAAATCACACTTGGATTTTTTTTTAAAAAAATAGATTTTATCATAGTGCATTTATGATGTTAAAGTTGAAAAAAAAAGTCTGATGAGTTCAGCAACTTATAAGACTATGGCTAAAATTAAAAGTCTTTTCATTTATTTTTTGACAGGAGGAGATGTCCAAAAGATACTAATTGTCCTTCCTTAGTTTTTATATGAAGATTTTAAAGTATAATAAAATATCATATTTTGCTTGTTTATAAAGTATTTTTGATTATTTTTACACACTACTCATTGATTATTATAAGTAAATGCACAAATAAACTAATTTTTTTCATTTATTTTTTTATTTTTAGAAATAGAAGTTAATAAATTTGATGAGAATATAGAAAAAAAAAAAGATTGTCTACTTGTCATTATCGGTCAAAATTGATTTGATGTTAAAATCTTTTAAAATTTTGAAATTTTTGTAAAAAAACAAAAATAACAGATTTTAAAACAAAATTTAGTAGAGTTATTATAAATTTACCTTCATTCATTGATAAAAATTAAAATTAAAATTGGTGTGATGAAATATAGATTTAATGTTTACATTAATATTTGTGATGACATTGTGGTACATTGTTTTATTTATGTGTAAGTTTTTAAATATTCAGAATGGTCAAATATAATTTTGTAAAATGCTATTTACTTATAAAATGAAATAAAATTCAATTTATTGAGTTTCAGTATAAAATAAAGATTTTATAAAAACAGAAAGTTGAGCAATTCCAAAAAGTCAAATCAAATGAAACAACAGAGAGTTTCAAAATCTTTAGGAGTTAAGTATCTGTACATTCTTATGTAAAGTATGTAGATATTTTTTTTGCAATATGTTATGGTCATAGTATTCACCAAGCTAAATGAAAGTAATATAAAGTAAGTTTTAACAATTAAACTCTTTAACTAATGTTTAATTATTTATTTAATACTTTTTTCAGATCATGAGTAAGTGGATCGGTATATTGTGAGATAGTGATACAATGGTTCCATTGCATATTCTTTGTAATCTGTTCATTTTTAGATCAGTTTTAATAACTAAGTAATTAATTTAGGATGTCTTACATTCAATAAAGCTTTGATTAATTTTATGATTTTAAATTTTCTTTACAAATTTTGAATTTACATTAGGTCCAGTCTGACATTCCAAATATTCTTACTACTAGCTTATTTTTTAAATGTTATATCCATAATTATGTTTTTAAGATTATCTATCAATATATTTTTATTTTACCTCATCTTGAATTACTCAGGAACAATGAATTATGAATTATAGCTCCAGAAGATTCAGAACTAGATGTATTTTGTCATCTAATTGAATTGCTAAATATTTTTTAGAAAAAATAATCTTTATTTATAAGCTTCCATCACACAAGTATAGATATAATGTTTTCAATAATGATATTCTCTCTTCTTCAGGTATTGATGATTGACCAGTGATCATGGAAATAAACCAATGAACTTAAAATTTGTGAATAAAACATTTAATATGCTGGTCTAAAATAGCCTAATTGGTTATAGGGTTTATTACATTTAGTATTTACAATTGTAAATATCATCACTTTAATTCTTCTGCTAAGCTGTGTTTGTTAAAGTTATTCACGTTCAATAACAGTTTAATATGATGCATGCTTAAGAAAAGGGATTATCTCTTTAAATTCATTAAAACTATTTGAATAGAACCTCAAACCAAGAATCTCTATCTGGAAAAAAAAAAAAAAAATTTAATATAATTTTTAAATGACTCTACAATATATGAAACTTTTTTCATTTGTCCAAAGTTTCAAATGAGAATAATGTCCAAACATTACTAATAATATTAATCTCAAGATTATCTGAAAATACTTTTTTAAAATTATATATATATATATATTAGTCAGTATTAAATAAAAATGCGTCTGGTAAAGAAAACAAAAGTAACCAATCCAAGAAGATTTTACCCATATATCCATATTTTCCATAATATTTATATTTAGTCAGATTTTCGATAGAATATTTAATTATTTATTTTTTATTACGTAATCTGAGATAAATAAACATACTCAATTAATTATCAAATTTTAATCAAAATATATTTTAAGCTGTGTCAAAAACTCATTATGATAAATTTTCAATTCTAAGATTCCTTCTCCCCATATGATTATATACAGTTACTTAGGACAGATATCTTAGTAACCGATGTATCTGAGGTTGTAAGTCAAAATATTATTATAAGTTATGTATCCACGAAGTAAATTTTAAAATCAACGATTTATTTTTTATTTATTAAAATATTGAAATATATGTTCATTTAAAATCAGACAATTAAGTAATCAGAAAAACATTTATCATACTTTAAAATTTAACATTTATATAATATCATTTAAAATATATTTACGTGTGTGCACGCATATGAGTTCAATGAGAAGTTAAGTATAAAAAATGATTTGAAATAAATTACAAAACAATTTATTTGAAATATGAATTTTTTCTACAGTACCGGCTTTTTTTTCATACCTGCACTTATATATGTAATATATAGGGGTTTGAACTCAGAGTTTCATACGACTCTCAATGGACCATCCATGCTATCTCATACCGCTGATACACTTGATCACACACATGTCGAAAAAATAAATAATCCCCAATATATGTTTTTACAATTACATGTACCAAAAGTTATGAACATATATAATTAAGAAAAATTGTTAGTATCTATCCTATATGTAGTGCGTGTAAATATTTACTTTTACTAAAAAATCAAGGAATTTACATATATGTTTATGTTATTAAATATTATAATTAATTATATAAATACTATGTCTATAGCATGTATTCTTCACTTGGCATATCTTTCAGTAATTGATGACGATGATGATATGGAAATATTAAGATAATCTTAATAGAGAGGAAATGTTAATTTATAAAAATCAGATAACCAAGACCACTGACTGGTTTTTGTTGCATCTATATTTTGTATAATACTTTGTTTAATATTTTAATAAATAACGTTATGGCTGCTTGAGTCATGGAACCTATTACCATAGCCTACACATATATGTGTGTAAAAATTAAAATGCTGCCAATCCTGGTATGAAAATAAAGTTAAACGATATCTTCAACTATATTAATGAGCCAGTAATTTAAAGGTGTGTTTATGTATGAAACACAATATAAATTTATCCCATAGATAGAAGAATTTTGGGAGAACCATATTATAAATGTGACCTAAAAATCACTCTATTCTAAGTTTAAAAATTTTGATATTATAATGCCAGTAAAGCTTGTAATTCACATTAAATTTCACTAAGCACTTACTGTGTATAGGGTATAATAAATATTTTAATCTTCTGTTGTTTATATTAGTATTGTTAACATTTTTTTGAACAAAATAATCAGTTTATTAAATGTTTCCAATACTTTAAGATTGTTATAGTGACAGAAACAGTGCATAACGCTATAGGGCGTTTCAAATATTTTAAGATTATTGTACACTATTTAAATTAAACTTTCCTTTTCTTGATGCAATTATTTTTAGCTTTTGATGTAAATTAAGACAGAAACTAACATCTAACAATCCATGATTTGCAACAAGTAAAGAAATAAAAAAAATATTAAAGAATTTTTTGAATCAATAATATATAGTGCATCATAATAGAGATTGTATCATATTGTAAAAGAAAATAATAAAGTCTGTCAAAATGTAAAGGTAAAATAAGTGTTGTTCACTGAATAGCTTGCATATTTGGGTAATCATGAATATAATAAAAAATATTATAAGTGTGCATGGCTAGCTAGCCTGCAAGTGCCTCTTATAGATTTGTATGCTCATATAGATCTGAACCCAGTTCAGAATCTATTTTGGTGTCTTGGTTTTTTAAAAACAATAAATCACCATCATGTTATGGTGATTATTGGAAATAAAACTATTAAAACATCACATGATTACCATTACCCATATTTAAAGAAGCTGTTAAAACAATAGCAAACTTTTCAAAGCCACAAGTTAAAAAGTCTGAGAATATTAGATGAGTAGTCACTAGATAGAAATTTTATGCACAAATTTCCTTACATTCATTGATTACTAAGGGGTGCACTAGGAGGCACTATTTCATGGGGGAAAGGCTATTGTTTAAACAGCTTGTGTAAGCATAGGAAATTGTGATCATGTGATGTTTTAGTGGTTTTATACAAACTCTGCCTAAAGGGTATGTGTGACTGTTTTTAACTCATTTTTGCTAGTTACGGCTAAAAACGTGATGGTTTCACATCAACTTCAAGTCGCTCTAATTCTGTCATTTTTAACACTATTGTTAAGATATTGCATTATTTTTAAAGGTTAAAAAAAGTTTTGTAAGATGATGCCCTTCCTCTCTTGAATTATTTTACAAGTAAAAAATCAATAAAACTGATGTTGAAGGTCTAACAAAGGAAGAGGGACATCCTTTCTTGAATTTGAATGGCTGTTAAATTTCAACAACAAAGAAAATGGTTTGTCAATAACTAAAGAGTTACAATTTCTTTTCTTTCATTTCGAAAATGTTAAACAGATGTTTTAGACCATTTTAAAAGTATTTTTGACAAATTATAAATTATTTTGATAAAATATGCTAAAAATAAAATTATTTTAAAAAAATAGTTAAGACTTTAGCAAAAATTATTTACTTTTCCGCAACGTAAAATTGGGAAAGAAATCACTGACATCAGCAAAACTTTTTGGTTGGTGAGTAACATTCATTTTAGATTTGCCACTATCGAATATTTTTATAATTATAAATAAAAAATTATTTTTGAAAAAACTTTTGTCACTTTCATAACCTGACAAATTATTAATATACTTTTTACAAATGAAACTAAAGTGAATATAATATTAAAAGATGAATATATTTTGATACTTGAGTTTGTGAATTGACCAATTAAAGTTTAGATTTTTACCTCACTCAGCCAATAAAATAATCAGCAAAAAAGAGGTTAATGAACTAAAAACACCAAAAGTTATAGATACTGAACTAAGTTAAGTTCTGTATAATTATATAGTGTTTTCATCTCAGGCTCATAGCTTGATGGTTAACTAAATAAGTAAAAAGATGGCTTCTGGAAGATTGCATTCGATCCTAAGATCCAGGTGCAGTATTCTCAGATCCAAGACTTCTTTTTGATGAAAGCCACAAGCTAGAAACTAGGCTGGGGATATTAAATGAGTAAACATTAGATAAGGATTTTGTGCACAAACCTAAGACTTGCATTCAATAGTGTTATTCTAAAGGGAGTTTACTACTGTTTTAATATATAACTTATTTAAAATATACCATTAAACAGGACAAAGGTAAACTGAATTGTTAATTAATATAAGAGAAATCAGTCAGTTTCCACTATGAAGTGAACTTATAATTAAATTACCAAATAAAAACAAAACTACAAATGATGAAAATCATCTAATAGCTACAATTTCCAGAAATAGGGATTACATAATGACACTATTCATATTATAAATAGAAAATCCATAATAATCTAAATGATAATGATCTGTTAGAAATTTCTTTATTCTCTTCTTGGCATTATAGCTTACATGCACAAATACTGAACAGTTTTTTATTAGCACACTCTTATGCCTATCTGTAGTTAATTTGCTCATTTGCATGCATTTTGATAGTAAAAACTTGAATTAAAAATTTATTGATTTATTTAAAAATTTTGAAAATGTCAACATCATACAAAGATAACACAAACAAGCTAACAACACTTCTGATTGGTAGATTCACTGTTCCCAGGACTTGACAGCATTTATGATAGAACTTGCTAGGGTTTTTTTACGAGTTACTTTTAAAAAAATATATTTTTCATAGTTTATATCTGTGATTATTTTTGCAAATTATTTATAAAACATTGCCTTTACAATAAAAATATTTATGATTACAGTCAAATTTTATTTGAAAATGTTTATTTCTAAGAAGATATATCAAATGAACATAATCATATAAATCAAAGGTTATGATTACATGAAAAAGAAATGCCTTCACAAATACCATAGCAATGATGTTTTGTCATTTTTTTTTAAATTTTAAAGTGAATTTTTTAAATTTTAAAACAGGATTTTGTTGCTTTATGATGTCTTCACAAGAATTTATTCAGATTTTAAAAATAAAGTTAAAAATAAACTTTCTTCCATTATTTTAATTTTATTATTCGCAATATAAAAAAACAAAATTTATTGTTCTGATATGTTTCAGTTGCTTACTTTTTTTTATATTCATAAAGTTGAACTATTATCTTTAAGATTGGTTTTTATTTATAAATTTACATTTTTAAGAAATACATTGAAATTAGTAAAAATATAATAAAGATTCAAGGATAATTTGTTAAATATAAAAAGTTGAAAATTTAACATAAATGGCCACAAGAGAAGTGAACAAGTTGCAGAGATATTATTTTAGCTAGTTAGTATTTATGGACTTATATTATTGCATAAGCTGCTTCTTTTTTGTAAAAAAATATATAAAAAAAATTATCATCATCATCATTATTATTATTATTAAAATAGATTACTTCCTGTTATAAATAAACACAAAAACTAAAAAGTGAAGTTAAAAAAGAGAAGTTATAAATAAAAATAAGCTAAACATTTTTGAGGATCCATGCCTCATAATCATAGCTTTCTTAAAAATACATAATAAAATATATACAAAGATATTTAAATTAGCATGTGTTACGTGGACCATTTCTTTGATATATCAAAGCAAGTGTCTTTTCTATTTATAGCATTAATATTTCCATTAATATAGAATGCTTCTTTTATTTTCTTCTTATGATCATTTGATTCAGTGCATATAATTTACTCCTAGCCCAAATCCTGTAATTATATGAACTGAATCAAATGATTATAAGAGGAAAATAAAAGAAGCAGTCTATAATAATGGAAATATTAATGCTATAAATAGAAAAGACACTTGCTTTGATATATTGAAGAAATGGTCCATGTAACATGTGCTAATTTAAATATCTTTGTATATATTTTATTATGTATTTTTAAGAGAGCTATGATTATGAGGCATGGATCCTCAAAAACGTTTAGCTTATTTTTATTTTTATTTATAACTTCTCTTTTTTAACTTCACTTTTTAGTTTTTGTGGTTTTTTATTATTATTATTATTATTATTATTATTATTATTATTATTATTATTATTATTATTATTATTATTATTATTATTATTATTATTATTATTATTATTATTATTATTATTATTATTATTATATTTATTATTATTATTATATGCTTGTAATAACAAATACAAATCAAATTATAGAATTATATACACATGAACACTTATATAAATTATATTTTTTAATGATGTATTTTTGGGATCATTTTTTAATTAAATGTGTCATTTCTGTATTACTTAGTATTTGTTTTAAATGTTCATTGGACACTAAGACTTATTTCAGGAAGCTTTTATTTAAACATTTATGCCAAAAAGTTTATTCCCATATGTTCATTTCTGTATTAAATTTGAAATTCCATTTATATATCCAAACAGAAAAATTGTATCATCATTATTATTACTAGTAGTAGCAGTAGTAGTAAAGTAATTATAGTAGTAGTAGTAAATCCAATTAGGCTTTCTTGTCTGATATTATTTTATTCCATTGCAGATTAGTATATAACTAATTTAGATATTTTGCTTGAATATGATAAATCAGCATGGTTTTCCTTTTAAATGAATTCAGAAATAAATTGCATGTATTTTGTTTGCATTTTTTTATTCAAAAGATTAAATAAAATTCATTATTCAACTCTGCCCTTACATATAGTATTAATTTATCTTTCTGCAAAGGATTCAAACAAATACTTATTTTTAACCTATACATATTTTTAGGCAATGTATTTTAGAATGACAATAATGAGGATTTTTGTTATTCAAGAATATTGGTTATCTATGGGTCCTATTTATTTCACCAATCATTAAACATGTAATAAGAAAAGGTATTTTATTTCCAATAAAACATTACTTGGTATACATTACTCTGTCAGATTCATAGTGCTCAATTATACTGCAGATTGCATCACATTTATAAATTCATGTGTTATTTATTTAAATTAAAATACATTCCCTTGTTACACATTTAGTACATAGTCATAGATATTACAATTGGTACAAGAAAAATGAAAGTAAATGTTATAGATTTAAAATATTTCTTTAAGTGAAAACATAAAAAATTTAATATTCTTTCATTATTATAATAGAGCTTATTTTATTTTGTAGGGTTATAAAATAATTAACCCAAATACTGTACGTTCAACCACACATTCCTTTAATCTCCCCCTAGCATACACACACACACACACACACACACACCATGATATCTGTATTTTTAGTGAGCTAAAAAATAATGAAAATAATTATTAAATGTGATGATATAAATATGGAGTTTAGTGTAGATGATTCAAAACCTTATTTTCTCTTAGATTCACATGATATATATATATATTAAATCAACACATTCATATCTGTATTATATTTTATTTGTAGATGTTTTTTTCTTGAAAATATTGTTGAAGCAAAATAAGTTTTTTTTTCAGTTTCTAATCTCCAATTTATATATTTTTTGTTCAAGATATGAATTTAATAAGCAAATGAATCTATAAAATAATAACTTTCTAAATAAACAAAAATGGTTTATAAATAAATATAAAAGTAAATTGTCAATAATAAAGGACTTTATTTTAGCTTGTAAACTATAAAATTGTCTAAAAATGAATAAACAATGCCTATTGCAAAATTTAAGATTTTTCATATGTATTAATTAAAGCATAAATTTACATAATTGAAACTCTCTTTAAAAAATTAAAATTGAACTTAAAATTATAAAAACAACTGATGATATATATGAATAATGGTTTTGACAGTCCTTGACAAAAGACATTGTTTTTTTTTAATCTCTGACATCAGCACAGTTAAACGTGACTAATTGTTATAAAAAGTTTCAAAAAAATAAAAATAAAACTGAAATAGGAGTGATACCTGCATGTGATTTTATATAAACTTATTATTTTGTTTTTATTTTATAGATAATGGAGTGCAAGTATTCCATTATAGTTTCAGTTTTGCTCAAAATGGCTAGATGGTCTCATATTTTTTATTAAACATCACATGACCAACATTCTTTATGCTTACATAAACTATTAACACAGAAGTAAAACTCTCCATACAGTAGTGTTACTCAATGCATCCATTGATTGCTCTGGCTTGCACTAAATGAGACTATTGTCTGTGTTAATAATTTTTATTGTGTGATATAAATACTTCTTTATTTGATTTTTTTATTCATAATAGTTTCTGATATTTAGTTATTGTAGTTTTTTTTTAGTTTTTTTATGCCAAAGCATTGACCAGGAAGCCAACCCAGACCGGCTGCTTGGAAGTCAGCTATGCTAAGTGCTAGACCAACAATGCTTGACTAGTTATTGTAGTTAATAAAATAAATTCAAAAAAATTCATATTTTAGTTAAAATTTCTAACAGTAGAAATTGAAAGTTGATCTTATCCATTAAACGCATACGGTGTACATGGGTAATAAAGACAAGCTTTCTAGAATTATTGAGAAAAAGGTTAATGTATATATTAATTACAATTTTTACATGTTTCTATCATCTTACAATATATATATACCTTTTTAGAGATTTTTTTTTTTACATGATATTTAAAATGACATATTTTCTCATTTTTAATGGTTATCTTTTAACTAAAACAATATGAATGAAAAGAATTCACATTTTTGCACACATTACGCCATGTATCATAACTTAAGTTTAAAAAAAAAACATTTAAATTATGGATTAACTGCTTAGTACTATGTATATAAAATTTGTTCTCTGAGTGAAGACAAATTGGAGTATATTGGTAACTACAATAAGGATCAACAATTGTTAATCATTGGTTCAAATTTCTGAGAAATAAATGAATGGTCAGTTATTTAGAAGGTCAAGTGACATTTGAATGACAGCTTGAGCTTCAATTCAGGGATATTTAGCTCTCAAATCCACTTCTCCACTATTGAACTAAACTATTCAGAGAACTTACATCATTAAGATTACAAAGAAATAAAGTAAGATGTCACATGACCAAATTCTGCAATGCTTGTTAAGAGCTTATTTGCGAGCTCTTTATATATCATTAAGATTTTTTACTGTAATATAAATTTTAAATAAATGGGAGTAAGCAATAATAAACTATCATTAAAAAATCCAATTTTACTGTATGATTGTAATATTCCTATGTCTTTCTATCTAAATTAGTCTTTGAGAAGAGTGCATAATTTTAGTCATAATAATAATCGAAGTCATTTACCAAGTTGTGATTTCATCCAGAGACATTTAACTTAATCCTTTTATATATATTTGTTTTGTATTACAATTGTCTCACTTTTGGAAATATATATATATAAATAATAAATTAATGTTTGATAAATGAACTTTACATTTAGTATTGTGTATTTTTTATATGTAAGATAAACATAATTAAATTTACCTTTTTTAATTAACGAAATATAGTTCTCATCATTAAAAAATAAGTATTTTAAATATTCGTTTTTTAAATTTGTTTACAGAATTTTAATTTCCCTTTTATAATATAATAAGATTACTATTTTCTGTTAAATTATAATAGAATATTTTTTTTCTTTATTAGTGGGAGAGAAAAGCTTTTAAGTCAAGGTGTGGTCTCCTACAATAGTTAAAAAACTGTATTGTCGTGTAAATATATCATTAGAAATGTTAATTGAATCAACTAGTCAGTTTACTGCAATATATATATATATGTTCATTTCTTTAGTAATAGCATAAAATTATTATGTCAAGTAATTAATTTTATAAAATATTAGTAGACGTTTTTAGACATTTTATTTGTTCTATTTTTTTTTCTTTTTATTTTATATTGGACTTTATTTATTTTACCTTCTTCTTTTCAATGTATTCATTTTCAATAAATTTAAAGATTAACCAAAACTATTTTAAATATTTTCATCAGCAGCCAGGCCCACCGCGTGGGTGTGAGGTGCCTTTGTGCAAGATACATTTCAGTGCCCCTAGTCTCATGAACAAAACTAGCTAAGTGCACTGTGATGTCACGTGATCTCGCATTTATTATGATCTCGGATCTACTTGATCTATGTCTTTTACGAAAATTAAAACATTTTATCACCTGCTAAATGAAATTATGTTTCCTTTTGTTGTCTCTTTAATTTATAAATCCTATAATAAATACCATATGCAAAATAATGCAAATGGAGATGTACAAATATGCAGCAGTTTTTTTTTTAGTTATGTAATTACCTAAACGTTTTTGAATGTTCTGTTCATGTTAATGTAAAATCAGCTATCGTTAGCATTTTTATGTATTGAATCAGTGTTATGAGATAGTCTGGAGAGTGGTGGGTCGTGTGAAAGTCTGTGCTCATATTCCCTCTATATTACATATATAGACACAGCTATATAATAAGCCAGTATGTTTCAGTTATTACATAGTACATATGTCTGCCCATCCCTTGTATAGGTATAATAATGGATTATGTCCTGTACATGAGGGGTCAGATTGACCTTAAGTCAACATGGGTGTGACAAGAATCTCGGCCTCAGGGTGGCCTTTGAGCATTCCATCATCAGATTTTCAATTAGATGAACAGTTGAAGAGTTGGAGTGTTGAGTAGATTGAGGTCTGTCCATTAAAGTATGAGGTTTGGCTATCTTAATATATATCTGAGTACTTATAGCATATATGTGTAGAGATGGTAATCTGAACCAATTGATGATTGCTGGTTTAGCATGAAATACGTATATTGGTGATTATTTATCTTTTCAACATATGTGTTCAAGTGTATCAGTGTTATGAGATAGTCTGGAGTGTTGTGGGTCATGTGAAAGTCTGTGCTCATATAATAATAAAATTAGGATGATGTTATTAACGATTCCAATAAAACATTGAAGAAAATAAAATATATTTATTTTGCATTTTATGTATTCCATGCTATTTTCTCAAATATTGATTCAATAAAATTGAACAAAATCATATTTATAAAAAATAAGTAATTATTTATATATTAGAAGTACCACTTTGTTAATTTTAATATATATATTTAAAAGTAAAATAATTTATTTTTTTTTAATATATAAATGTTTTTATCATGTAAAAAAGACCACTTGTCCATGAATTAAAATTAATTAATTAAAACAAATGAATTCCATATAATTTTGTTTAAAAACACAATAAAATATTAAAAAATTATAATTATTTATCTTTTTATTAACTCTCCTAACTTTGGGGGCCACAATGTGGTAAATAACAATCATTTTTAATTAGGTCCACTCTAAATTAGCTCTTATTTTTTTACTTTGTGTCATTCAAAATGTCATTAATAGAATAAATATGCTTGTTATTTCATTTTAAAAACTTAGTCATGCAATATAGTCTGGAATATAGGGATTTTAGCCTTTCATTTACTTAACCCATACTACATTAAAATGCATGTGAAATGGTATACTTTATTATAATAATTTTTTTCACTGAAAATTCCACACTAAAAGGTGGGAAATTCAAAATTCGCACTCTAAAATAGACATAAGCCCGCCCTGATATGATCAGCCATTATGTGTTGCCAAGGCTGTAAAACGTTCAGCATTTTACAACATTGAAATTTCCAATGACACAAAAACATGTTTATTTGTTAATTTATTATGGTTTTAGATTTCTTTTAAAAAATAATTTGCACTATATTTATTAGATATCAAAAAATATAAATTATGAATAACTTATTTTGACTTGAAATATTTTACTTTCAAAAATATAATGTTACTTTAGCAGCTAACATAAATATGACATGAAGCAAATTTGAAGACCAGCTATGATGTAAACAATTTACTTGATATTTATGAGAAAAAAAAATGCAAATTTGCAATAAATATTAAAAAATCTTAAACTTTTAAAGCATAATTCATTAGATATTAGAGAAATAAATAATTGTTTATTCATATGTGTAAAATAATGAATATTAAGAAATATTTCATTCATTTTATAAACTGAAAATAATCTTTCTAGAAACAATGACATATAACATCTTTGTTTTGATTACGGTCTCATTTTTTTTAATATTTATAGAAACAAAATGTGAACATTTAAAATTTATTTCAATAGTAAATAAAAATATCTATCAAATGAAGTCAAATTTATTATTTTCTGATATGTAATAATCATTTAATCATATATTTTACATTGTTGTGTGAGACAAAGAAAAACATAAGAATAGCAAAGTACAAAATGGTTAAGGAAAGAAATTTTCACATTTATATTGTTCATTCAATAAATTTTTAGAAACCATAATATCACACCTTGCAGTTTCTTTTGTATAATGACAAATTATAATAAGGTAAAAAAAATCAAACAATTGGATTCTTCCACAAGTATAGATAAAGAATTTTGTAGGCACTCTTCCAATCAAGTGGTTATTATAAAGTTGCATATATGTTACAATAATGATTGCTGTGTTAATGAAATGTGCACAATATCTTTTTAAAAAATTGTTTTAATTAATTCCATTAGCAACAATGTGATAAAAATACATGTTTTAAAAGTCCAATCTCTCACAAATAACTTGTTTACATTTTCTATTAGGAAAAATAGTCTCTCTTATTTTTGTTCAATAATAAAATATACTCCTTTATTACAGTATTTAATTTTTTTAATGCTTATTAATAACTAAGTTGTATTTATATATTATATTTCATTATACAGTTTGATAATTGGGGATTTAACCAGAATTTATTTAAAAGAAGAATTTGAAATTTTCATACTTAGATTGTTCATTCAATAATTTTTTAGAAGCCATTATAACCCCTTGCATTTTATTTTTATTTATTCATAGGGTATAACAAATCAAACATTCCACTCATATAATTTTTAGACTTTTTAATAGTACATTCGTGAAGCAGTTATTATATTATGATATTTGTTAAAAATTAAATATTTTGGTGTGTAATAATATATTTTTTGCTTATATTTACATTGTAGTATGTGGATTATGAAGCAATAACAAGTTTTTAGTTAGAGAATAAGTAAAAAGCTAATAGTACATTTATATATATATATATAAGATCATTATTAAAACTATATTAATACTCCTTTAACACTTTAAGCAAATAATCTTTATTTATTTATAACAATTTTGATTGACCTAGTAGTCTTCTTCAGATAAATAAATAAAGATTATTTGCTTAAAGTATTAAAGGAGTGTTAATGAAGTTTATATTAAAATATAAAAAGAAGAATATAGAGGGAGAGAGAAAAAGTGAATAAGAATTATTAAAACTAAAAAAAGCTATTTGATAAAATGTATAAAAAGATAATGTGGCATAATGAAATAAAAAAAGAAAGATAACATTGCTATTAAAAATAGTTTACACAAGATAGCAACAGAATCAATTCTAGGATCCCACATTCAGAAGTTGGACACTCTTATCACTATTTTAAATTGACTAAAAAACATAACCCATTTAAAATATCATTGCTAAACTTACTTTGATCACATAATAAATTACTGTAATTATGAAGCAACATTTTTAAAATAAGTTTTATTTTTAAATAAATTATTAATATTAATGTGTTATACTTTATATAAATTAGAATATTTAAATTTAAGTGATTGGGAAATCTAAACATTTTTATTTACATATAAATTTTATTAATTATTGTGACAACAGGATGTCAGACTGTTTGCTTTTGTGTAATGGTAAAATATATATGTAATATGTTTCGAGGCTCTAGCAATTGTCACAACATATCTAAGTAAAGAAGTATTAGAAAAAAGATAAAGAAGTATTTTACTTATATTTAAATAAACAAAAATGTGTTTTTAATAATAAAGTGATTGGAAATCTACACATTTACATATAAGTGTTATTAATTATTGCAACAAAATAGCATTGTAATCAGTTAATGCAATGATTAGAGTATATATATATATAGTACATTTGAAACTTGTGCCTCAAAATTTGAGGCTCAGCTATTGTCACAATAGGTTTAAGCAAAGAAGTATTCCATTCATATTTAAATTTAAAAAAATATTTACATTCAGAACATATTTCTAACAATGAAGTGATTCGAAAATGTAAACGTTTTTTTATTTACTTGTAAATGTTATTAATTATCTTGACACCTTGATGTCTCAGAATGAAGCACCTTTGTGCTTGCACAATCTGCACACCGCACGTGGAAGCCCTGTAAGCAGCAGTAATCACTGGTAAAGATATGTTGTAATTTCAACTCTAAGAAGAAAAAAAAGAATAGAGAGACGAAATAGGAATAAAAGGAAGAAGAAGAGGAATAGAAAGAAGAAGGAGGAGAAGAAGAAGAAGCAGCAGAAGAAGAAGAAATTTATTGCAATTAAAATTATTAAGAAAATATGTTATTTAGCAAACAAGATAAATCATTTTCAAATATATATATATATATTGTGTTTTTCAATAACAATAATATGCCTAATCTACCTGCTTAGGCTTTACATTCTTTTGATAATCCCGCGTTGTTTGATACAGAGTTAGAATAACAATTTTTGAACCTCAGAGTCCACAGATCGAAACTAGCTATCACTTCCGGGACTCGAACTTCTTATAAACTCCTGGTCAATAAAATAAATTTAACAGTATTTTATTGGTAGATGGCATGGTGGTTAAAATGTAAATAAATAACACCATATACTGAGTAATAAATATAGTGATAAAACTAAATAAGCTGACAAACATCTAGGATTCCAATTGATTAAAAGGCTACAAAGTTCACCCATTCATTGTGTTGGAAAATCATCAATTACAACTTGTGTGATGATGATGGAAAAGAGGGCACTAGATAATTAACTTGCCCCGAATGCTAAAAAAAGCTCCCTATAGTTTTATTTATTTTCAAATTTTAATAAAACAGCTGTTTTTTGTAGATTTCAGTAAAAAATATTGTAATTAATTTGTAAGCTTTTGTAATATTTATTTTTTTAATGTAGAAAATGTTTTTTTTATTGTTATCTTTATGAAAATTATTATTCGTGCTGTTCTAATTAATGTAATTATTGTATAAATAATTTGAAATAAATATTATAAAAAAAAATATTGCAGTAAAAATTACTATAAGTACTTACGGATGGGAAATTAATCGAGAGAAAAATAATTTAGCTTCTTAGTTTTCCCCCATTTTTTTAATATAATGTTTACTTTAAATTATGAATTAATCCCCAGGATTTAAAAAAAAAAAAAACAGATGTAAGCATAATATGTAGTTATTTGTTTGTTTGTGGATTTTATATATATATCAAGTTATTTTATAAACATATATCAACAAGTATCGACACAGATATTTTAAATCCATGTTAATTTATGCTTAAAATGCAAATTTAAAAAAAAAAAATCATAAAAAAAAAAATAAAGAGAGACAAAGTCCTAAAGAAAATAATAAAAGATAAAAAAACAATTAAAGTGTTATAAGAAAAGAAAAAATAGTAGAACTAATATAATTAATATTCGTTAGATCCACTTATGTTGCGACATTTTCTGGTTTGCTAATACCATTATAAATTACGTTGTGATTAAGAGATCTCATAATATAATGGTAATAATGCATTAGACGTTCTTGTTAACAACTTTAGATTCAAATCCAAGTCATAAACTTCAAATTGTTTTTGATCAGTTTTTCATTATTTTTCCAGCTAGTCAGTCTATAGACAACTCAAATAATTATTCAATATTGGTTGGTAAAGAGGTAATCAGATATTTAGATATCCAGCTAATTTTAACTAAAGTGTAAAACAGAGGTAGAAAACCACTCAAATCCTCACTATTCAACAACTGGCAAGAATAATAATTACTGTTTTCTGTTTTACCATTTCTTATTAAAGATAGTTAGAGAGGTTGTTGTCCTACAATAGGCTATCAAATTATCCAATGAGTATTTTACCATTTTTATTTTATGGTTAAATTTTACAAATGTTTACAAAACGTCACACTTGTAAAAATCCCATTAAACAAGGCAATATAAGTTTGACTACTAATAAACTCAATGATAAATAAAATAATTATACAATTTGTTCCCATAAATGTGTTAAATAAAGTTTAATGGTGAAAAATGAGTATAATACACAGCAAATACTGGCTAATTATCTATCTAGTAAAAAGTCAAAAATATGTATGGCAGATCTCCACAATTGGTCAAAAGTATATATACAATGGGTCCTTAGTTATAAACCAAAGGCAACAATATTATCATCCATTTTGAAAGATTCAAATATGATAACTGAAGAAAATATGCTTCCTCTTATATACTATTACTTTAAATCCAAATTTCAAACGTATTCTTATCCCAAATTTGCCCTTTTTTATTTGGACATTGTATTGAATATCATGGAATTCCTAAATTTTGTATTGCCCTCAAGTTAAACAGCATTCCATATAATACTCATCCAAGATCTCGTGCAATATCCAAATTCCTGCTTAATCATCTCAACCACTTCACAATTCCAATAATTCATAATTTAATTACTCATTTGTTAAAACAAATCCACACAATTCCATAACTTTATCCTTTCCCTGTGGTTCCATTCCTTAAAAATATTATTCCTTTCCCCTTAGACAATCTTAGACTCATATTACCTTATTAAAATAATTGAATCTTTTAGTAAAGATAAAATCTAACCACTCCTCCCGTCATTATCAAAATTTCAGTTTGCAAAAAAAAAAGATTCAGCTACTTCATCAACAGCTATTCTGTTTAAAGCAATAATAGACTACACTAGGCAATGAAGCAAAACAGGGTCAATTGCTATAAAATTGGATATGGGATTTGCATTTGACTTAGTTTCTATGCCAAAACTATTACAACTACTTCAGGAAAATAATATACCAATACCATACATACTGAAAAATGTATTTATAAATAGAGAAGTTAGCATAACTCTCAATGGAAAAATACTCTATGGATTTCATCCACATAATTCTATTCCTCAAGGCTTCCCTCTTATGTCTCTTTTCTTCACAACTTATATCAACCCCATTGTTTTGAAAATATAAAGCAAAATTCCAGGAATACATATTCCTAAAATTAACCAAACCATTAATTACATCTCCTCGTGGATGACTTAGTTATTTTGCTCTCATCAAAAAAACGCATTCCCTTACTTGACACTTGTCTTAATAATTATACTAACAATTTTTCAATCCACTTTGATATAAACAAATCTTCTATTTGAAATATTCTTACAAGTAAGACCATTTGATCCAATTTTTCCTCTACTCCCCATAAATTTTTTAGGTTTCCCAATGCACCTCTCATATAATGCAATGAAAACTGCTATTCAAAATCAACTTATTGTTTCAATAGAATGCACCATCAATACATTATCCAAAGCATATCTTTCAATATATGCTAAGGTGTCACTAATAAACTTTTTAATATTTCTTAAAATTATTTATTTCTTACCCATTCAAAAAAATATATATACTTCCTAGAATAAAAAAACAGCAGTTCCAAGCATAAAAAATATGCAAAAACATATTAAATTCAATGGTCTCTCATTACTACCTCTAGAGAGCCATTAATGAAATGGCTAAACTAATTAGTTTCTTCCAAGTGTTAATAGTGTAATTCCTATTAACCCTACCAACACTCTACCACCCATTAATAATAATTTTAACAAAACCTTAACAATTCTCATCAGTAAACACATTACTCTCTTACATAATCTATTTTAAAATAAAATTAACTATTGGCAAACATATAAAATTGAAAATAATAATAGTATATCAAATAATAGTCAATCTTTCTTGTTATGTAGTAACAAAAACATTATAAAAATGTTCAGTTATTGGCACATAAAATGAAATGTCTGAACTTCTTAATTAAAATAAATGTCAAAGCCCTTTCTACTAATTATTTTCTCTTCTATAAATGAAATTTCACAAATATAGATCCATTATGTGTCCTCTATCAAAAATGCAGAAACATTGGAACACTTTCTCATGGATTGTTGCTCACTTCTTTCTTTTCATGCTGTTATCATTAACATGACTCACTTAGACTCACTAACAATCAATAACATCATAAAAATATTCTAAGTGATCTTTTTCTTAACATAAGAATTACTATGTTCATTATTTTCACATTCTGTTTCATAAGATGCTATCTAAGCTTTAATCTCACATCTCACAATACTAATTTTTTCTTAAAAAAATTAAATAACATTAAGATCAGGGATCAAACCCATGCACAAGCTGCTATTTTTGTATCTACATGGAATATAATCTCATTAACAACAACCCAGTGATTTGGCTATTGAATATACTAATTAATATGCATTATATATATATATTGATTATTGCTTTTCTGCTTGAAATCTCTTTTAAGACTTTTAAATAATGTCCAATGAATATAGTAAACTTAATAAAGTTAATTTAAAACTAATAACTGTAACATCTTTTTTAGTTTAATCAAAATAATAAAAGAAATTTAATTTGTAACATTACATCCAATATATATAAAATCACATTTTAATTCTCAGATTTTTTTAAAACAATTAAATGGTTTAAAATAGAATGTCTATTTAAATAGATATTCAAAGAATAATCACATATAATATGAATACTTTTTAGTATTAACACAAAGTGCAAAGATATTATATCATTATTTTAACGGAACTGAAATGTAATTATCTGCAGAAAACTAAATTTATGCATAATATACAAAGAACCTATCCTTTTAAGCCGGACAATCTTCAGAATCACCCATGATTTGATATATATTGTAATAATATTTTAATGTTTTAAATTAAAAGTCACAAGATCATAAATTCTAAACATTTTTATTGACTTATCAATAAAGCAACACTGTTGCAAATAAAATGATTGGAAGTAATATTAATATTAATGATTTCTCTACTTAGTGAGGCAAATTATTAAATTTATCCAAAATGTCTTCCCGTGTGGATTTTATAAATACACAGTGTCTTAAATATTATATGTATCAAATTTTGTTTAATCATGATTAAAATTATGTTGAAAAAGATACGCCCACATGTAAAGTTAAGATTGAAAGAATAATAAACATAATAAAAAGATACAATATTAACTAGGACAGGAATAAAATATTTTATTAAAATATTTTTGGTATAATAGTAACGTTATTATTTCAGCTAGATGATTTAACTACACTTACTAGTATAAAATTTTAACAATTTATTCAAACATATGTGAGCATGTGCAGATGTTTCATGTGGTTGAATGTATTTTAAAATTAAAGGGTATCATCATAAAATGTTTTAATAAATTTATTATTAGAATAATTGGATTTATTATTAAGTATGAGGGAATTTAATGAAAAGAAAAGAATATGAGAAGAAAACAAACATTTAATTTGTAGAGGTCCTTACTGTCGCATTTTCGGTGCATAGTCTTAAGGTTATAATAGCCTTAATACATATTATTTATGTAAAGAGTATGCGCTTTACAAATTATTAATTAATTTAATATTTTAAGTATATAAGTAATATATTTTATAAAACAATAATGTGCATAAATTTTAATTTAGTCATTAATTAATATCTTGTATTTAATATTTTGAAAGAATGTCTAAAAAATTTAAAAATGAAATTATTACAATTTTTGGCACTATAGACTTAGAAAATTTCTAAATATCATCTGCTTAAACTGTTTCTAAGTGACAATGACAGAATATTTCCATAAAAATCCAAAAGAGTGAAGAATTTGGTATAAAATTTATAATTCATTAATAATATGACAGGAACCTATAAATACATCTACATATTAAAAATTATTCAATCTTTTACTAAATTGTGTGCCCTCAGAATATATAGGATTTAAATTTAAAATTAACCATCTTGACATTTTGCACTAAAATAATGTCTTCGCATTGTTCTAAATGGATAAACTAAATGTCTAAGTACATATATAATTCAATAATGAATTTAAAGGAAACAAAAGCCAAATAATTGAATTTTAACTACAAAACATTTAATAGGGTTTCATGGAATGTTCCATTTTGTTAGAACTGCTTTATTTATTCATCTTTATTCCAAACCAGAAATTACTTGCTTGAAATTTATATTTAAAATATCAACATAAAGTTGCAGATGAATATTATAAAACTAATGTGGATTAATGAATTAACGAATTGTTTTATAAGTAATATTTACTGAGGCTATAACCTCGATAATATGCGTATAAAATGCGATAGTAGAGACCTCTACAGGTGTTTTAACCAACCTCGATAATATGCGTATAAAATGCGATAGTAGAGACCTCTACAGGTGTTTTAACCACAAGCATACTCATAAGCTTGTGGTTAAAACACCTGTAGAGGTCCCTACTATCGCATTTTATATGCATATTATCGAGGTTATAGTCTCAGTAAATATTACTTATGTAATCAATGTGCGTTTAATAAATTTATAATTACAAATTGTTTTATATTATATTTATGAAAAAACTATCTAATGTTTGGATATTAGTTTAAAATTAATGCATCCAGTGGATTAAATACTACTTAATATTATAGCAACCACAATAATCTAAAGTTATGGATAATTATTACCAAAATGATTGTTAATAAACAGATTTATATTCATCAAGACTTTATCTTTAGAAATATGCTTAGAGATTTTATAATCAATGAAAACTATGCCTTAAAGGATTTATGCTGTGTTTAATACCTAAAGATTTTAAACAAATAATTATAAGCTTATGCAATGATATTTGGAAACTGACTATTAGTGAATTTGGACTTAGAAACTCAGCTGTCAGTTTAACCATTTTTTATAAGAATTAAGTGTTGTTAAATTTATCCATAAGGATTTCTTCTACTTTAAAACACCAATAATTTAAAATTGTAAATAGTTAAAGGATTACACCTGGATAGTTATTTCTTGGATACTTTTAAAAACTAAGAGTTATACTTTTAAGGATTTAATATAGATAGTAAATTTGTTTAATTTTATAATATTTAAAATTTTATTGTTCTATAAAACTTCTCAAAAAAGGGTATTTATAAGGAATATACAGATAACATATTTATGAGTGTAATTTGGTATAAATGTGTGTTAGCAATTTGTTTGCACTTTGTAGAACAGTTGAGATTAGACTTTAACTTTTAACTTGTAATCAAGCATTGGTGGCCTAGTGGTTAGCATAGCTGCCTTTCAAGCAGCTGGCCTAGGTTTGCTGCTTGGTCACTGTTTTGACATATAAAAAAAACTTAATTAATAGTCATTTACAGTCAAGATAATATTTAAGATTTTATTTGTTTTATTAATCTCTTGATTTAAACTCCTGTTTTATATAATAAAATATCTAAAGTATACATTTGAATATTTATTAACATTATTCTTTTTTTATTTAAAAAGGTACTTCCATGTGTTTATAAAAATTAGTATATTTGATCATAGTTGTGGCATTGAGAACCACATAAATATTATTGTTTAGTTAAGGCAAACTATTAACAATATCTTATTATAATTTTAGTTATAATATAAGCTTGATAAGAATATTATGTAATGACCCCAGCATCTGGGATAAAGTTAAAGTCACATTTTTATAAAATTTGATCTGTCCACAGCAGATGTCATTTGCACTGAGAGAGAAAATAAAAAATGAAAGACCAAGAAAGCTTCAACAATACCCAAGGATGAATTTTTTATAAACAGAAAAGATATCAGCACACTTCTTTCAAAAAAGTGGACTCAGAAGAATTATAAATATATTTTAATAACAAATAATTAAATACAAGTTAGCTATCAGGTATACATGAAGTCTATCTATAATAAAATCCAAAATATTTATGATTGTGATATAATTTACTGGAAGCATACTAAGCATGAATAAAAGATAAAATGTATAAACATTTTCTGTGTTAAATGTCTGAACATTTATACAGATAATAAGAATAAGATATATAAGTTTAGATAATACTCTAGTCTTTTATAAAATGATTTACTTTATGAGCCTGATACATATAAGAAATGGTTACTTTTGCTTTAATTAAGGATACAGTAAAACATTCTCATATTTTGCTTCACAATATTCTCCAATGGAATGTTCTTGTTATAGCATTACATATCTGTACATTACATAGGCATTTATCACCATTGTAGTTAGTATTTATTAAGTATATTATTACAATATTATTTATCTTTTAGAGAACTTATCATTCTTGTTATTATGTTTATATTTTTTAAAATATTTATATCATTTTATTATTAATAAAATTAATTTTATACCCTTTTTTTTCATATGTCTAAGTGTTGACCAGGAAGCGAACCCAGACCAGCTGCTTATAAGGCAGCTATGCTAACCACAAGGCTACCAATGCTTGACTAAATTAATTTTATACTTGTGTAATTATATGATTCATTTGTCATTAATTAGTTAAAGCTCATCATCTACATGTTTTAAATAACTAAAATATAGTCACATGATCTTATTATTTATCACATGTTGCTTAAAAGAAATATTATTCATCATTTTAGTTACTTGCACCATTTCCATCATAACATTTTATTCATTTGAAATATGAGTAGGTATAATAAGATCTCTTTGCTATTTGGTCATGTCAATAATAAAAAATTAATAAACTAAAATCCTATATAATCATAACAATAATGTTTTTTCTTATTGGATGATTACTACATTGCTGCTAAAAAATATTAATTAAAAAAATAACTTTGTTTTAATCTAATTAATAAAACATGAACAAATTATTGTTCACATTAGATAAAATAACAAATAAAATTCTTTCATAATAATTTAAAAATGAAAACCAAAAATCTCTGTCATATGAATATGTTCCTTTTTCAACCAAAATACAAGTTGCATCTATATATTATTAATTTCTTTTGACTTTTATTCTTTTAAAAGTTACTATTCTTGAATAAAATCTGAATCTAATTACATTATTTTTCTTTAAAAATATTACCCATATATTTTCCAAAAGTAATCATAAATGTATAAACAAAATACAAAAAATATACATTTTCAAAATCTAAACAAAACATAAGCACTCTCAAATGCTCTTAGAAGCACTTTCATGTGCAGAGAAGAAGAAACTACCAATCAGTGACATTGTTTTCAGCTCTTTTGTAGCAGTGTTTCTGTACAAATAAATCCCTTAGTTTCAATTTATGTCATTACAATGAGTTCACAATCAGCAAAGAAATGCTAAAGATAGTTACAAGAGAGAGATTTAAAGCTGTGGTTTCTACACTATCACCATTTGCATTGACAGGTTAAAATATGTTTTAAGAAGTTGCTTCTCTACATAATAGCATATCAGAAATAATAAAAAAAATTATAAAGAAATTCAAAATACATTGATTACTCTATGCATATATACATGCTCCAAACCTGATTTTTTTTAAATAACTTAATCTTTAATACTATTTCATATTAAAAGTTGTACTTTGCTTCATATTTGTGGATATTTATATTATAAATAATAAACTATATATTAGGGGTAGATAAACTTTTATGACAGAAAACCATGTGAACATCTGTAAGGTTTCGGGGAGGCTGCATATAAAAAGTGTTTTTATTTTCTAGTACTTTTAATAAAGAAATCTGAAAAAGTTTTACATTTTCAACAAAGCTAAAGCCCATATTAGACAATTTTAAGATGATGCCCAGAAATTCATGTGTGTATGTGCATATATATTCATTTCATATATGACAGAATTTTGTTGCACAATAACTTGAGAACAAAATTGAAATTTTGTAATGAAATTTTTATGCTACAACATCATGGATCAATTTAAATGTATATTATTGGACAGCAATATCTATACAAGAGAATTTTCAGTTTCATGCAACTCAACTTCTGGTTTACTACTAACTCAAAAACTAAAAAAATCATTTGACAAAAAATATTCAGATTCAAAATTTAAGATATATTTGACTGAAACAATTCTGTAAAATTCATTGTTTTCAAAATATATTGAACAATTTGCAGAATTTATAACTCAACTCATTAAATACATTTTATGAAAACATTTATAACACAAAGTTACATAGAATTTAAAACCTAAGTGAAGTATTTTTTCAGTAGGTGGATTGTTTTCACAATATAGTAAAGATATTTGTAACAAATATTTTTACAATAAGAGTCTTGATTTCCTTGAACAAAATATATTCAGAGTTATATTTTAAACCCTTTTTATGTAAAACTTTTTTACAGTGAATGTTAATAGTCTGAACAGGCACTAACCTGTATTTAATGCACTTTAAAATTCGCAATAATCAAGCATATTTTGCCGATAAAGGGATCTTCCAAACCACTACACAAGATAGCGACTTTTATAATTTAAGAGCTCTATAAATTAATTACTACTTTTTTATAGTGAATGTTAAAAATAAAATCTTATCTTGTGAACATATAACAGGCCACTTAAAGTGTTCAAACTTTCTGTATACAGTATTCAATATGCACTTATAAAGATTACTACTTTAATATATATATATATATATTGTGCCCTTTTTGTATGGGTCTCCATAAATTGTTGTGTCAATATATTAAAAAAATTTTAAATTTGATATATATTTAGCTATATGATGTTAATTTTATTTATAACAATTTTTTAAAAAGTGTAATTAAAGTAATCTATGAATATTTGATATGTGAAAATTGTGCTGATGTTTGAGAGAGACGTTTCAGTAGGAATGATAATAGTATATGGTTGGGAAAAGTGGCCATAATCAATACTGCATAAATAAATTTAATAAATAAATGTTTAAAGTTAAAGTTTTAAAAAATAAGTTAAAATTAAATGCATATATTTATTGTTGATAAAGATTAATATTTAATAAGTGAATATAAATATTTTAATTATTAGTAGTACATAATAGAAGATTAATATTTGATTTTAATAATATTGAATTATTATTTTAAAAATTGTTATAAGATATTATTTATTTTAAAAAAATATTTATTTTTAAAAATGAAATTGTTAGTTTATTTTTAGATTATTACAAGCGTTTGTAGCTGTGTTGTAAAACAGATGTTAGTTAGACACATTGACACATGCTTGGGAGTTTTTTTAGTAAAGTTGCAAAACTATTTTAAAATTCTGTTATAAAATTTATAAGTATTATATTGGCTATCACGAAATAAAAATAAAGATAATTAATGTGAAATATTAAATCTGATTTTTAAAATACTGTTTAAAAAACATAACGAATAAAAATAGACTTAGTTTGTTTATAAAAATAATTTTATAAAAGTTAAAAGTGAAATAAAATAAGAAAGTATATTTTAAAAAAAGTTTAATGGATTTAAATAAATGATAAAGATTAATTTAAAAATTTAATAATGTGATAAATAATAAATATTAAATAAGTCATTATTTATTTTTAATTCTGTCTTGTTGGTAAAATATGTAAATAAGCTAGCAAGTTGATTGTTTAATTCACCAATCAAGTGGGGAGTTTCTTCCGGTATAAAACCGAGATTCAATTGTTCAGAGGGGATTGTGATTGTAATTTTTAAAAGTAAAATGTGCTATTAGAAATAGCTAAGTAATTATAGACGCTCTCAAAATCGTTTTAAAATTATAAGAGAGTAATTTTTTAAAATAATTTATAAAAGTTTACCGACAAATATGCAGTGCTAATTTTAATTATAATTTCCTATTGATCATTTCTATTGAAGCTCAATTTACTATCAAATAGTCATGAAAATGTCGTATAAGGATAGAATGTATTGGAGACTTTATACTAAAAATTTAACAAACGCTGGATTAACTAGGAGAGTTACTAGATGCATAAAAGTAATATGTTGGACCTTATATAAATTTAAAAGCTGATGGTAATTAATTTTTATAAACAGATATTTAAAAGAATGAGAAATACTTCTTTATGAAGAAAGTATTTGTAAATTATAAATTTAAGTATATATCTTGGTAAAGATATGACAAGTAACAGTAATTGTATAAATATTTGCCTTGTTAAGTCTTTATGGTTTAAAAGACTAAAATTCTGATAGTTTTAAAAAGGCAAATAAATTGAAAGTTTAATTGGCAGAGAAGTACCTATGAATAAAAATTATTATATTAGAAAGTCTGAACGCTGGTCGTACAGAAGAATTAAAAATTAATCTTACCTAAATTATTTTGTTAAGGAATGCGCAAATCAAATATACGTGGATATCCAAATCAATTTAAAATAATTAAATAAGAACTTTATAAACTATAGACTAATTTTAAAAAAATAATAACTTTTAAATAATAATATTTTTTTTTCCTTAAAAAGAAATGACTCCGGATCCCATAAACTATTTTAATTTTATTTTGTTTTATGGTGGAACTGACTTTTAATTTTATTTTAAAAAAAAAAGAACGTTTTCATTTTTTATAAAAACTTTTAAAGACACGTGATGTACCGGAAAAGGAAGTAATGTTGGTGAAAGTTTGTGCCTAGGAAAAAGGACAATTATGGGTGAAAGAAGACACCATTGGATTTTATGTAATATGTTTTATATTTATTAACTAACATAAATATTTAATTAATTATTGATTTATTAAAGATAGGAAAGGTACATTTACATTTTTTAAAAATAATAACTAAATATTAATATAACTTTTCATTGCATAAAGTTTATTTTATAATTATACAACACGTAATATTTTAAAGAATAATTGTTGAGTGTAAATGTGAAATTATTTTGAAACTGTAATCCTGGAGGACATCGTGTGACGGACTGTACATTAAAGTATCATTTATGGTAAAAAATTATGTGATAATAATAATTTGATGTATTTACTATGTTTTCTTTAGATCAACCAAATGTTATTTTATTGTTGAATGAATGGATAAATATTTAAAGAATATACACGCATAATATTAGTAATAGCAGTTTTATTTTAATATGCATACTTTAAATTGATGATGTAAATTTAGTACAACGTAATATGAGAAATTTATAAATAATTATATGATTCTTTCGTGAATAAATTTTAATGTTTCTGTTACAATATTAGGAATTAGATTTATTATATTAGTGTAAGTTATTATTTTTTTTTCTTTTCAAATTAGTAAGAGGTATATAAAATCTATATTTTATTTTACTTTATTAGATAAGTTAAGTTAATTTTACATAGAAATTTATATTTTGGATTGAAGGCTTATCGTATATAGATGATGAGGTATAAGAGATTTTGGATAAATATTATTTTTTTTTTAAATTGGTCATCTATTTTTCTGAAGTTAATAAGGTTAAAATGATATTTGTAGATAGAAGTTTTAGGAAGGAATAAGAGTAACAAGTAAAAAAAAATTATGATTTAAATAGAAAAGAATCATAGAATTTTATTTGATATAATACTTTATAAAAATTTGAAATTGTTGAATAATTAAAATATTACTTTAAAAGAACATATACGTATTGCATATTTTGATAAGACATGTAGTATGACATTACATCGAAATGACATAAATAATTATAATCAATAATTGTTATTATATTATAAAGTTATATCAGTTTATACATTAATTGATCTTTGAGTAATATTAATAGTAAATGTAATACATACTAGTACATTATAATAAATAACAGTAAGACTTAAGTGAAGTAGCATTTTAATTATTAAAGTCTGTTTATTTACATATATGCTACGTGAATGATATTTCACATAAAACCTTTTCTTGTATTAATTAATGACAAATGATGTTTATTAAAATTAAAGTCATAAACTTAATTAAATGTTATTGATAGAACATTTAAAAAAATGTATAAATTATCTATTTATGATTATGGAAATAGTAACAGTGTAAAAATCTTGTATTATTATTTTTCTTATTTTTTGTTTTATTTTCTTTAGTTCCATTTATAATGTAAATAGTGTAAATAAGTTATTTGTTAAAGTTGATGTAAATAAATTTGTTAAGTTGTTTAAAAGATGTGTCGAATTCATTATTTTACACCACAGCATTTGACAACAGATAATTTGAATAAACATAATATTTGCACAATATGAATTTATTATTTTATTATTTGAGAAAGAAACACAATATTTTCTTAATATAATTTATAAAAATTGATTGACATTAACATATAATATTACAATGGTCACAAAGTAATTATAATGCACAATATCAGAGTATAATATTATTTATTGCCACAAATTGTTAAATTATAAGATTTTTGTCTATTTTAAAAAAAATTAAGATACTATATGGAAATGAAAGACATGTATATAATTTACTTATTTTCTTAGTGATTAATAGTATAATCAAATAGATAAGATTAAGTTATACACTAAAGATTATTATTATTGTTAGTTATTGTTATTAGAATAAGTTAGGTGTATTTAGGTTTGATATTAAATCCCTTATCATTCCTATCTGCACGAATTATTATTACTTTAAGATAATTAGAAGAACCTGAGATCATTTAATTATATTTCCTTAACAAAAGATTGAGATTTATTTATCTATTATTATTGAAAATAGTTCATTTATAAAAGTCATAAGAGTGCTGTAGAGTTAGTAATGAGATAATAAAGAAGTAATAGTATTCTTATGCCATTGAGACAGTGTCTTGGAAAGACATTGATTCAATGTAAATCCAATTACCAATTGTAACTTCACTTCACAGTCTCATGATTTTAATAAATACTTATTTAATTAGTACATAATATTGAACTATATTAATTTTTGATAAGTTTATAATAAATCTGATAAGATATAGTTTTATAAAATATATTAAAGATAGTTATACATATTTTAACCAAGCATAATGATTTAATTGAGCTAGTCATATTTTAAATTATATCATATATCGAGAAGTGAGGGTACAATATATATATATATATATATATATATATATATATATATAGCTTTTGTTTCTATCTATGAATGAATAGTTTTTATACGATCTTGAAATCCAATGTTATATAGTGGATTATTTTATATACAATAAAATTATCATTACATATGTATACACAGTATATAGAAGTTATTGGTGTGGATAGACGATAATTTTCCCATAGTATTCCCAGCTCATGTCATCATTGCGATATAAAACAAATTGTCTTCATATGAAAATCAAATTTTATTTTGAAAACTGCTTGTCAAAACAGCAAATTTTATACATGTACTAAATAAATATAAAAAATATAAATGTGTCTTTTTTTGTTCAGTAATATAAAAGTTTTAAAGTGCCTTTGTGAAATGACAAGTTTAACAACAACAGCAAGAAAAATAAACTTTTTTTTTCAAAAGCTTAAAAACAAAATTTAAGAGAAAGGAAGATTTGATTTGCAAAATTATTTTTTTCAGCTACAAAAATGTAATCTGATGTTGTTTTTAAAATAACTTTTAAAGATTGCGTATAATTTTACAAGTTTTTAAAAAATGTTTCTTTTTGACTTTAGTCATAAATAGAGAAGAAGAAAAAGAAAGAATGAATAATGTACAAGGATGGTGGCAAAAGCACTCACATTATGACTGAAGAAGAAAAATAAAAGAAATGCAAGTTAAATGTAAAATATTTACATATTTTAACTTGATATGATTATGAAATTATTTTCATCTATGAATAAGGAAAATAAGTAGATTAAATTTTTTCCGAAAATAAATCAATGGATATTGAATATTAAAAAAAAGCAATTGATTAGTTTTATTGCTTGGAAGATAATATTGCATCAGAAAAGACATGTTTGGACATATGATAAATCTTAAACTCCAGATCGCCATTTTATCACTAAACCAAACATTACATAGCAATAGAGAGCATTATGACAGCATAAATGTCCAGACTTCTAAAAGATTTGCATTTTGAATTTAAATCATTAATATAGTATTTAAATTGCATTCACATTGCTATTAATCTAATTATGTATAATTCCAGATTAATATTTACTCATTGATAAAAGAATAGTGAGTAATTTTAATTATAAATGTTAGACATAATTAAAAGAGAATTAAATTTAAAAATATATTTTCTATTCAATCAAACAAATATTTTTTATTATGTATATAATTTCAAAATCAACTACTCTTTTATTTCAATAAAATACTAAGAACAATATTAAGTATATTTAGTTAATAATATATAGAATTTTGTATATTCCTAAAAACAACCATAAAAAAAAAAGTTACAAATATTGCAATAATTATTTCTTTTAATTCTTAATTTTATTATGTAGTTTTTAAGCTTGATTCTTTTTTTAAAACTATTTTTTCATCTTATATTTCTGGGTATTCTTTTATCTATTTTACTTCTAATTAATTTAAATGTTCCATATACTTTCACCTATTAAATTATAGATGGATTCATAGTATTATTGACAAAAGCGTCCATGTAATAAAAATATAATAGCTAAATAGCTGATGTTTCAGTACAATAATAAGTACTTTTCTCAGAGCTTCTTCTTTTTCAAATCATAGGAATGTGCATGGTGAAATTTAAAATCATTATTTTTCCCCCTTGTTATTTTTTCTTCTTTTTCAAATTCTATTGGTTGAGAAGTTTTAAAAAAATGTATCCTCTAATAGCTTATTCCAAATATTGTTAATTTTTTTTAATTCACACTTTTCATTTATGCTCTTGGCTTTTTAAAAATCTCTATAGCTTCCCTTAGCAATCTGTGATCATATTGTTCAATTTTTGCCAGAATGTGTGTTTTATTAAAATTGATGTCATGATAAGTTAATTTGATGTATGAATAAATAACTGATGAATTAGATTTTTCTCTAACTGCCAAAATGTGTTTTTCCTTTCTTATGTTTATTCTATGATTGGTATTTCCAATATATGAATGTAAACAAACCACATGGAATTTCATATATTCCATGATACTCCAAAGGAATTTTATCTTCAGGCCTGGAAATACTTCATTAATTTTTTTAAAATAAAGTATAAATTATGTGGATATTATTTTTCTTTAAATCATTGTCATTTTTATCAGTTACTCTCTTTATATAAGACAGAAAGCTCTTAATTTTTAAAGTATCTAAATACTTTTTCTTATTATATAAAAAAAAGTCCTATTAATAATCCTGTGAGAAAAGTCATTATGAAGAAGCATTTTTTAGTAGCATAGATATTTTGGTGGTGGTTAGCAGAAAGTCTCTTAGTTCTATATAATAATGTCATTGCTGGAGAAAATAATTGTGCTCAATGATGACAAGAAATATATAGATATCTCTCAGTGTGTGTTTGCTTTTCATATATACCATGCAATAAAGAACCACCCTTTATTCTTCTTTCAAAAGTAATCTTTATTAGTTAAAAGATTACAAAAATTTTCAGGTACACTTACCCATTGGGGATTACAAAGTGTTCAGTGTTACAAGGTAAAACAATTATTGATCAGTTTTATAAAAAGTACATATGCTCGATAACAATTATATCCATAAAAGGGTTGCTATAATTTTGTTTAATGTGTATCTATACATGGCTCTAAATGGACCAACCACTGAGACATTATCCATCATCCAATGATACCACCCCTGTGTCCCCAAAGCAAAGACCCAAATGCTTCAGCTGAATAGGTGGACAAGTCCAGCATTGCACCAATTACCACAACAGGCAGCGAGGTCCAAGACCCAAGTCCATTAAACAATAAACTCTCAACCTGCAGCTGAGCCATGTCAAGACCATTCTAAGTACTTCTGTCTCCCAATTAACAGTCCAAATGTGCAGGAACCACATTCAGTCTACCCACCCAAAATAGGAAAGCCAATTAGGGAAAAACTAACAAGTAATGAGCATAGATCTGCATTGCTTAAAACCAACCTATCAAGGGAGTACAGCAGTTTGACCAGAGCAGGAACAGCCCTGAGACTTTTACCAGGTATCCTCCTGGAAGGTTTTCTAGGTAGCAGCAATAATTGTCAACAGCCTGCACCAATAAACCAGGCCCCTAATGACCACCACTACACCCAAGGAAGAAAAGGGGAGTGCAGACCCATGCCCTCAAAATTATTACAGCAAAAACTCCATCAAAGTTACAAAAATTGGTGGTGGGCTGAAACAGACCAACCACCTTACAAATGCTCTAATTCTAAAGGTAACTAAGAAAACAAAATAATAATGAGCTCAAATCAACATTGTCCTACTAAACAATCCATCAAAGGGTGCAGCAGCCTCTCAGGGCAAAGTCCAATGGAGGGCAGTGATTTTCACCTACCCAGCAGCTATTCCCTGGCTTGGAAATGATTGATGACTGCCCTCATAAATAAACCAATCCCCTCATGACCACCACCACACCCAAGGAAAAGAAGAGGAGTGCAGACCCATGCCCACCAATGCAACAGTTGATTCATTGTAGTCTGGAATCAAGCCAGATTTACTTGAACACCATGAGAACACACCATTTGTCCATATCACCTTGCACACTGAGGTCAATAGAGTTGAAAGTCTGTTTGTAATCAATATCAACCTCTTTTGTCTGCAAATATTCACAATACCTGGTCAACCCACCCAACTATAAATGTCCTTCAGGGTTCACTGTGATTCTTATTTGTTGATACTCAATGGAATCTGCTTCTTTAAATTGAATTCTAGGTCTTGATTAGTAATCAAGGATTCAGTTGTATAATCTGAATGTTTGTTGTTAAAATTTGGAATAATCTCAATAATTGTTGAATTAAGAGAGGATGAATAATTTGTAACTTCAATGTCTCTGTTTAGGTCTAAAACATCATTTGTACCAATTTTGCTTTTAAATCATTCTTTTTTAGCTCAGGAATCATTTCATTGTTAATTCTGTGTTGATTTGAAATTTATTTTTTTTGTAGTACCCCAATCACACCGGAAGTGGGCTAATAACTTCTGTTATGATTATCAGAAAAACTTGATTTTTGTGCAGAAAGATATCTTAAGTCATAATTTATAAAGTTCAATTCTAAAATTGAGATCAAATTAAAATTCTAAATAATTATTTGACCTGCACTGATTTACCACATTCGGCAACTTCCGGTTCAACACAACGATATCATAATTTTATTCCTATAAACAATTTAACACTGGGATTTCTTTTTTTCTTAGTTTTATGATTAATTTTTGTATCTATAATGTTCATTATGCTGTTTTCTGTCTTCCCTGTTTTCAGCCATAGAAACTTGTTTAACATTATTAATATCTGATGCAAAGATGAAGTTCTTACAACTATCTTCGTTAACATTTTTATTTTCAACCTTTTCAATGAGATTCGATGTTCAAGTGCTTTCTCTTTTTATTATATCAATAAAATTAGGATTTCTAGTGTCTGTATTCTTTTTAGAATTATTTGGTTTCATTTAAAACTATTTTTCAAAGATTTATGTTACTGTAATGATTTCTCTCTGCTTGCGGTAACGGAAAGTGGACGATTTTGAATTATAGAATTCCCCATTATGTACACATAAAAGGGATGTTTAGCCTTCGATCGTCATGTGCCCCTTACAATATAGATATATCACATGTGATTTAGATTATTTTAAAAAAATCCATAATTTTATTTTTTTATTATTTTAATAACATCATATTTTTTTAAAAAAAAACAATACTACTATTACTACTTCTAATAATAATTTTATAATTTTATAATAAATATAAGAATTTTATTTTATTTTCAACCATCCAATTCATCATAGAAGATCTGAAATTTTTTATTATTGTTGAACAAAATAAATCATAAATAGTAAATGTGTTGAAAATTTTTTCTTTACACTTTTGGTGCTAATATTGAATTTATGATTTTCATGGGTGTCTTAAAATCAAATATAATCAAAGATATTCTTAAAAAGTTAAAGTAATCAAATATTTTCTGGTTTTGTTTTTAAATTAAGTCATATTATTGCAAATGATTGAGGAAAGTCTTTCAGCTTGGAAAACTAATATTGAGTACAGAAAATCTGTAGATAACAATCTTGATCTTAACATTTCTAACACATTGGGATTTAACAAATATAAAGGCAAGCAAGTAATTAGGAAAATATGATAGCAAATAATCAGCAACAGCTATTCAAAAGCAAGTATTGGCTGTTTTAATTCCCAATAAATAAATAATATACTAAAGATATAAACAAATCCATGAAGTATAAATATACCCGGATATAGAATATGCTGGTCTATTTTCTATTTATTTGATATTTAGTGATACTCTCTTCTAACTTCTTTGGAAACCAAATCTTTTTTTCCAAAGACTTCAACATTTTCAGTAATTGTAGTTCTCTAGAGGATTCCATCTCTACTTTGCTATGTCTTTGAAATAATCTTCATAATAAAAAGGGTTTGCTTTTACAATAAAAATTGCACTCAATTTTATCATAAAATACTTTTTTGAATTTTTTTTTTTATTCATTTCACATGTCCAATTTTTTATAATGTTACATCCTCCAAATAAAAGTACATATTAATTGATCTTATGAACCCATAATCAAATTTTTAGAATTTAAGGCACATTATTAAATGAAATTTTTCTAATATTTTTATGTTATATTAATGGAATCCAAATCTCATGTCCATATAATAAATGAGATAAATAAAAACTGTATATTTAATTTAATTAATTGCAGATGTTTTACCCTGAATCAAGATACCATACTTTTTAACTTATTAAAATTGGCAGCAGAACGTAAAAGAGTGTGTTTTAATTCAATATTTAAGCCTGCCTTTCAATTTAAAAAGTATCAGTATATTTAAATGTACTCATTTTTACTAGTTAATAACTATCCATGCTAAAAATTGCTGAAATTTTTTTTTTCATCATTGGCTAATAAAGTATTTGAATATTTAAACATTAATTACTAATTTAATATTTTTATACAATGCATTAAAAGCAATGGAGGTCTATTACTAAATAATTCTATATGATAATTTCCAGATTGGTAATATTTATTATGAATGCAGCTCTACTAATACAATTTATTATAATATCTCAAAACAAAAGTTGACGAATTAAAAAAATATGGACTCAGCATGGGTCCCAGAATAACTCCTCTTACTTCAATAGTGAAAACTGTGTTATTTGTAATTGTGTTTGCTTTTTTTACAGTCAATATATTAACACTCAACTGAGCAAATTAAATTAATATTCAAATAATAAAAGCCAGATATGATGCAATGTCTTTATTTTATTGTTAAATTTATAATAATAATAATAATAATAATAATAATAATAATAATAATAATAATAATAATAATAATAATAATAATAATAATAATAATAATAATAATAATAATAATAATAATAATAATAATAATAATAATAATAATAATAATAATAACAACAACAACAACACACTACTTACACCATTATTAACAATTCACACTTTTAACTTTAAACCACCACAAGCCAAATATAAATATTGGGAAGTTTATCAACTTCTACATTCAAGTCAAGATGATGTACAAACTCCACTTCATATTAATAATAAACAATTATGTCACAAATTCAAACTATTGACTTTCTCCTAAAGATAAATCTGGACTCGCTACCTACACAACATTTTTTGAAATATCAAAGAAACTATAGAGATATTGATGATATATGTAATCTTTGCCATAGGGACTCGGAGACACAAAACCACCTTTTTTTTCTCATGCCTAAGTCTAGAAAACATTCGTGAAATTATTAGCACTTCACTCAAGGATAAAAAAATCAATATGAAAATCCTTTTTGACTCTTTTAAAAGGGGTATCTTTGCTGAAATAAGAATCTGCACATTTTTACTCTATGCCTTATGGTGTACAAGGTGTAATTTCATATACAATTATAACCCCAGAAGACATCCAAACCCATTCAGAAATAAGCTGCAAACCATACGTGAAAGAGACATGAAGATTACAGATCAATCTAAGTACATTGACACCTGGAATATACAAGAACTTATATAAAAGCACTAACAAAAAAACTATATCTAATGTGGATCCTTGTGCTAGTTCTGAAGTCAACTGACACGAATTAGATGCATTACTGCTTTGATTTAATTGAAGTATATCTAATTGTATATAATCGTATGATTGAGTGATCATCATTGACTTTGTTGAACTGTTTTTTTTCTTAAATACTTCTGTTTTGATAATGCATACAATCAATGATCAAATCATTGTACATATGTAGTTTTGCGAAACCAATTTATATATAAGGACTATGTTGTCAAATGTAACTTGTATAATCTTTTAGAATACTAATAAAGTTTATCCTTTGAAACATAGTAGTAGTAGTAGTAGTAGTAGTAGTAGTAGTAATAATAACAATAATAATAGTAATAATAATAATAATAATAATAATAATAACAACAACAACAATAACAATAATAATAACAACAACAACAATAATAATAATAATAATAATAATAATAATAATAATAATAATAATAATAATAATAATAATAATAATAATAATAATAATAATAATAATAATAATAATAATAATAATAATAATAATAATAATAATAATAATAATAATAATAATAATAATAATAATAATAATAATAATAATAATAATAATAATAATAATAATAATAGCACTTCATTTTTTGAACATTTTCAAAAAAGTTAATTTTTTCCTTATGTTTCAGCTAATCTGTAGCCTTCATCAGAGATTTATTTCAGAAGAAAAAAAAGGTTATTTGAAAGAGTACAAAAATAGAAAAATGGTATTAGTGTTATAATAATATATAGATATCTATTTTCTGACCAATATTCAATAGCTAGTGATGCTAGCTAAGACCAAGCTGCTTAAAAAAATTATAATCTCCTATTAATAACCAAAAAAAAATTCCATAGTTTGTCCAGTCCAAATTGGTTCAAGTCACAGTCATGATAGGAACATATACCAACCACTATTCTATAAAAATCTTGGAATCTTCTCAATTTTATTTATAGAAATACATACAAATAAATTAAAGAATAATTTTAATTTATTGTAATACTTTTTGTAATCTAAAAATATATTTTATCAATCAGTTTTGACGATAATTTTATTTTTTTTTAAATTTGAGATAAATTTTTATCATTGTTATAATAAGATAAATCACGATTATTTATTTAATAATTGTAAAAACTTTTTCCAATTGAAATAGAATATGTAAAAATATGTACTGTATACTTTTTTATTAAAAAAAGGTGCTGGTTGTTATGTTATTTGATGGAAAGGTACGATTATTTTTATTCTAAATTATTATTTTAAAACTCTTTATATAGCAAAAAAAAAAACAGGTTCTTGCAGATAAATTTAAATATATGTGTATATATTTTATTGAATAGGAGATTAGATGTATTTATAAAATTAATGTATATTATGTAAAGTGACTAATAATTTTCATTGAAAGTGGTCATTTGATCAGGAGAGTCATAAATGCATGTAATATCTATATGTATTAATTAGATATAATGGTGGTTAATCTATGAAAAGAAAAGAAAATTAATGATATAGGATATATAAATTGCAAATTGTTTGTGTGTCCTGGTTATAATTATGCATGATTTAAAGCATTCTTACATTATTATAAGAATTTATATAAGTATAGGACTGCTGAAAAAATAATAGTGATAAATTATACTTTAGTAGCATATGTATATAATAAACACCCACACTTACACATGCACACACATATAATTCTGATATAACTTTGATTAGAACAAAAGTGAAAAGAATGTATAGAAAGAAATACATCATTAGTTTTGTTTATTGCTGACTTTTTAGGATAGAATTGATCCAGAAGTTAATCAGTTACTGTGTACAGAATTAAATGCAAGATCTAAGCTGTGCACATATCTACTATGGAGAATCAATGACAAGAATAAAGCAGCATGTGATTCTATTTATCAAATCAAAAATGAATCCTACAATATTATCTATGTTTTTGGAGTAGAAACAAATCAGTAGCGATATTGGAAATTAACTGATTTCTTTTGTTGACATTTTCATGTTCCTGGTCTGTTTTAAGGTTGTACTCGAAAGCTCTTTTGGGGTGATTTCTTTATTATGAAAGATAATGTCTGCAACACTTTGTTCCCATTCCTGCATAAAGACTTCATTCAGCAGGTCCTGCGCAAACATATTTCACTATGCAGAGCCAAAAGAACAAGACAACAAGACCCAGGTCAAAATTGTATTCTTTTTATACTCTCGATCCAGTTTTGAAGTTTCTGCACATATTATTGACATCAGAATGTGTAAGTTGATAATCTTATACATTTATTTTCTTTTTAGTTCCAAAGTCTTTTTTTTATGAATTACTTTAGCCTATTTTTTCTTTTACATTTGGAATTTCTTTATTTTTGTTTATCTGGATTAGTAATCTGCATGTCTACTTTAATTAAATTAAATAGACAAATATGAAATAAAAACAACTTTTATTGTATGTTATCTAAAAAATAAATTATACTAACTAAAAAAAGAAAATTAAATTGCATCCTTTAAAAGATCTTTAAATTTTACTTTATTTAAGCTTTTTTTTTTTAAATATTACCAAGAGCCAATATACTCATGAACCATACATATTTTAATATATTCAATATTTTACATTTTTTTCTATATTTATTTTTTACATTACTTTTCTTTTTATATATTTTTCAACAATTATTCTTAATACTCAAATTCTGTGTCTTGTCTTCTATTTTAAAAAAAATACAAACTATTCTTAAGATATAAATATATTTAATTTAATTGTTCTCATATTTTACACTTCATTGCATTGAACCTTTCTTCATCAGAATTATATTTAAATTCTCTCCATGTAACCATTTTCTTTGGTAGTAGTAATTAAAGACTGGTAAATTCTAACTGTGGCAAAGATTTTACATGTTATTTATAACTAATTACATTAATTTTTGTCAGTGTATTTTATTCAAGATACCTTCTATACATTCACAATATTGTTGTTGAGAGGTCAGT
The DNA here is from genome assembly GCA_028023455.1 of Epiperipatus broadwayi. Lineage (NCBI taxonomy): Eukaryota > Metazoa > Onychophora > Udeonychophora > Euonychophora > Peripatidae > Epiperipatus > Epiperipatus broadwayi. The sequence goes on along the minus strand of JAQFVV010006229.1, from coordinate 5,890,864 downwards.
GACAGCTGCTTTACAAGGAGTTGTCCCAGGTTAGCGGGTTCGCTTCCCAGCTGATGCTATGACACATGAGAAAAACAAATCTATTTAACTGTTTCAAATGCTACTGAATTTCCTAATAAAAACATGACTGCTGAAAATTTATTAATTTTTGTTAATAAATTGTTGTGGAAATAAATATGTGACAAATGAAGAAGAAAAAAATAGTTCCAAAAAAAATAATAAGAGTGAAGTATATACTACAGCATACCCAAAGATATTAAATGAAAATTTGAAAGTGCTGAGGCAGAAAATAAAGCAGAGTAGTGAAAAGTAACAATTGATCTACTGTATAAAAATGTCATGTAATAACTAGTTTAATGTAACTCTAGGCACAGCTTAATTACAGAAATGATAAAATTTAGATGAAAAACACAAAGGAAATTTAATACTGAAAGTTATGTGTAAATTAAGATCTCAATTTCTTATAATGATAAATTAAAATTAAAAAAGATATAAAATACGAGTTATGATAAATGTTTGACTCTGATAATATAAATAAATAACTTAAGTCTACATTGTTGTACATATTGGAGTTTGTGAAAAACTATTTTTGAATTCAAATGCAATTTTTAATTTGCATATAAAAAAATATTTACAATTATTTTCTCTATTCACCTTAAACATATTGATTCTACATTTAATATTTTATGTTGATTATGTATACTGTAAATATTTTCAGTATTTTTATTATACTTTGTTAATTTTGATTAAGCAGGACAATTCCTTGGGTCTATAAACAGCTGTTTATTACATTAGCATACAATTTTAAAATACAAACGTTAAACTTTAAATACAAATTTTAAGATTTCTGAATTTTTCTAAAATTATCTCTATACACATATATATATCATTAAAAACCAGTCAACACTTAGACAATCTTAATATCAATAATAATAACTATTGTCAAGGCAGCCTCGTTTTAATCATAAAGGTGAAATCCCTTGACAATAGTTTAAAATCGTTGATTGATATTGAGATTGTCTAAGTGTTGACTGGTTTTTAATGATTACTTACAAATCCATTTATCATTGAGCATTACTACACTTATTATTTATTTATACATAAATACTTTATATATATAAATAATGCTACATTCTAATTTTACATCACAAAATATTTATTTTAATTTTGTACATGATCATAATAATTTTTATATGAATATTTTATACATTGTAATGTTATATAATTTTCTAATTTATTATACATTTTTGTATAATTGCATCTAGATATATATTAAATTACTCCAATTTGCTCCTCATGTGTCAAAGGTTTTATATTCACATCTTTGATACAATTGTTTGTTGTTAAATAGTCTAATGATTATTACAAATCATTATTATCTCTGGCCTAATAAATCATTTCTAATAACCATTAATTTTATAATAAGCATTTATTCACTTTCAAAGGGTAGATTAACTCATTTAAACTTTAAATAATAAATGTTTGAGCAATGCTTTCAACCTAGAAGATCATATTCATAGTGATAGGTTGAAAGCATTTCTCAGCCATTAAATATTTAAAGTTTAAATAAGTTAATATTTTCTTTGGAAGAGAATAAATGATTATTATAGAATTACATAGTAACAAAAAAAGTAGTAAAAATTGTTATAAATAGCTATTAATATGTTTAATTGAAATGATTAGTGTCAAAGATACTTGTAAAGCAAATTAATTTGAAGTGATAAATACTGAAATGATGAAAATTATCCTATGCCAATGAAAGAGTGATGGCTCAATATGAAATGCATCTTGGAAATCATTTGCTTCTTTTGGTTGTCTTTGTGGTAGAATAAAAGTTTTGAGTATATAATAGCAGCTGTTAAATAAATATCTAAAATTCTAACTAAACATACACATATTGTAATAAATGTGTAAACCCCTTTATATATAGAGAGAGAGGTGTGTGTGTGAACATAAAATTAAAATGTAAAATAAATTTACAATCACTAATTGAATAATCAATAGAAAATAAACGATATACAAAAAGTGTTTAAAGCATTATATCTAAATAAATTTAATTTATGAAAATTATATATATACAAAAAAGAGTTTGCTTTTAACTGAAAGGAGATCTCTTGATATCTTTTTGAGGGTTTAAAGAAACTCAGCAGGGAAAATCTCTGTCTACTTCATATATCCTTATTATTGCATCTGTTATTATTACAGTATATGATTATTTATACAGTATACAAACATAGATTAGTTGCTCACCAGCATGCATTAGCCAGCATAATGAGTTTATTGTCTTCTTACCTTCAATTTTAAAATCAATAACTACAATGGTCTTTCTTCTCAAGGGCCTGATAACTCTAAACTGAAATATCGAGTTTTCTTGAAGGCAGAACGAATGTATGTATAAATGAACTTTTTTTTAATTGGATAATTTTTTAATCATGACATATAAAAGAAAATTACGGCTCTTATTATTAAGAGACTGTAGAATTATCAGTTTAAGACGGCAATTGGTAAAGAATACTAAAAACCCTCCGATTGAGGACCCAGGCTGTGATTTGACGATGACCTTTTGTACATAAACTTTCAAATAAAGGAAGATTGTATGAATTTAAAGAAGCATACTTGATTTTACAAAATGAACATGTATTTAATATGTGACAAACACACAAATATCGGAAATGTAACTGAAATAAAACTTGTTATAAATAAAAAGTAGAAAAACAATATTGTAGAGATTGATAGTATGTTAGACAGAGTGGCAAGATTAATTATTCCACTTAATGGAAAGATATTTCAGGTTTATCATTGTGATAAAGAAATAGATGATTTTCAAATAATCAATCAAAATAAGATTGAAACAAACAACTATTAATAATTATATTATAATATTTATTAATATTTGTTTATTTCAATTTTATTTTGATTGATTATTTATGTATGTATTTGTAACAATATTATAGACAAATAAATTGTATTGGATATTTGACCATTATAGTAATTTAGATGATTTTTATATGGATGTTCTGAAAGCTTTTGATCGGACAAAACAACATTTTAAAATTTTTATGAGAGACTTTAAAGCTACAATTGATAAACAATAGAAAGATAAAAGTTCTGTAATAAATTTGGTTATGGTCATAGAAATGAGAGAGGACACAAACTTGTGGAGTTTGCAGGAAAAGAAAAACTTTTAAATACGATTAGCTTTTTTCATGAAATGTGCTAAATGATGTGGAAACACCCAATTGAAGGTACAGCAGAATTGGATTATATTTTGACTAACATAAAATATGTATTCCAAAATTATAATGTTCATAATAAATTCATGACAAAAAGTAGTAGTGAGATGTAAGATACATATTAATGCAAAGTTATACATTTAAAATAAGAAAAAAAACATTATTCATATTTGATATTTCTAATTTTCAAAAATGTTCCAATGAATATAAATTAAAACTTCAAATTGTTTCAAAATATGAATAAATTTTTGAAGATGGTTCATTATTTGAATAAAATCAATAAGAAAATAACAGATACATTATTAAGAACTGTAATACAAATAAATGATACAAAAAAGCAGCAATTTACAAGTAAATTTATTATTGAGATAAGACAAAGTATAAAGAAAAAAAGATTGTTAATATATGTAAAAGTGAACCATTAAATGTAACAGTATCTAGAGTTTTTTAAAACTGTAAAAAAATAGGTAATAATGATACAAGAAAATGTAATTGTGAATTGGTAGAAAACTTATATCTACAATAAGAAGAAGAGATGAAACTAATACTAAAAAGAGAGAAGGAATTATAAAATTTTTAAATGAGTTCTATAAAGAATTATATAGCAATAAAAAAAATTAAAAAATGTCTTCTATAATTTCTATGCCTTCTGCATTGACTAGTATGTTAAAAGAAGAAGTGAAGCATGCAATTATGTCTATGAAGAACGGAAAGACTCCATATAATGATCAAATTATAAACAATATCTTAAATGAAGCAGGTGAAGAAATAAAAAAATTGCTGGCAAAGTTATATGTCAGATGTACAAGGTGATTGGAAGAATGCAGTATTAATATTTTAAAAAGTGATAAAAAGATATTTAAAAGCACAGACCTATTAGTCTTTTATTAGTTCTATACAAGAACATTACCCCAATTTCTCAAGTGGACTTTGGATTTTAACCAATGAAAAGAACAAGCTGCATTAAAAAGTTGTTTTAGCACAGTGGATCACAACCAAGTATTAAAATAAATTGCATAATTTGTACATTAGGAAAAGATATTTGATTCTATAAGCATTTCTTCAGTGACTAAAGCATTGGATTATCAAAATATAAATCCAGGATATTGTCATATTCTGAGGAATATTTATCAAAATGCAACAGGAATAATTAGATTAACATTAAAATGGTGTATGTAAGGGTGACTTCATATCTCTAAAGTTTTTTATAGAACTTTTGTAAGAAGCATTTTGTGGATTATATGGGAAGCTAATGTAGTAAAAGTAAATGGAAATGTTTAAGACATTTATATCATGCAAATGATGTGGTCTTTTTGCAAATAATGTTTAATTTTTTAAAAAAATATTACAAGAGTTATCAAATAAAGTAAAAAGATATGATTAAAGATAAGTAGTAAAATAATATTCAATAGATTTTTTCAGAAGAATCAAATGAAGATTGCTAATTGTGAATTAGAAAAAGTTTAAAATTGCAAATACCTTGGTCAGATTATTAATATAGATAGAAATAATAGATGAAATTCATCATGAAAATTTATCTTGGATGCAATAGAAATAATTTAATATTAAAATGAAATATGCCTATGTGTTTGCTATATCTTACTTATATAACTTTGATTTTGACACTTATCAGAAGAGCAATTGAAAGATGTCTGAAATATGAAAATATGTATGTTAGAAGCAACAAGAAAAAGTCAAAATGAAATATATGGATGATGAACAAGCAGGTATCACTAATATTAATAAAAATGAAGAAGTTGAAATGAAAATTTTAAAAGATCTAGAAAAATGCCCTATAAAAGATAGTCAGATAAAATAAATTTTGTTGGTGTAAAGTGGAGCAAAAAGTCTATGGATTAGATAAACTGGATCAAACGTAGAGCAACCATCTTGCAATAGATTATTAATGTTTGAAAATAATAATAATGAGGTAGGATTTTTTTTTTGTTTTCATATTAGATTCTGATACAGTATCATTGAGAAATAAATATTTAATACTGGTGATGACACATTAAATAGTAAAAACCTTGGGATAATTGGTAATGTTAGATCAATAGGAATGCATCTTGAAGATTGCTTTTGCTAAATAGACATTTTCATATATATATTCTAACCTCCCCCCTCCGCTCGTCCTCTCTTAACAAAATTATATTGTTTAAAATTACGCATATTCCGGGTTCTAGCTCAGTTACCAAATAAATAAATGAAATATTCAGCATTAATTAAAATGATTACTAGCTCTAATTTTTAAAATACAAATACGGTTATATTTTTAAAATGAATTAACAAATATTTACTATTTTCATGAGACATGGAGTGACGATACGGGGAACGAGATAGACTACATTGAAATATTATCCACATGATACTATCTCAATGGCATAAGAACACTATTTCCCCTTTTTACTATACCAAATAATTAACTTATAGTATTCTTACGACTTTCTAAGCTCTATTCACTACGATTAAAATAATAATCATATCTTAATATTCTTTGTAATAAGAATCTAGCTCAATTAAATAAAATTAAGTAAATAAATAAAATAAAGAAAATCAAATCTCAGGTTCATAAATTGTATTCTAACTGATTTAAAATTACGGTAGTAAACTATGAAAAGGGAATTTTATGTCATAATTTACTACACAGCAACTAACAATAATAAAATAATAATAACAATAATAGTATAATCTTACTTCTTCCTAAATGAAATAAATAAATACGTACGTGGTAGTATTTTAATAATCTGACAACAGAATACGTGTGGCAACATTAGCATATTTTTAATGTAATATTGTGGCAACCGACTTATGACCAGTAAATAATATAAAATTATGATCTTTTAATTTTAACATACCAATAAATTCTCAAAAATTATTATAACACTTTTATGTTTACCTTTTGTGCAAAAACTATATGTCTGTTTTAATTATAAATGTATCGTGATATCATGCATTCATGTGGAGAAATAACAACGAGGACACAAAACTTTAAAATAAATTTACAACAAAGTTTATTAATAACATAAATAAATAACAATATTTTACATTATGTACATTGGATATCCTTACTCTCCTATCTCCATTTAGTTTCCTAGTTTATAAAAAATGAAATTAAACTTCTACTTATTTTCCTAGTTAACTCTTATCTTTTAAATGCTTAAGAAAATACAGTATTATTATTATTCGATTTCTTATCATGGTTAGCTTGTTACAAATGTATTTCTTATATAATTATCATTAACACTTTGCATCCTTACTATTATTAAAATTATATTTTTTACAAAATTACATTCGTATTAAACATTCTACAAAACAATAAAATTCTAGTTTTATATTGGTTGTATGGAATCCTACAAATTCAAAACATTCTTCTACATTCGGTATTTAGTTTTATTGTTCATTATCCGATGTTTATTAATCCTAATATACTCATTCAAGCCTTACTTCGGATGATATAATTACAACCATTAACATACCATACACAAAGATATGTTTATTACACATTATTGAATTATTTTCTTGATAAATATGCAATATTTATTTTCTAAATATTATTTAAAACATTCAAATTTTATTATCACTTTTAAAAAAAAAAACTTTGTTTAGATTTCTCTTTTAAAAATCTTATATTCATTTCCGAATTAATTTTAAACTGTATTATATGATTCTTTCTCTCTTTATGATATTTTGGACTTTCAATTTTAAAATTACACAATTATATACATTCCAGCAAATAAACTATTCTCACATAAACGATAACATATCTTCAATTCTATTTTATTCATTATTTCTTTGAAAATATCTTTCTGACGATGCAGATTCACGAAATAAGGATAGCGAAGATAGATGCATAGGATCAAAATATAACTAGAATATTACTCGTCATAAACCTTGACAATAATGGCACAGTGAATTTAAAAACACTATAGAGGAGTGACCTTTACCTGTCTACCAACCTCTATTATAGGAGTGATGCTAAAGCTATTTCTTCAGCTTTATTATAACATCAAAAAGTTTAAAGATATGCAAAAACACTGTCCAAACGATATGTGTTCAGTCATAGGGCTTAGTTAGCTATACTGAAATCACACAAACTAAATATGATCCAAATACTTTATTTTTCCTATTTCTTAACAAAAAACATCATCTTGGTTTCCTCTCCACTAGTACTACCAAGTCACTATCCGATCTTATTTCTCAAGATTTTTCTATACAGTACATCGACAAATTCCTATCTACATTTCTAACAATAATAAAATTCATTTATTTCAAAACTATTCCACTGTTCTATAAGAAAATCTTTTTACTACTTTCCTCGTATATTTTTATCATATACAAACTATTTTAAAATATCTGAATACTTTACAACATGAAAGTTCAAAAGAATCACACAATTGTTCTGTCGAATTATATTATTAATATATTTTAAATAACTTATTGCATGCATATTCAGAATTACTCCTATCTCATAATATGTCAAAAATGTTGTATAAAATGTGTACATATAATTTAAACTTTCACACATCATTCTTAATCAATAGACGATCTAAAAAAAATACATTATGCATTATAATAAATATCAAAATTACCAAACGATCTTTATCTTCTCGATCGCGTTCTGTAGGCTTCACCATCCCATTGATTCTTGTAGATATAAGACTCCCATACATACACTTTATTTTTAAAACAATATTTCTATAATTCTATTAAGCTATTATATTTAAATCTCAATATTACTAATTTTATGTTTATATGTTTTCCCTAATCTCACATAACATTTTATATTTAAAATAAATTAGTAAAAATATTTAAACTATATTTACGGTACTTCTTTATCGAATTTTCTTGAAAATCGTTCATATTAAAGCTAAAAAAAAAATGTATTTTATTTCTTCTTCAGTCACTTAATGTTCTATTTTAAAGTAAAACAATTACTGCTCTGTTTAATAAATATTCATAAACGACAATCCTTGGTTTTCATAATACTAAATACAATTATTAATTCATGATATCAATTAATCCCGTAAGAAAACGTCTACATATTCTCTTCTAATATTGTCTGCTAATATTTTCCCGCGCGACTTTTACGATGCATCTTCTAGGTACTTTTATTTAAATATTCAATAAATTTTTCTGTTTTCCTGGATCCATTTTCATTAAGTAATTTAATTTTATATTTTTCAAATCAAATCAAGCATTTCCTCCATTGAATACTTTATAATATTTTTTTAATTCCTCTTGGATAGGGTTTTCTGTTCTTTTCCATAAAATACATAATAGCACTTTCCTATTATTCTATTACTTTTTTCTTTCTTTGAAAATTCTGGTACTATATTTTTATAATGTTTCTTTTAAAAAGATAAACATTCTTTCTTCATTATAACCCTTACATAATTTTTCTTTATAATAACGCATCTTAATTTTTTCCGTAGAGAAGAACAAAATAACTTCAAAGTAACCTTATAAATTTGTGCGTCATAATTTTTTCCTGACGGCAAGTAACTTCTCTTTTATGTTTTCGTATAGCGTCCAAATTATATTTCTTTGAGTGACAATAATAAGTTTCTGGTTGAGCATAAATAAAGCTGTATTAAGGCACTTTCCAAATATTTTTCCTTTAGCAATATTTTTAGGTATTTTTCCCTGTACTTCCATTTTACTGTAGGGTTTTGGCTGAACTTGAATAAAATATCCTGGTAAGATAACTTTTAAAATTAGCAATCCATGTAGAGGCAGTCAAAATATTATATGTTAAAAAAGAACTTTTAAAATAAATACAAAATTTTAAATTTATACCACTTTTCTAGCTACGGTGTTATCAGCTCAAAAAATGTGTTACTCTCTCTTCACTTACACATTACTTTCTCCCCCCGCTCCGTCTAATTCTTATATTTTGTCTGCTAAATTACCTCCGTTGATTGGTTAATGACTTTTAGCGCGAACAAATTTACACATTTTAGTTTTATAACAGACTAGACTTTTAAAATAAAGAATTGATGACGTCATGTCTTAAATATTATTTAGACTAGTATTTTTAAATTCAATTATAGTTTTATCAAAATTATTTAAACTTTAAAACAAATATTAAAACAATATTTAATACCTCAACTTTTACTTTAAGGATCAATAGCAATTATATTTAGTTTCATAATTCACAAACTTTTTTTTATTATTCTAACAAGTGTGTGTGTGAAGGTATATAATATACAGTCACATGTTTACTAACTTTATCAAATGATTTTTTATTTACGTCTCGGTCTAAATTACCAAAACTGATATATTTTATAAAAATTTGGAAAATAATTAAAAATGTAGAACTAGATATAATTCTCACCATCCTAAAGTTTATCTTAAAATATATTAGATTAAATTTGAATATTAAATATAATTATACACTACATATAGCATTTATTTAATTTATTAGTTTTAAAATATTATACTCAAATTATTAATATACTTTTAACTATTTATAGCTGTATTATTTTATATGGCCAGCTTTTACAACCATAAGCAAGGATATAATTAAGCTTTATTTAACTGTTTTCCTTTAAAATAATCTATTACACTTTTATATACCAGGTATTTTCAGCTTTAAATTGTACTATAAAATCTAATTATCCTACTATTATTTATATATCATACAAATATAACTTAAAATTTAAATTTTTTTAGTAATTGACCTTTCTACCTTATTATGACCTATAGATAAGGGCACAATATATATATATATATATATATAGAATTTATATATATATATATATATATATATATATATTTCCATTCTTGCTATTAAAAGGTGTGAAGGTTGCCTTGACAGCAGTTAGAGATATTGGTTGCTATATTTACTGTGAATGTTTAGGTGGTTACTGGTTGGAAACTAATTATATATATATATATATATACTTTAATGAACAAGTTTCAATCTTCTCTACCCTCCAACTCTTCTATTTACATTAAGTTTAGTACACATGATATACATGTATTTAAATATTACCTATTCAGCCTACATTCTGCCCATTCCTCTTCTGTATATTTAAATGAACATATTAAGGTTTTATGTGTGAAGGTTTAGAATGGCTTAAAATCAGCATGGGTATGATAATAATATTGGCATCAACAAGGCTTTGAGTGTTCCATCCTTTGTTTTCAATATGGATAGCTGAAGAGAAGGATGAAGCTTGTCCATTAAAGTTTCAAGAGTTGCTACCTTAATGTAAACTGAGCACTGATTGTACATATGTGTAAGAAATGATAATCTGGATCAACTGATGAGTGTTGGTTTAGCACAAAATACATGTATTGTACATCATTTATTCCTTTCACATATATGTGTGATGGGTGTTAGTTGTATAAAATGAAATAGATATCTGTGGAGTGCTTGAAAGTCTGAGTTCAAGCCCTTCTATTTACATTTTTTATTATGAACATAAAACTCTGATGCTGATACATCATTATTTTCATTATTATTTTGCTTAGATTTTTCAACCATTTTTATAATAATATTAAATAGTGCTATTACACTTATAACATAAAACTGTATAAATTAATGGCAATTAATCAATTAAAATGGCTTAGTGCTTTTGAGAAAATGTATTTCTCATAATCATAGCCTGTTATGACTCATTCATTGGAATCATTCTATATGTATAATATGCAAACTCTATGCAAATGAGTCAATTAGCCCATCTTTTTGATATAGCAAAACATGCTTCTTTATAATTAATAGTGGAGTCTTCTGCTATGAAGAAAGCCTCATTTACCTTACATTTAACATTGTGCCTCTCAGTACAAACTAATTTTGCAGAGGCAGGTTCGATCTCATGCCCAGATACTTTTTGATGTTGTGCAAAAATTGAAGTTCATTCTGGGTTAGTATGTGACTTATTATACCTATACTTATGCTGTGACAACCTAGTAGCTATAGTGGTTCTGGTTTCACCATAGTATGAGGCTTTGCATCCATTCTGAGGGCATGCAACATATACATTCTGTGAGGTCTGATTAGAAGCTATGATGTCTTTAGTGTTATTAATATCCCTATTAGTTGAGAGAGATGTATGAAATCTCAAACAAAACTCCATAGAGAAAGTCCTATAGAATGTCTTATACAAAGAGGGCATGTAAGGCAACCTTTTCAATAACAGTACATATTTTCTAGCCCTTTTCTCTAAAGTACAATGTGATTTACCAATATAAGCACTTTTACATTCATGTATCCATTTATATACTGTAGAACATGGCTCATAAATAAATTCTATTCTTAGAACTATTTATTAACTTATTTAAACACTTTTACATTCACATATCCATTTATATACTGTAGAATGTGGCTCATAAATAAATTCTTATTCTTAGAACTATTTATTAACTTATTTAAATTAGGAGGTGCATAAAATGCAATTTGACATATGTTTTTGTATATTTTCTTTATAAATTTTACGTGTTGTTGTAATTTAGAGAAGAGGACCAAAGAACGTACTGTTACTAAAAACAGTTCAAAAATCTAAAAATAATACTGAAAAATAATGGTATATCAGCATTAGTATTTTACAATCATAATAAAAAATGTAATTTTGGATTTTATTTCACTTATAAAAATGTAAAGATATTATGTAGTAAAGCAAATAATAACAAATGAAAAATAAAGGAGGTGATGTTGATGCAAATGTAAAAATTAATGAATTATGGGAAAGCTAAAAATAAAAAGTGATTGTCTTTGAACATTACTTATATGTTTGGTTTTAAATGTTTTAAACTTAGTTGACGAAGACTAGATAAATAGTTGAAAGTTCTACTATTTGGATTAAAAGTTTGAATTTATATTACTGTAATTGTTTTATTATTTGAATATAAAATTATATCATCATCATCATCAACCATTATCAATCCACTGCAGGATGAAAGTCTCTCCAAGTTCAATCCATCTTTTCTGATCTTTAGCTTCTTTTCTCCACATCACCCCTGCACACTTTTTTATTTCATCCATCCATCTCATATGTGGTCTCTTTCTGGGTCTTTTACAATCTCTTGGAATCCAGTTTAAAATTTCAATTGTTCATCTATTATCATCTCTTCTAGCAATATTTCCAGCCCAACTCCACTTCAGTCTTTTAATTTTTTCAAGGATATCAGTAACACCTGTTTGTTCTCTTACCCGTACATTGCGTTTATAAAGAAAAGAAGGAATAAAATTATATATATATATATTGTGTTCTTTTCTATAAGTCAGAATTGGCTCACTACAGTAAATTATTAAAAATTTTAAATTTTAGAATATGTTCTCTTGATGTGTTAATTATATTGTATTAATATTATCTTAAAACTATGATTTGAAGCTAAATAAAATATGTAATGCTTAAAATTATGATAAATCACTTAAGAATAGTTAAGTAAAGCTAAAAATATTATTATATATGGTTGAAAAAGCTGGCCATAATAAATAACACAGCTATAAATATTTAATAGTATGTTTAAAAGTTCAAATTTAATAGTTTTAAAACTTGTAGTTAAATAAATGTTATATTTAAATTTATAAACTATATTTAATAATTGTAATTAATATCATATATTTTAAAAGTAATCTTTATGGTAGTGAAAGTTATATTTAATTCTATATTCGCTAAATTATTCTTCCAAATTTTATATAATTGTATTATTTTATTTAATACAACAAGTGTTGCAATTTATTATTTATTCCCAGACAAAAAATCGGATGCTGTCTGTATTGGTTATATCAGTCATGTGATTTGTATAATAATATATGGTTGTACACACTTGCTTGCTAGTATTTATTAGTAAAGTTCAAAATATTGTAAAATTGCATTATAGAATTGAATATAATTATTACCTATCATAAAAGCCAATAATAAATATTAAGTTAACTATTGTATAAAATGTTTTAAATAATGTAATATAGATGAGTACAGTTAATAAAAGTTAAATATTTTATTTTAAAGTAAACTAGATAAATGAAATATTAAAAGTGGGATAAATTTATTAAGTATAGTTTTTAAAAGTTGTTTAAAGGTATTTAATTAAATTTTGGTAAAGTAATAATTGATTTGAAATTGATATTTTTAGATAATATTTTAAAGTTTTAATACATCATATTTTTTATTTTGAAATTTAATTGTGTAAGTTTCTAACATTGTGCAAATTTGGTATCAAACCAAAAATATGAATCAACCAATAGAATGACATATTTTCTAGGATATAAATACTGATTGCATAGGGAGTATCAGTGCTGATTAAAAAATGTATTAAAGGTAGCAGAGATCATCTTAGTATCTATCAAGGTAATAGTAATTTTAATTTTATTATTTAGTCAATTTTTAGTGCTCTCGTACAATTTTATTTGCAAAACTAATAGGTTATTATTATTTTAAAAAGTATTTGCAAAAGAGAGTGTAAAATAAAAATATTAGTAATAACTTCATTTAATATGCCCTGCTAATTTTTAACGTCCCATTATCAGTAGTATTCATCAAAATCTAATATATAACTTCGCAATAATAAAATGGATATACCAATAAGAAAAATGTATTCAACTTATAATATTTTAAAAATTAATATAATATTTATTGATGCAGTTTCAATAATATTGAACAAGATGACTATTCAAATGATTAAATTAATTTTATGGACATTGTATGGGAAACTCATTAGAAAAACTGTTTGCCGATTAAAAGTAAAGACGCAATATTTTATATAGCAAGATAATCTTGTCCAGTATTAATAAGCCATAAGACAAGTATACTCTATTATAAATTTATGGAAATATCATGTTATAAGAGTAAATGTTATATCATTTTTGAAGGAAACATTTAAAATATTTTCAAGAAATTACTTTAAGAAAAGACTCACGGAAAATATTTAGAAAAGTGTATTTTATAAAAACCTAAGGCATATAGAGGGTTAATATGCATGTATAAAGTTGTTTTAAAAGCTGATAATTTAAGACAAGAAAAATCTCTGAATGGTAATAAATTTGTTAAATTAGAAACCTACAAAGGAAAAGAATCATGAATAAAATGAAAATATAGAATTATAACAATATTTAAGATTGTGCAAATAATTTATCCAGATAATTTAAGCTAAGACAATGAAAAATGATGCATCAATAAGCAGATATGGAATACTATAGTATAGAAGCTTCATGGAATTATTTTTAACTTATAATTTTATTATGATTTCAATAATCATCATTCTGGACTATAGAAGTCATAAACTATTATTCTATTAACTATTCCAGAATCAATTGATGATTATTTTATGTAATTTTCAAGATTGTAAGACGTTGTAATATTTTTTATTATTATTCTTTTTTTTTTAAACCTGAGATTTTCATACTGGAAGTTTGGATGACACTTACTGCAGGAAATGTATTGTCTTGTTCATTGTCATAGCAACAGGGGAGGTTGTAGGATTATTCTTGAAGAGAACATTCTAAAAAAAAAAACTTTTGAGAAAGAAAATGGAAATATTTGGATTTATATAAAAACATTCATTTTTTCAGCTGAAGTTATGTAAATATGATTTTCATTTATTACTATTTATTTTAAATGTACATTTTCTAGTTTATAAGAGTAGGAACATGAACATTAATCTATTGATAATATTAAAATCCTATAATATAATAATTTAATGATTTAAATAAGAACACTTAAGTAAAAGTATAAATGTATTTTTATGTATGCTCTGCTATATCTAGTGGATGGAAAAGAAGACTGCAAAAAGTGATGACCAGATGATGTCACTTGGTAATAGTTAATGAATATTGATATTTTATTATGCATATTTTGGGTTTTTTTAGATTGCCTATGGATTATAATGAATGGAAGTATAAATGTTTAATTATATGTAAACACATTTTATACACTTTTAAAATTATGAGATTAGGATTTATTTTGGGAATATGCATAATATAATTTTATACTAGTAATATAACATAACCTGATGATAAATATTTATGTGATTCTTTTAAAAACTTTCATATTATTGGATGTTCCAAGGATTCATGTTACAAGTTTGTATATGTTTTAGAATATAGAATAAGAAAGTAAGCAGACTTTTCTTGTGGATCAGTGAGATCGCTCTAATTATAAATGAATTTTATTTATTGTTTTGAATATGCAAGATAGTTATTTTGTCGATGTAAGATGTGATAAATCTTTAGGAAATAATGATAAGATAGTGGCTTGGTAGTAATATGGTGAACATGAACCTAAGATGATGTTATAATAGGATGTGATGAGGGAATATGAATAATATTTTATAATCTTCAGGAATATACAGTACAGTTAACAGTGCCCTGTAACTGATATATTTATTTTGGACAGTGTCTATTTTCTTTAAGTATTGATGTTTTAATAAAGCTGAAGGAATAGCTTGACATCATGAATAGTATTGGAGGATTAGACAGTATAGATCATGCCTCTATTTCTTATAGATACACTGTGCCATGATATTTCTGATATTTGCTATGATTTATACTCTAGTTTTTCTTCCCTAGATTCTACACATTTATTCACTATCTAGATTTCCAATGTAACTACATCATTCAGTATGATATATTTGAAAAGAAATAATAGATAATTTAGAGTTTAAGATATGCTATCATTTGAATGAGATAAGTTATTTACTTAGAAGAAGTAGAATTTGTATAAATTGGAATTGAAAATCCAATGGATCGAGAATCATAAAATATGTTTTTTGGATTTGTTTTGGAGATCAAATAAAATTTCAGGAATAAAGTATATAAAACAAGGTTGTTCTTTAAAATGTTAAATAACTTTTAAATGCTTTATTTTGTTTTAAAATAAGTATTTCATATTTTTAAAAATACAATGTTTATAAAGTAAAAACGATATAAACAATAAGCATTGGTACAATTTTATATTTATTAAATAATAGGAAATGTATCAGTAGTTACAACTCTATAGTATTACCTTGGTATCAAGTGGGATATATTATATTTGATAATCACAGTGAACAATGATATCCACACAATCTAATAATAAATTAACAGTAGATATTTTATATGGTATTTTCTTTTAACATTGCAAAATGAAATTGTTTATTTTTTAAAAAAAGATCTATACTCATGATTAGTATTTTTATTTTGTTTTTCTGTACTATGTTTCAATGGATGTGTTCTTGTAAAAGGAAGCATCGTTTAAATAATAGTTAAAAATGATATATTTTAAAATGGGTAGTAAAATGTAGTTTTATCATAAAGGTTGATCATAAAAGATAAATAAAATTGTATTATTTTATTATTATTATTTTAAGTTAGAAGGAAGACTTAAATAAAACCTAGATTGTTTTAATAACCAAGTAATAATAAAAAAATGTAGAACGGTGTAAATTGAGGATATCCAATGTAAATATTAAACCAGCAAGCATCACATGAACACATCTCCAATACCAGCACATGGGTGCTGAACTGAGTTCAGACCCATATGACTATATAAGCTATTGAGCTTAGATTGAAAATATTTTTTGTGTTTTCAATTTCATGCTCATAGTTTTGTAGTTAAGTAGAGATAAAAGGTGTTTGCTAGAGGGTTGCATTAGATCCTAAGATCTAGATGCAGTGCTCTCAGATCCAAAGCTCCTCACTGACGAAGGCCACAAGCCAGAAACTAGTCTGGGGATATTAGATGAGTAGGCATTAGATAGGGATTTTATGCACAAGCCTTCTGGCATCCATTGATTACTCTGTTTAGCACAGGTGGCACTACTATATGGAGTTTGCTTTTGCTTTGTTTATTTCAATGTAAATATTGTAAATAAATTGTTTTATTATATTTTATTGTTAATAATAAAATTTGTTAAATTTGTTTTTCAAAAATTTGTGTGTCTGATTATTTATTTTTCCCATCATAATGCATCTAAAACACAGAGTCACTAAATCAAACATATAATTTTGCACAAGAGATAAATAAAGTATTGTTTTAAGAATTTGAATATTTTCTTGGTATTCATTTAATTAAGTAATCATATTTTACATTATCTTATGGTCATAAATTGATTATTAAAGAGTACATTGAATTATATGCTATCCGTTGCCACACACCTTTATTTGTCAGATTATAATTGCTACCACACATATTTTTCTTACATTATTATATGAAGATAAAAGATTATATTATGGTATTTTATTATTTTATTATAGTAATAAAATTATAGTGAAGAAAGAGATAAGTTTTACAGCCTTGTTAAAACTATTACTGAAATAATAGTGAGCGTTTAATAAAATTTATAATTTCATACAATAAAGAATATTATTATTATTTGTTATTATTAGTTCAAGCATAGTAGAGTATGACATAAAAATCCCTTATCATGTTTTACTACTGTGATTTTAATTAATTTAGAATAGTTTTATGAACCTGAGATTTTATTGAGCTAAATTATGATGAATAAAAGATTAAGATTTGGTTATTAGTTTAATCTTAATGAGTAGGATTTATTAACATCGTAAGAATACTATAAGTTTACTATTTGAGATAGTAATAGGGGGGATAGTGTTCTTATGCCATTGAGGTAGTATCCTGTGGGATATTGGCTCAATGTAATCTTTCTTGTCACCTGTATTTCACTTCCAAGTCTCATGATAAGATAAATATTTATTTATTTATTTTATAAACTGAACTTTTTCATTATTTTGCTAATAGAATGTTTTAATATAATGCAGGATATTTTATTGATTAATTATTTGCATCAAACTAAACATAATCATTAACTGAGCTAACCCATTTTTATTTAATATTTGTTTTGAACGGAAGTGAGATGCACAAAGGCAAGGTTAGAATATATATATATTATTATTATTATTATTACATTTAATATAATATATATATATATATATTATTATTACATTTAATGTTTTCATGATCATATAATATAAAATATAATAGTTTTTGGGTTAAACAATGTGTTACTTTTGATTAATTCCCAATGCTTGAGTGAAATAGCATCTACCTGTGTCAAGGTTAACTTTTCAAAGAAAAACCATTAGATCTCAAATATTTGAGATTTAGTATGAGGTAAAGAATAAAATTGAGCATAAAGTAATTGAGCATTCAGAATATTTCTTCAGTTTCACGATTATTTGATTTCAATTTTATGTTAAAAGAGTGATAAAATAAGTGATCTCCATAAGACTGGAATACATTGTGCTTTATCAGC
The DNA here is from genome assembly GCA_028023455.1 of Epiperipatus broadwayi. Taxonomy (NCBI): domain Eukaryota; kingdom Metazoa; phylum Onychophora; class Udeonychophora; order Euonychophora; family Peripatidae; genus Epiperipatus; species Epiperipatus broadwayi. The sequence goes on along the minus strand of JAQFVV010006229.1, from coordinate 5,872,439 downwards.
CCTATTTAAACCAGTTGACCTTTTTAATATTTCAATCAGCTCCCTCATGGTTCTCAAATCATAATTTTCCAAATTTGCATGTATTTTACTATTATCAAAATCAGATTTGTGACCAATTTCTAAAAAAAGTGAAGTAAAAACTGATGTATTTAAGTTCTGATTAAAGTCATTTTTATGCTCATTAATTCTGACATTAATTTTTCTATTAGACTGCACTACATAGCTTTTTAAGAACTGTGAACATGGAATTTCATAAACCCTCTAGTATTCCAAAAGTAAAAACAGGCAAAACTCTCCATACATATTGCCACTCAGTGCAAGCCAGAATAATCAATGGATGACGGAAGGCTTGTGCATAAAATCCCCATCTAGTGCCTACTCATCTAACATCCCCAGACTAGTTTCTGACTTGTGGCCTTTGTCAGTGAGGAACCTTGGATCTGAGAGCACTGTACCTAGATCTTATGATCTAATGCAACCCCCAGCAGCCACCTTTTATCTCTACTTAACTACAAAACTATGAGTCTTGAAAACACTATAATATTTTCAACCCAAGCTCATTAGCTTATATAGACATATAGGTCTGAGCTCAGTTCAGTACCTATATATTTTGGTGTCTCTGGTTCTTTAATAACCATATCCATCACTATCCTATTAGGTAGGATTGGTTTTAACCCAATAAACATCACATAATCACAATTTCTTATGCTTACTTATAACTGTTATTAAAACATGCAAAAATCTTCATACATATTTCCACTCAGTGCAAGGATGGGAATTTTATGCACAAGCCTTCTGGCATCCATTGATTACTCTGGCTTGCACAGAGTGCCAATACATATGGAGAGTTTTGGCTGTTTTAATAACAGTTATAAACAAGCATAAGAAATAGTGATTATGTGATGTTTGTTGGCTTAAAACTAATCCTGCCTAATAGGATAGTGGTGGCCAAGGTTACTAAAGAACCAAAGATACAAAATGTATAGGTACTGAACTGAGTTCAGACCTATATGACTATATAAGCTAATGAGCTTGGATTGAAAATATTATAGTGTTTTCAATTTAAGACTCATAGTTTTATAGTTAAGTAGAGATAAACAGTGGCTGCTGGAGGGATGCATTAGATCATAAAATCTAGGTGCAGTGCTCTCAGATCCAAGTCTCCTCACTGATGAAGGCCACAAGCCAGAAACTAGTCTGGCGATATTGAACAAGTAGGCACTAGATGGGGATTTTATGCACAAGCTTTCTGACATCCATTGATTACTCTGGCTCGCACTGAGTGGCAATACATATGGAGAGTTTTGCCTGTTTTAATAACAGTAATAAGCAAGCATAAGAAATAATGATCATGTGATGTTTATTGTATTCCAAAAGTATTCTGTCTTTAGGTTTATGGAAAAAAATCACCAATTTTTTTTGCTAATTAGGAAAAGTAGTCCTTATGTTAAAATTAGATAATCTTCTACTGATTTTATATTACATTGAAACATTGTGAATTAATCAAAACTAACACACAGTTTAACCCAAAAACTATTTTATTTATTTATATATATATATTCAATACTACGCATGTGTGGAGAAAATTGGTGGTCTCAAAATAATATTATGTATATATTGTTTTTTTAAAAAAGAAATATTTTGTCTTACAACTAATTTTAATATTTATATTTGTATTACTAATAATGTGTCTTAGCCTTATAAATAAATATTAATAGCAGTGATATAAATTAGACAAAAAAAGAAGTAAAAACACTGTGATTCTTTTAGATGTAAATGAATCGATTGAAAAATTAACAAATGTCTTTTTACCTATAATTTCAAGCCATTTTTCATAATAAAAATACACCCGAACATTTAGGATATGTGAAATTTTATATTTTCATTGTCCTACAATCTATGTAAACAAAATGAAGAGATAAAAAATGTAAGAATATTTTTGATAAAAATGTAACTATGCATGCCTTTACTTCTTTCCTTTTTTAGTGATTTAAACAAAATTTAAAAAGTCCTATGTGTTCCGGTTTCAATGAAACCCCTTATTTAGGCTATTCACTAGTGATATTTTTAACTTATCCAAGAAACAGGGAGTGGCAATTTGACAAGTTTGTTATCAACTTTGCTTATTGATGAATGGTCAATATATTAATAATAATAAAAAGCCATGAATGCAAAATTACAAAATTGTTTACTTTCATGATATTATTTAAAAAAAACATTATAATATCATTCATAAACAAATTAATCATAATTAAAATGAAATACCAGTCGATATTTTCTGCCAATGAATCCAAACTTTTAAAGACTCACAGCATTAATCTGAACTAAAATTTTCACTATGAGAAAGTAGACATATTTCTCAAAATTTGTTTTAAGTGTATATATATTTAAATTATTAATTATAGTATCAACTTTTATCAAAAAAATTTGATTTTAGCCATGATTTAATCTAAGAATTCATACACCACCTTCATTTTATAGCTATTTTATAACTGCTGCTACCCTTCAGATAATAGTGTGTGTATATATATATATATCATTTTAAGGTATTTTATATATATATATGTATGTATATAAACCATAATTCTCAATCTATGATAGGCAATGGACTTAACAGATAATGCATGAAAGACAAACTGATTTTAAAAATTATACTTGAATAATCAAATCATATAAATATTTTTTATTTGCCAATCTATTTTTTCAATATGATGTTGATTTTTATTATTATAAAAGGTGGGGACAGATAAATTTTGATATTCTATGGGTGGCCCATGAAATCCAAAATGTTGAATACCACTGATTGAGGGCATTTTATACTTGCTTTTTATATTGATTTTTCATGTTGGTACTAGTGTTGATTAAATTCATATAGATAAACAAATTCCCATATAGAACACCTGACAAAACAAAACACCTTTTCAAAATTCCTTCACAGATAACAGTTGTTAGAAAAAAAATTTAACTAGGCTAATAAAATAATAAGTGAAGTTGATTTCTGTTTGTTAATATCTATTCTGCACTTTAGATGTGGATAGCTATTCAAAATGGTGTATTGTTCATAAGAAGTTTAAATACTGGAGGTGAGAGAACTGCAGTGTTTGCCACTCTACTACAACAACCGAACAATGGGGTCATGATATGACTAACAAATATATACTTAGGATAGCTATGGAGTAGATTGTTTGAAACCTGGAAAAATATTTCAAATTTTATTTCTGATTAAATCTTATAAGATAAAACAAAAATATGTAATCATTATGCCATAAAAGTTATTGTACAAATATATAACTGGTACAGCATTTCAAAACTGGAAGCAATGAAGTGATTACCTATTCAAATGTTGTTGATGTTAATGTAACTGTGACAGATTCTGTATCATACTATCAGGAAAGTATAATAAGATCAGTGCTAGCATATGCAAATGGCCATTATTGATCATTTTATATTTTCTTGACCTCATCTGAAAAAGTTTTTTGTTGCTGTTTGTAAAAATGGTCATTCCAATTACATTACTTTGATGTTCAAAATTAATGATATAGAATTTATTATTTTAATTATAATATGTATCTATTCTTTTTATTATAAGCTATATTTAAATGTATTTCCTATTTTATTTGATTAAATTATTCTCTCTCTCTCTCTCTCTCTCTCTCTCTCTATATATATATATATATATATATATATATATATATTCTATATATATATATATTGTTGATATTTTTGTAAATAATACATTATTTTAACTGAATATAGTCACTCCAAAGAAAAAGTCAAAGAAAAAAATAAAAATAAACAACAGATAAGCTTATTGATATACCAGATAGATAGATAGATAGGTAGATAGATAGATAGATAGATAGATAGATAGATAGATAGATAGATAGATAGATAGATAGATAGATAGATAGATAGATAGATAGATAGATAGATAGATAGATAGATAGATAGATAGATAGATAGATAGATAGATAGATAGATAGATAGATAGATAGATAGATAGATAGATAGATAGATAGATAGATAGATAGATAGATAGATAGATAGATAGATAGATAGATAGATAGATAGATAGATAGATAGATAGATAGATAGATAGATAGATAGATAGATAGATAGATAGATAGATAGATAGATAGATAGATAGATAGATAGATAGATAGATAGATAGATAGACAAACATACAGACAGACAGATAGATAGATAGATAGATAGATAGATAGATAGATAGATAGATAGATAGATAGATAGATAGATAGATAGATAGATAGATAGATAGATAGATAGATAGATAGATAGATAGATAGATAGATAGATAGATAGATAGATATGTAGGTAAGGAGGAGGAATATAGGTAGATTGATAGATAGATTGATTGATAATTCATATTTGTTTATTTATTGTGTATCAATTTCTTTTTCAGGTGAGTATTTATAATTATTATTGGATAACCTGCATTTGGTAAGTCATACTATTTATTATTATTATTTTAATATCATTAAAAAAAAGACAACAAAATAATCCTGCAGTTCCTCTTTCAATAATACTGGTTTGAAGTTGATAATTAAAATCAAAAAGGACAATCTATTATTTTCAATTTTACAAATATGATGCTGCAAAATACTAAATTATATATAACTTAAATCTTATTAAAAATGCTTCTTTTATATAATCGGGAATAGTTTAAATTTAAAAGAAATTTAAATAATGATGTGTATAAAAATATGTGTGTGTGCTCAAAACATTTATTCTTTGGTATATATAGAAACAGCGCTCTCTTACTAGCTAACTAGATTGCACCTATATTTTAGATTTCTATGATGAAAGAAATTCAAAATGCATTCATAATGCATTCTTACTGCAGAAAGATTAGTCTTTTTTTAAAACAAGGTATGTATCAATCGAACAAAGAATATATCGAGCACTGTGATTGGATCTTCAATCTATTCAAGTTTGTTTACACCTATTTCCAATTGCATTAATGCCTTAAACTGCATATTTAGTCATTTAATTAATTAATTCATGTTTAATTAATAAATTGAATTTAAAATACTTTTGGAGAAAGGCTTTATCCGTTATTACATGTGCCTTGAACTTTTATACTAGTCAAACGATGTCTTTTTTGGCTATAGAGCGATCTCTCAAACCTTGACACAAGATAGCGACTTTATAGCTGTTCTTATCTTTATAAAATTGCTATATATTGTTGAGAAATGAGAGGTTCCTCTATAGTCAAAAAGAAAACATCCTTTGAATATAATAAATGTTCAAGGCACATATAATAAAAGTTAAAGCGTTTCTCGATATATTTACATACTTCCTATGTGCTTAATAAATAATGACAACGTCAAAATAATTTTTATACGATTCTGTATTGTTAATGTTTAGTCATACCATAATATGCTCATTTATAAAAGACTTCTTTCTGCATTGGTAATTGATATATTAAGTCAGTAATTTTAAAATTATTAACATATGAAGATCGGTTGTATGGAATGCTAGTGGCTCTTTGGCAACTGATAAGAGAAGATCTAAAATTGAATTGAATGATGCATAAAGCAATTTTTTTCCCCAATAAATCTATTAAACGTAAATAAGTATGATATAAAATGATTTTGTACAGAAAAAAAAATTAATACAAACATAAATTTTGTACAAGTTTGAATTTTTGATTATCTTCTGATTATCAGTTCTCAATTAACAGCTCATGTTCTGCAGTTCATCACATCACTCATTCTTATAGTGAATAACTAATGTAATCCAATAAATCCTTAGTAGACTTTTGCCCATGAACTGCCTTCATATAATCATTTCAATGATCACCTGTAATGTCACGTGCACTTCATTGCTGGAAGGGCACAGTTCTATAATCAGATATGGCTCAGAAAACTCAATATTGATCATCTTTATTATCTTTTAAACAGTGTCCACTGGATAAAATGTTCTCAATCAGAAGAATTAAGCATCATTATTTGATGTTCATAATTTATTCATATAGCCAGCTGGCATACTTCTATTACAAGATGGACTGTTAATCCATATTGATTTTATCATAAATACAGATATAGGATTCTTCCAGCTAAAAGAAACAAATACCTGAGGTGACTAAAAATTATTAAATGTAATTGGTTTTTTAATTCACTAAAACTTTTTATTCTCTGAGTGTACTATCATATGCCTTAGTACAGTGCAATAGTTGTGAGGGCAAATATCCAATTATGTACAAGAACTGTTTGATTGGTTATTTTTACAAAAAATCAAACATTGAAATTTTAAGTACTATGATTGGACTGTACATCTGTCCAAGTTCTTTATATATTTTTTTAAATATGTTAATTTATTAAATTATAAATTTATTAAATGCACATTGTTTATGTGAGGCTATAACCTCGATAATATGCGTGTAAAAATGTGATAGTAGGGACCTGTACAGGTGTTTTAACCACAAGCTTACGCTATGGAAGAAAAGAGGGGAACCCTCTTTACTTCAACCTACTTTCTATTTAAATAGGTGAAGCTGAAGCAGTTAGATCTGTGAGTGTGAAGCTATTTGATACTTCACTGATTAAGTCCACATTTCTTATTACACATTAATATTCACGAAATCTTTCGATTTACAACGAGTCAATGGAAAGATTTTTTATAGTTAGAAATCTATTAAAGTAATTTAAAGTTGTAATTATAAATATATTAAACGCACATTGATTACGTAAGTAATATTTACTGAGGCTATAACCTCGATAATATGCATGTAAAAATGCGATAGTAGGGACCTCTACAGGTGTTTTAACCACAAGCTTATGCTATGGAAGAAAAGAGGAGAACCCTCTTTACTTCAACCTACTTTCTATTAATGTGTAATAAGAAATGTGGACTTAATCAGTGAAGTATCAAAGAGCTTCATACTCACAGATCTAACCGCTTCAGCTTTACCTATTTAAATAGAAAGTAGGTTGAAGTAAAGAGGATTGCTCTCTTTTCTTCCATAGCATAAGCTTGTGGTTAAAACACCTGTAGAAGTCCCTACTATCACATTTTTACATGCATATTATCGAGGTTATAGCCTCAGTAAATATTACTTACATAATCAATGTGCATTTAATAAATTTATAATTACAACTTTAAATTACTTTAATAGATTTCTAACTATAAAAAATCTTTCCATTGACTCATTGTAAATCGAAAGATTTCATGAGTAGTAATGTGTAATAAGAAATGTGGACTTAATCAGTGAAGTATTGAATAGCTTCACGCTCGTAGATCTAACCGCTTCAGCTTCACCTATTTAAATAGAAAGTAGGTTGAAGTAAAGAGGGTTCCTCTCTTTTCTTCCATAGTGTAAACACCTGTAGAGATCCCTACTATCACATTTTTACACGCATATTATCGAGGTTATAGCCTCAGTAAATATGACTTACGTAATCAATGTGCGTTTAATAAATTTATAATTATAACTTTAAATTACTTTAATAGATTTCTAACTATAAAAAATCTTTCCATTGACTCTTTGTAAATCAAAAGATTTTGCGAGTATTAATGTGGAATAAGAAATGTGGACTTAATCTGTGAAGTATCGAATAGCTTCATGCTCGCATATCTAACCGCTTCAGCTTCACCTATTTAAATAGAAAGTAAGTTGAAGTAAAGAGAGTTTCCCTCTTTTCTTCCATAGCGTAAGCTTGTGGTTAAAACACCTGTAGACATCCCTACTATTGCATTTTTACATGCATATTATCAAGGTTATAGCCTCAGTAAATATTATTTATTAAATTATGTATATATAAATTTGTTTTTTTATAAAGCTAGATAGTTGTTAAATATAAATTTTGTGATAATAGTCTAAGTTTATCTACCTCCATAAATCTACAATCTTTTGTCGAGCAATCTTTGCCTTCACAACAGATTGAATATTTATGGTATAGATAATCTTGGGTTATTATGATGATATATATATATAGTATATGTAATCTTATGGAAGAAAATTACCCTTCACACATGCATTATTCATCATCATCATCATCATGAACTATTATCAATGCACTGCAGGATGAAGGTCTTACCAAGTTTAATCCAACTTATCTGATCTTTAACTTCTTTTCTCCACATCACCCCAGCACACTTTCTTATTTCATCCATCCATCTCACATGTAATCTCTTTCTGGGTCTTGCAATCTCTTGGAATATAGTTTAAGATTTTAATTGTCCATCTATTATCATCTCTTCTAGTAACATGTCCAGCCCAACACTTCAGTCTTTTAATTTTTTCAATGAGATCAGTAACACCTGTTTATTCTCTTAGATTGATATTAAATTTATGTGCACTCAACTGTCAATAAGTTTTAATTTTCTTACTCAAGACTACATATATGTAAACTGCTAAATTATTTATTATATAAATATAAATTTTATGAATATAGTAAGTGGAATAATGATAGAAAAAAATCAAAAGCTAACAACAATTAGATTTAGTATTAATCATTGTCAATATTATACCATCTTTCCTTGAAAATAAGACCAGGTTGTATTTTAAGTTTTGCTTGAAAAGATGACATAGGGCTTATTTTCAGGGAATGTTTTATTTTTTCATATACAAATATATACATTTATTGAAGTACAAAAGTCTATATTTATTCAAATACAAAAAGCTACATTTACTCAATATTAGTAATTACTACTGCTTGAATATGTAATGGTTGGGTTTATAATCTTATCATAGAACACTCTTGTTTAGAATAAGAATATTAAAAAGTTATTTACATTCTGTTAAAGTAATAATATTTAATTTCAAAAATGCCACCTATGTTTGACTAAGTTGGCAGCCATCTATCTCAGCTCTGCAAAGAATTTTAATTCAAAAGCCCTTAGAACACCAGCCATCCAACAAATCTTTATCTTTATTGGTTAAGGTAAGGGTTTTTTATTAATATAGTTCTGATGGATGTGGGAAATTTAGCCCACAATCCGAAATATGGGATATGTTTTGAACCTCTTGATAGCACAATTAACAGTGGTAAAATCGCAATAAAAAATAAAAAAAGATCTCCCAAAATAAATGATAAATCTAAAAGAATTAGCTTCATTAATTCGAAGCCAAAAAAGAGTCAAGCATTATATAAACTAAAAATACCAAAAAAATGCAACAGACATCTAAAAAAAAAGAAATTATTTAGAAACGTCATAAAGGGTCTAGAACCTAACAAAGAAACAGTAAACCTGCCGAAAGATCAGGGTAAAGTTGATATTTCTCATACAATGCTTAATTACAATGATAATAATCTTGACTATATGTATTCCCAAGATCTAATAAAAAATAAAAATGTAAATGAATCTGATAATTGCAATAGAAAATGTAAATGAATCTGATAATTGCAATAGAGTTAAAACAACAAAATCTGAAGTCACAGAGTACTCCGTGAAGTTGAACGTTTTCCAGAGCCTGAAGGGTAACATAGACCTAGGCATAAGATATGACTTAAACAACAGTGTGGAAAACTCACAGAGTTCTAACATAACCATTAATACTAAGAAATTTTATTCACATAGCATGCTTGAATACCAGAATACTAACCTTAGGCTGCTGAAAATACTGAAAGCCAATAATGTTTCTAGCATAGGCCCTACCATTCCTGAAGTGCATGCAAATGTTTCAAATGTTAACGTAATTGCCAATGTGGTGGAATACACTTTAGACAACAGCGTAGCATCCAATCAAAACTCTGAAGGTTGCATTCAAGTTGAAAAAATATCACAAACTCGCTTCAAAATGAACTCTCAAATCATAAAAGGAAATAAACCTTCTAGCACTAATAACCAAAATTCGGCCTCCGATAATTCAAGTGCTATAGAAAAATATGGAAAGCAAAAAATCGCAATGACATCAGATGACGCAAACAAAAACGAAGACATTGTAAATACAATGGAAGGTTTATGTAAGCTTTGTGAAACCAATTGTATACACAAGATGCTAATTAAGGAACATGAGACCAAGCATAATACAACAGCTAACCTCAACGTCACAAATATTATGATAATAAACATAAAAATTATTCTTACCAGCCTCAGTTAATACCGGAAAGCTATGTCATTAGCGATTCTAAAACCAACAAAATATCTACGGAAGTAAATGATAAAAATAATATCGATTTTAACTGTAATAGTAATAATAAACAAAATTCACATCATAATATACCTAAAATAAAGACCTCCAAACAAACAATCTCAGAAATGAACCACGAGTTTTCAGACGCTACAGTGAATAATGACGAAAACTGTTCAACAGGCTACACTTCAACTGGCGTGTCACTCATAGCGGATAAACAAGGTACTAAAGAAAAATTTTTTAATACGGACATAATCCATTAGCCTGAACCGGCACATAAATTAAATAATAAAGGCACCAAAACTAAAAAATACACAGAAACAAATAGCTGCAGCACACATATTAATGATAATACTACACTAATATCTGAAGATTCAACAGAAAATAATGCAATAGCATCACTTCCCATATCGACGCATTCAACTAGGAATAAACATGATACTCAACCAAAAATTAACCCCGCGAACAATTTACCATCTGAAAACAGCTTTTTAACCAATTCAAACTTGCCCAAAACTGATACTATAAATAAATATAGTTCTGAAACAACACACACATGTAATACAATACCGGAACCCATATTAAAACATACCAATACAATTAGTCTCACTGGTGTTCAAAATACTTCCTTACAAAGCATGCCACTTTCTATAGATGAATTCCCAACTCTTCCCTCTTACTCTCAGTATCTAAACTACCAGAGAGAAGAAGATCAAAATAAAATTTTCCATACCAGTCATAAGGGAAACTATTCAACATTCAAGCAGACAAACCCAACACTAGATTTGACACAGAGTGATTTAAATTACTTTCCTCACATAACACCTATTTCAAAAAACTGTAATGCAATGGCTAACAGTTCATCTAGGAGCCACATATCATATGCTAACATAGCAAAAATTGGTACTACAAGTCCATCTAAGTCTATACAAAACACCAACAACTTAAAAACTAATTCATACAATGAAACTTGCTCCATACCCGGAACAGCAAGTAAAATTAATCACAACCTTACCATGTTAGATATACTAAAACTAAAAAATCTACAACAGGAAAATCAAACCTTCTTGGGGCTTGAGACCAATGAATTTCTCCATAAATGACTTCACTGAGAAACAATACCAAAGCCTCTGTGTTAACTTCAACCAAAAATACCTCCAACCCTCCTCAAATCCTTAGTAAACTACCACAATGATAACAATGATAAAAGTGTTGTTCTGGCATTGACAAAACCAAATTGCTCACTCCATAAATTCCTCATTACAGCACTATACAAATTGATAAAACAATACAAATTAACAGAGGGCATACACCGGAGCCTCACTCACCCAAATGACAGATACATTGCTATCGAATTTGCCACTTGGGCCTTCCGAAATGAATTTAAATCCAATTTCAAAAAACTAGACAACAAATTCATTATATATGTTGATACAAACAGACCTGATACCCCTATCAGAACCCTCAAGAATTGTATCATGGGCCTTGACAATAATCTCCTCCAAGAAATCCTTTTACCTTACGGGAAAATCCAAAATTTCTCATATCTGCCAGTAGACAAGTTGATCTAGTCCATCCTATCCAATGCTGCATCATTTCAAGTTCAACTAAAAAAAGGCCTAGGGCCCACCAACATACCAATTACCATTAAAGCAAAAGGTTGTCCAATGATACTTTCCTTCGTTGGCATCAGACCGCAATGTTTTCATGGTGGCCAAAACACATCTCATAAAAGAATGCTCAGCAAAAATATGCACCTCTTGTGGTCAAAAGGAAAATAAGTTTCACAAATGTAAAGCACCTCATAGACTCACACCTGCTAATGTTACACGTAATGAAATGCCAACCACAAACACTCCAGGCCTGCATACTGCTGAAGCTGAAGTCGAATCCTACAGTAGAGTAACCAACACCAAAGACCTTATGAATCCTACTAAATTCAAGGGAAAACCATCCAATGACAGCAAACACACACAAATAGCATATCAAAACCCAAATGGCACCAAGCCCAGAGATAACTCACAGAAACCAGACAATTTACCAAAAAGCTCAAAATCAAAAGAACCAAATAACGCTTCTAGATGCAAAATCTAACAATCTCTTCTGATGATACAGATGAGGCACCTCTCAGCATAGACCATCAAGACCATAACAATGCACTTGGAACCCCAAGACCTCTAAGATCAAAACCAGCTGTTTCTAACACTAAATCTATAATGGACACATCGAAACTATCAATACCCTGTATGAATTTATTTCATATGAAAGCTCCCACACCTACAAAAAATAGATCTTCACCACCCATCTCGGACTATGACTCAGACATGGATTTCAACCTACCCCCTAATGCTAATAATAAACAAAAATCTTCCAAACTTTCAAAGGCCTACTCTGAAGAAGAGGACTCACACCTATCTCCTGCTTCTGAGCCAAACTACCTAAAGTTCTCCCTTCCCTACAATGTAAATTCTATTCTGGAAAAAAACAAGAGGACGGTACAAAGCACACCCAAAAACTCTCTCAGTCATGAATCACACAGCGAAACTGAGCTCTTTCGAGCTGATTTCCACAGGCCATCCTTGCCAGATCAGAAATTCAGTGATCACAAGGACCATTACAACCTTCAATTGAAGATTCTGCTGGTGGTAAAACCAAGCAGCAATAATCTTTATGGATAGGATCAAGTGCCAAATCATTGGTCTTAACATCAGGGGAATTAATTCTACTTATATGCGATTAGGCATTTTTTCCATCTTACATCTCCTCATATTTTATTCTTAGGAGAGACCAAATATCACCTAAACTCCAACCCTCACATAATTCTCGAACTTTCAAAACTGGGCTTCACTTTTCTGTCTACTAATACATCAGCTGCTGGTGGGATAGAAATTATCATTAAAAACAGGAAACCACCTTCTTCCTATAAAGTGCTTTACCATGATGCCAATCTCATTGCAATCAAGCTTATATACCAATCTAGTGAATTCATTGCAATATATGTATACTGCCAGAACAACCCATTGACCTATTCTAGAATAATACACACCATAAATCTCATCACTGCAAACAACACAGGCCCTACAGTCCTCTTGGGGGACTTCAACCTGTAATATGATGTGTTCACATGGAAATACCTTCATCTCTTAGCCAAGCATTTCATAAATGGCAGAGGTTTCTTCCCTGTGGATGCATACTCATTCTATACGAAGAGCTCTAGAACACTGATTGACCTAATGTTTTACACCTCAGAGCTGCACTATGGTTTGGAAGCCAAGCTTCAACCCGTTCCCTTCTCAGACCATCTTGCCCTGATAGCATCTCTAGATCTGGACTCCTACACTCCCATAGACTACAATAAAACAATCAGAATTATAACTAAATCTGCTGCCACAGAAGCTGTTTTCTCAGATTCCTACATACTCTTTGAAAAAATTGACATTCTTAACATAAATCCAGAGGAAGCCTGGCTCGCCTTCACAGGCATCCTCCAAACCATAATCATACAGCACACCAAAAAACATAAAGGGTCAACAACTCTTATGAATGAGCTTGAGCTGCTACACCATAGGATTAAAAATTTCTCAAGTGATGGTACTATAGACAACCTCCTATTACTTAAAACACAGTACAAGCAGAAACAAACTGCGATAGCTGAAATAATAGCAACAAAGAATGCTAGATTATACTTACCTGGCAAACACTGCTGGACATGTGGCTATCTTAGATGGGCTCTGGGGGCAAGGAAGAAACAAAAAACATCTTAGTCCCTCCTCATCAGTGGTAACCATACCTCCGGAAACCAAATGCTCATTCAAATAGAGTCATATTTCAAAAACTGCCTATCAAACTCTGTTACCTACTCCACAAATCAGTGGCATGAGACATCACAAAACAATGAACATGGAATAACAATATCAAACATCAAAAACCGCTTGGACACCCTACCGTCCAATGTCCATCCAGGACTACACAGCATTCCAAAGTTCATACTTACATACCTTGAGAATTTCACAGCTCCCATAGTATTAAAACTAATTAACCATCTTGCAAACAGCAAAAAAATGATCCCCAAACTTTATCCCATAGCGATGGTCCCCTTTCTTAAGAAAAACTGGGACGCATCTGCTCTATCTAGCATAAGACCAATCTCCATGACCCCAATTCTGTTAAAGGTCACTGAAGGTATGATCAAGGAGAAAATAAAAGATGTTATTCTGGACAACATATCCCAGTTGCAATTCGCAAAGAAGGGCTCATCCACACTCTCTGCAATTGGGGAGGTAAAAATTCTCTGTAATCATATCAGATCCAAAAATCTATACAAACCCATTGCCGTTCAGCTAGACATCTCTGAAGCATTTGTTTCAGTAGATGTCAACATCCTGCTCAATTGCCTCTCAGCACTAGACATTCCTACTCAAATCATTCAGATATTGGACAATCTACTAAATAACAGATTGGTCCACATTTCCCTGAATGGTTTCTTTACAGATGGTTTTATTCCTTCAAAATCCATACCCCAACGATCTCCACTTAGCGGTCTCCTATTTATACTCTACTTAAATCCCCTTCTTAAGCAGATTGAGGCAAAGCTTACAGGAATCTATATACCCCAGCTGAAGAAACACTGTAAAGCATTTGCCTACATGGATGATGTCCTTGTCACCTTACCCTCCCAAAAATATCTAAAACCTCTCATCCAAATAATCAAAAAATTTTCCGAATCCTCCAAACTTTTCTTCAACCTCAACAAGTCATCGGCCTGGAAAATCAACACCGGCAAGAAGATATTATCACCTTTCTCAGCAGACCCCCAAAACTTTTTGGGGTTTTCCATATACAAGTCACCACAAGCCATGTTGATACAAATACAGAATTCCATCATTAAAGCACCACCAACACAGTTAAAAACCTTGCCAAGGTTTATTTATCACTGCAAGGAAAAATCTCTCTCCTCAATATCAAGGTAATGGCAAAGATTAGCTACTATCTACCCATAATTAACATGACAAAGACTTTCAATACAAAAATCAACCGAATCTGTGCACGGCTGTTATGGAATGGTAAAACAGCGGTCGTAGGAATTGAACACATGCAGCGACATAGTAAAAATAATAGTATGTCATTGCATGCAACATTTTCTATATATTACCAAAAGTGCCACTCTCTGATCCACATCCTACAAAAGAAATTTCCCCAGATTGTAGCAGAACAACCAGTCATTCCATCAGACAGACCTCCACCTTCAAAGATAAGCTGGCTAAATCAGATACTTGACTGTCTTTTCACTCACAATGGCCACTCTACCCTAGTATTCAGACAAAAAATCTCCATTTGTGATGCTCATAGCCTGCTATTTCCCACACAAAATTTTACCATTCCTTACCTCAGTGGTAACAATCAGGTGGTCACCAGGTTTTTCAAGCATCTCAAGCTGGAGCCAAGGTTCCTGGACTTTCTCATAAAAATCAACCTGAATTCACTCCAGACAAACTGGTTCCTGCACTACAGGAGATTCCTCAAGAATATAGATCCTACATGTCACAACTGCCATAGAACCTGTGAAACCTTTGATCATATGATAAATGATTGCCCAGCATATAACAAAATCAGAACTTTCATTATTTACCACTGCCACATTTCCCTGAACAAAATCTTAAATATTAAATGCTGCTTCCTGTCCAGGAATTATGTCACCACAAGACTCTCAACCTTTCTCACTTGTGCCATCTGGATGGCCAGATGTTGCAACAAGTTTACCTTTCCTCATCCCAAGCCTGAAGACACATTCATTTCCAAGCTAAAGGAATTTTGCCATAAGAACCCAGATTTTTATTTGACAACACATGGAGCCTGATTAAGCTGGATTAACAACACCAGTAACCACATCAGAACATTTGGTTGCCTGACTAACATGGATAACTATTATTTTTGATTTACAATTGTATCATTATTACATATGGTTTTTCAATAAAATTATTTATAAATAAATAATATTTAATTTAAAATAAAATAAATATTATGTAAAATGTTAAGCTGGCTTGATTAATTTGGGAACTAAGATCACCATTAATAATAAGCTTCAGCTTTTTCAGATATCAATGTTCATTTATTTACAATATATAAAGTTGAAGGCCAGACAAAAAAGGAATTCTTATGTAAAACTGAATAAATGGGCATTGAAAAAATAAAAAGTAAAATTTAATTTGCAATTTTATTAAAATAATTAGTTAAAAATCTGTCTGCAAAATAAGTCTGACTAACATTTATTCAGATACAAAAATCTATATTTATATCTACATTTGTCATGTATTTCAACAAGATGACAATCTTAACTAGGGCTTTTATTTGGGTTAGAGCTTATATTATCATCCTGAAAAATCTTGCTAAGGTTTATTTACTGATTAGATCTTATTTTCGGGGAAACATAGTATTAAAGAATGGATAGAATATATAAGGAAATAAGAAGAAATTTGTAATAGGCCACATATGAGTGAAGACTATAATTTAGTTTGTTGTTTATTTATTTTTGGTAATAAAAAAACTATTTAAGAAACAAAGTGTGGGTAAAAAGTGTGGAGAATTTGCCAAAAAACAAAAAGTAAAATACTTATTTAATAAAACTATTTTCTATTCGAAAGACTAAAAAATAATAATAATTGTATTTTGTAATAAAATAGTTCATTAGCAAATTATCTAATAAAAAATATTATTTATAAAATGTAGCAAATAAATAACAAAAAAAAAAAAAAATGTTGATGTTTTAGCGTATTACATTAAATTTAAAACACAATAAAAATAATTATTTAAACTGAATTATCATTTTAAAAATAACCCTAATATCTATTACTAAATATATATTTTAAAGATTTATTATCAATTAAAAAGCAATGATAATTAATATAAAAGCACAAAAATTAACTTACATACAATATAATTATTAAATTCTAATATTGGTAAAATAAATAAACTCTTAAAAAGTTCTTTAAGATGAAGAATTAGATTTTACAGAATATTTAGTTTATTAGGTGAAATTTTTTTATTGTTACAAAAGAAATAAGAAATTAAAACTTTTTAATTTTGTAAAAGATTTTTATTTAAGTAAACCGAATGGTTGAAGAGTTGGAGATTGGAGTAGATTAAAGCCTGTCCATTGAAGTGTAAGGATTTGCTATCTTAATATAAACTGAGCACTGGTTGTATATATGTACGGGAGATGATAATCTGGACCAACTGATGAATGCTAATTCAGCATGAAATACGTAAATTGTTGATTATTTATCTTTTCTGCATGTGTGTGGTCATGTGTATCAGTAGTATGAGATAGTGTGGATTGTTGAACTGGCTTGAAAGTCTGAGTTCAAATCCCCTATATTTAAGTAAAACGATTATATAAAATTGAAATCATATCGATTAGTCTAAGATTCCGGACATTACTTTTGAACTATGATGAATTTACTGGGATTAGTAAATTTATTTTCATCTATTATATATAGATATTACATTTTTGTAATTGTCAATATTCTTTATTGACGATGTTTATAGTGGAATAAAAACTGGTGAGTTCTGAAAATATTTATAAGATAAAAAATATTTATTTATTGTTTATTTTAAAATATTTAATAATCTAAAAATTCCAAAATCAATCAACATAAGAAAGTGTGAACAAATTTAAGCAAAATAATGCTCATGTTTCTTAGTAGTAGTAGTATTTTCAACAAACTGCATATATATATATATATATAATATTATGATTTGATGTCTGTATTTTTAAAGCAAAAAACATAATTATATAACTGAATATTTGTAAATACAGTAACTAAATAATTAAAAAAATATTATCCACTTAGGAGCACTTTCGATTATCCCAGTAATCTGTGTCAACTAAAGCTTTGAAATGCTAACTTTCCCACAATTCTGTGATCTTAACATTTGCTGCTTGCCTGTTAATTAAGTCATGTTTATATTTGTATATTAGCATAGCCTCCTTTATTTTTCTTTTATTGTTATTTTTTTCAATTTGCAATATTTTTACACTGTTAAAATTGAAGTCAAACCCATAAATACATGATTTATTATGGTTGTAAAAAACAGATGCTGAAATATTATTATCTACTATGCAATTTTGTTTCGATTTCTGAGCATGTTTTAATAATAGCAAATGTTCTTTAGTTCTTTTTTCCAACGTACATCTAGATTCACCTATATATCCACTTCCGCACCTACATATCCATTTATAAATGACACAATTTTTATTTATAAATAAGGTTTTATCTTTGGAGTTATTTATTAATTTGTTTAATGTAGGAGGTATGTAAAATGCAATATCACATATATCTTTATAAATTTTCCTTATAAACTTTACTTGATAATTTGAAATATATGGGATTGATATCCATATTTTTTTATTAGCAGGAGAATCAATATTATTATCATATTTTTATTTTTATATTTTGTATTAAAATCTCTAATAACATTATATATGTGATTATAATTGTAGCCAACATTTAACAATTCATTCAAATATATTTCAATGTTTTTGCCTTTATCTGATGAATATTTGCAAAGTCTATTATTTCTAAATAAGAAGGACTTCAAACCTGCCATTTTGTGTGACATTGGCACTTTTGATTTATATGGAATATAACCTCTTTTTACTATTGGTTTAATGGACATACAGTAATCCAGCATGCATTGATTTCTAGTTATTTTAAGATCAAGAAACTGAACACACATAAAATTTTCATCTGTTTTTATCCATTTTAGGCCTTTCAAACAATTTAATTCCTTAAACAACTCATTAATTGTATTTGGTTTACCACATACAAAAACATCATCAACATATCGATAATATGCAGTAATATTTTTTTGATAATATTCCTTTTTCAAAATATTTTCTTCATATGTAGAAATTATAAAATTACATATTTGAGCAACAGTATGGACCATCCGTTACACATTTTATAAAAATTCTTATTAAAAACTGCATAAATATTTTTATCAATAAAATTTAATGTTTCAATTATAAACTTTATTATTTTCACATTAACATTTTTTAAACTTAATGCGTTGGAAATAATTTCGATAGATGCCAATCGATCAATTGATCCATACATTTTACTAACATCTAGAGTACATATAACGCCATTAACATCGATCTTAACATTATGGATTTTATTAACAAAGTCAAATGAAGAACATATTTTATATTTACCAAAACCAAGAATTTCTTGTAGCATTTTTTCAATTAAACAACAAGTTTCATAATAAAACCCCCCTCCAAAATCAATCATTAAATGCAATGGTTCATTTTCTTTATGCAGTTTTGCATTTGAAAAAATCTTAGGACATATTGCAGCAGAAGGGTAAATTTTATAATAAGTACTATTATCAATCGCTTTATTTTTAGCTTTTTTTAAAATGTTATTAATAAATTGAATACGTAAATTTTCTATATTAACTTTATCAACTTTCATAAAGTTAAGATTCTTCATTTGAGTAATTACTTTGTCTTCATAATCAGATTTTAATAACAAACACATCCTAAGGCCCTTGCCCTCTTTTATACAAATTAAATTATTATCAGATGTAAATTTTTTAAATTTAGATATTTGTATGATCCAATCGTAATCCGTTTTATAATTAACTTTTTTTCTTTCACTTTTTTTACTAATTCATTACAAACTTTTAAATAAACATGACTTAATTAAACATGACTTAATTAACAGGCAAGTAGCAAATGTTAAGATCACGGAATTGTGGGAAAGTTAGCATTTCAAAGCTTTAATTGACGCAGATTAGTGGGATAATCGAAAGCGCTCCTAAGTGGATAATATTTATTAATTATTTAGTTACTGTATTTGCAAATATTCATTTATATATATATCTTTAGTTTTTTGAAGTTAAAAATAAAATTAAAGTTTATTCCAAAAATTTTTCATAGATAAATGAGTTTTATCAATCTTTAACTGATTTTTTCCTTATGCATATATGCTGATATTTTAATAATGCCAATTAATCTGAAATGGTCCTCAATAATCTACAAATTGAAAGAATTGAAAACTTCACAGAGTATTTAAACTATCACATTACTTTTGATAACCCATTCAATTAGGATTATGATGAAGACCACAAATCATAAGTAAGATTTATATACTAAAAGTAAATAACTGATGTGCAGGTTTTAATAAATGCTGAGAAACTTAAAAATTTTCTGTTGCATAAAAAATAAAAGACTAGAAGAATATCAACACATGCTTAAATGATTAAAAAATACATGGTTTTGATTTAATGGCTGATCCTAAATTACATAATATTCCTCAAAAAATGAATATGCCAGATAATGTTGTTGTTTTAATGAAGGATATTTTGACTGTATTAATTATCCTTGTCAGGTACTCATAAACAAATATGACAATCTAATATTAGAGGAAAAGACGAACAAAAAAAATAATGTAGAACAAAATTTTAAGATGAGTTATGAGATAATGCTACAAATCAATTCATACCTCTTAATGGTGTCTACATGTATCATATGCTGATCATTTGACTATTTATATAAATATTTTTTTTATATGTCAAAGCATTGACCAGGAAGTGAACCCAGGCCAGCTGCTTAGAAGGCAGCTACACTAACCGCTAGGCCACCAACCCATGACGATTTATATAAATATTATTATATTTTTAAATCATATTTGCAAAAATGATTCTGTCAGAAAGATGCCAATATCTTGCTCAGTTATAATTCTGCAAGTATACCAATCTATAGCAAATAATTTTACACATTATTAGCATATTCTTCTTCCAATAAATTTGGTCTGTTTCTTACATAAAATCTATGGTCTTATATAAGTTCTTACTTTTCACCTATTTTGTGGGCCCAATTTATGGAAAATTTATCTTACAACTATATCTTCAAGATTATCATATCTGACTAGTTATTTGAGCATCTGATTTGGGATTGGGAAGTTCCAGGATCAATTCTGATGCTCCCAGTTTTGGCTCTCAAACTTTTTATGAACTCTTGAGAAATAAATCCTGTGTTTTTTACCCTGTATGGTTTGGTGTAGTTGGTAGAGCATATGACATGGGATTGTGAGGTTCCACAATCAATTATGGTGCTCCCAGTTCTGCCTCTCAATCTTCCTATGAATTTCCAAGCAATAAAGTCATATGTGGTTTATCCTCTGTTGTTTGGGGTAGTTGGTAGAGCATTTGATTTAGGATTGGGAGTTCCAGCTCTCATATGAACTGTGAAGCAATAAAACCATATGTGTGTTTTACCCTGCATGGTTTGGCCTAGTTGGTAGAGTATCCAACTGGGGATTCTCCAGATTGATTCTGGTGCTCGCAGATCTGGCATTCGAATTTTCTTATGAACTTCTGAGCAATAAAGTCATTAACATTTTTAAAAAAATTTTTATATGTGAAAAACAGAAGAATCTTAATGCCCCATTTTCAAAATATTACATATCTTTAATTGAAATTTTTTCAGTGTCTTTAAATTACTTTGAGCTAGGATCTGTTGCACCCCTCTGCAGAATAAATTTAGTGGAATATTTTGTTGAAATCTTATATCATTGCTACATTTACATAACTTTTAACTGTTAAATGAAGCTGCAACATATGAAAATGTGCACAGCATCCCAAACACCAAATCCATATATCTACTTAATTTATT